>JAPMOQ010031010.1:0-16326 GCA_026543055.1 Argiope trifasciata
GTTTATTAGAATTCCTCCCTGACCCACCTGCGAAACTTGACACCTCTAACACTTCATGAACAGGTCTGCAGTCAGTAAGTGGAATGCAACAACGGGACGAACCTCAGCGTTTATAGCTCATTAAATTGGATTGTGGGCAACACTTTGACACGAGGACTTACGCATCCCGGTTGAAGTTTCATCCGACCATGAATTATGCATTTCCCATACTTGGCGGCTGTAACATACGGGAAGGAATTGTATTGATCATGTTCTTAAGGTCGCGTTTTCATAATCCAACATTTAAGTTGTGTTTGCCTTGTTTGTTGATACAGAGACTAGGCAGATTAGCCGCTTGTCCCATAAACCAATCTCCTTATATTTAAGCGTTATTAATGCGCCATAGTCCACCCTGGATTAGGAAACCCACACTATTTCTTGAATTCTTTTCCCACTTATAGCCATTTTTATGTTGTTATTATTACATTTTGAGGAGCCAAGTATATGCATAAAGGTTAATCAAGGCTGTGGGGGATCTTTATTTGGTGAGAAGGACAGCATGTACACAAAGCCATCTTATCCCATGGGCTCGTTGAGATAAGAGCCAAGATTGTTTAAAAATTTATTATACGGATTTTATTTGAATTTTGAACAAGAATTATTTGATTATAATAGGGTGATTTTGAATCAAATGTGTCGTTAAAAGTCCGTCGTAAAAATGAAATGTTAAAAAGTCCAAAATAATCAAAGAACAATTGCCACATTTTTCATTTTCTTCTTTTTTTTAGTTATTTTACTAAGCGTATATTTACTTTCAAATTTCTAGTTCTCAAGAGCCTTCTAGATCAGAGCACTAAAATTTGTAAAATTTACCCTATGTGTACAGTTTTTTGAAAAAAGAAGCTTTAACGATTCGATTTTTTTTTCAAATTAAATTAATGGCATCTTTGGAAATGGATTAAATTTCTGAGATATCCAGTCACACTAACTATTTCAAGGACACATTTGCGTACTCATGATTTTTCTTTAAACTCAAGTGAATGAAAAAAATTAAAATTATGCGGAATAAAAATTCAAAAGAATAAATAATAATAAGAGAATAAAAAACTATATACTAATATTTTTTGCCTCATTTGACTGCTATCGATGTAAAATAAAAAAGAATATCATTAAATAAAAAGCCTTCTTATCATTAAAAAAATTCCGTACATAATATATAATTAAAAATGTCAATCGAATCGTAATTAGGTAAATAAAAGTTGCAAAAAAATTTTTAAAATTCATAATATATAATTTGAAGCATATAAACTATAATTATATAAAAGAATCAAGTTATGGGTCCAACCTGATTCTTTTATACAATTATAGTTTATTATAAAACTTGGTTCTCTTATATAATTTGATATAATTATAGGTGGGGGATTTTTTTAAATATTTTCTATAAATATTCGGCTAGAGCTGTTTTTGGCCGAGGTGGCCTGGTCTCGTCTTCGGAATCGAAGGGCTGTAGACTCGAGGCCCGATTCCACAGAAGAACCACCGTGTAAGCGGATCTGGTGCACGTTCAATCCGTCGGGGCTAAATGTTCTCCTGCTGGTGTGTTGTAGAAGTTTGGAGAGGGGGTGCCGGCTTAGGTGTCGTCCTCGTCATCTGACCTCGGTTCAAAATAACGAGGTCCGTCCCAAAATAGCCCTAAAGTTGCTTCGAAATGGGACGTTAATGTAACTAAACGAAATAAAAATTTTGTATAATATCTTATGCATAATCCGTTAATAAAATAATAATAATAAACTCTTTAATGGTAAAAGGTCTTTTTTTCCAAAAATCAAATCATTAAGAATGATACAAAAGGAAAGAAGCCTTAAACGAGTTGAACATACGATTAATAATTCTAAGAGTACATTCCAAACAGTTCATTTCACGGATTTTCTTTTTCAAAAATTCTGCATTATTAGAATAATTTCAAAGTTTTAAAAGAAGTTGGCATCTTCGGAAAAGATGAGATAAGCGTTAGATATAACTCTTATGCTTAAGGCGACAGTAAAAGTCTGAAATATTTCATAACAATACGTTCATACCAAATAGCATTTTTCTTCTCTGCATAAGTATCAAAGATTAGTTTGAACTTTTATTTCGATGATAGGATGCAATAAACAGTAGTTAAAAAGGGTCGCTATTGTATAACAAAGGAATGAAAAAATTCACGTAAGTTAGAGTTACTAAATCAAACAATCGAATTAAGTAACATGGTTAATTATGTGAGTAATATTTCTATAAGAATCTTTAAGTAGTTAAACGAATAAACAAAAGTTTTTTAAACGAATAAAACGAATAAAAAAAGTTTTTTTTTCCTCATTAGTAGCATTAATTCTTTAGGAGATATTTCTTATCCGCTTATTTACTTAGAACTTTTAATACATTTGATTTTGAAAAATTTTCAGCTTTCTTCTTTTCAAATAGTTTCATTAACTTTGGATTTTAGTAGCGTCAATGATATAGCAAAAATTTAAATAAAAAGATTCTTTTAATCTTTAATATGGCTTATCAATTTCATATATTCTCTTTTCATTTCCTTGATTTCAACTTTCGTAAAATCAAATTATAGTTTCAAATTTTATAATCTGATTATGTTTCTTTCTTTTTTAAGAACTTAAAATTTTGGGAATTACAAGATGTCTCTAACGACCTAAAAGTTTTTTCAAGTTTTCAAAAAAAAATTAATTTTTGTTGATTGTAACAAAAAAAATTTGCTAACAAGAGTAAGTAACAAAATAGGAGAGCTTGATAAAAATTAATATAAAGTACTTTGCTTGAATTTTTAAGGAAATTGTAAGGAAAAATAAATTGGGATAATTGTTAAAATAATAAATAATTGATAAAAATAAAATAATTATAAATAATTGTTAAACTTTTCCTTAAGTATATTTTTAGGTCTTCAAATAACCAGATTCAAAATTGAGTCAGATTATCTTCAATAGTTTATGAACATATTTAAATATTTATTTAATATAAACAACTTAGAGAAGGAATTCAAACAAATTAGATTGGAATACCTTGTTTGACAATCAATCAAAATATTTCTTAAATTTGAACTTCAAAAGATACGAAAACAGGAATTTTTTTTAATTTTAGGAATTTAAAAAATAAACGATTAAGTCATTTGGATATTTTTAAATATAAAAAAAGCTGTGGATTAAAAATAAGATTGATGTGAAATGATTAATATTGATTCACAAATGTATATCAAAAATAACTTTTGTAAAGTTGTTCACAGATTTAATATAAATTGACTACATTCTGACGCTCACTATGCATAGACTTACCAATTATTTAATAACTTTCCCATTCCAACTGTAAACGATCATTAACATGAAAGAGAATTTAGTTAATTATTTTTATTTTAACGTCCCGTTGTAAAGTATACTGCGGCTATTTTGGGACGGATCTCGTCCCACGTTCAGATGACGAGGACCACACCTGAGGTGGCACCCCTTCTGCACACCACACCAGCAGGAAGACGAAGTGAAAGAGAAAGGCGTCTTTTGTTTTACGTCATTTCCGCTATTCTAGATAATATTTTAGAAGATGACAAATATTAAACTATTTTAACGGGAAAGCGGATTTCGATTGAAAGTTTTATATTAAAAACTAATAGAAGAAAATCATCTTAAGAAAATGTCCAAATTTGTCTCATTTGTTCTAAGGATTTCCTGTCTATTATTCTTCCTACTCTATTTTTTACCAAAAATAAGATGTCACTATAATACGTATGGTCAAAATACAAACTTCCTTTGATACAATATCATCTCAAGCTGCTAATAAATACAATTTGATTGCAAAACAAATATCACATTTTAGGAATTCAATTTTTTTATTATCTTCTTTTAGTTTAATCAAGCTGTTAATAATTACAATTCGATTGCAAAACAAATGTTACATTTTAGAAATTCAAATTTTTAAAAATCTTCTTTTAATTTATTCTAATCTGACAATTAAATATCACGCATAACGAAAAAAAGTTTTCATCTATATTCTGAAGCGCTTTATTTTTGATTTATCATACTATAATGATCTTCAACACATCTGCTAATTAAAGCCATTGTCATTCGCTTTGCAATTCTTTCTCGTATTTTATGTCTTTAATATCTTTTTCGTTTTGAAGCTTATCAGCTGACTTCTTTTCCAAATTCCATATAAAATCTAATCCTATGCTCAATATGTGTTTTTTTTTCTTTTGCTTCTATTGTTTTTGTTTTGTTAAGGCAACGGAAAAATTCGGATTTTAATACGGATAAATTTAAAGCTTTAATTCTTGAAAATATTTCATGTGACCCAAAATAGCTCTATACAATCCATACACCAATAAGCATCAATAATCTTATTAGTTTCATGAAATAAAAAACATTTTTAGAATCAAATGACACTTCCGAATTTTTTTCACCGAATTTTAAGTGAAAAAAATGAAAGTAGACAAGAATCCCAAGTTTTGAGACATGAAACAAGATTTCGGTCGTCAGAAATCATGCGTAGCATTTCAGCAGTTTCTAAAGGGTGTTATTCACATAATGACGCTTTCATTGATTTTATAAGAATCGAAAACTCTCAAGATACTGTTTTCTCAGGTATCAACAAAAAGAATCTTTCATTTCAAATGTGAGGCACCTGAAACATATCCATAATCTGAAGTCTCTCTGAACATTCACCATGTTACCAGCGCCTCAAAAGGCAACGTCTCAGTTTAATATCCATAAATCAGCATGTTAAGTGCAAGGCCAGATTCTAGAGACCCTTAGGAGTTTCAAATCTCGCTCCCCTCCAAACTTTCAAAGCCAAATACAATTTATCGATTTTAATTTAATATTTATATACGTAGTTTTACCTAGCAATTTTTAACAAAATGCAATTGTACAACGCTCTTTAGAAAGTGATCTATAGCAGATCACTTTCCAAAAAGTTGGTTTCAGAATATCGTGTATAAAAGGATTAAGAACTGAAATTTAAAAATAATTTTTGTAAGAAATTGCGAAAATGCACAACAAAACATTTGCAAATATCATCTAAATAATGTTTAATAATAAGATGTAACAACTTTTAAAATTATAAAACACCACATTAAAAAAAAGCCTACTATGAAATTTGTGAATGGTAATCAATTAGTAATATTACTAGAATTATGTTCCGAAATTAATTTAATTAACGCTTGGTTATAATTTGAATAATCTCGACAGCTAAGTTTTTGCAATGAAATAAAAGCACAAAACTGAATAACTTTCAAATACCAGAAGAAGAAAAAATCTCGAAGGCTTGTGACCATCTAGATAGTTGCCTACTTTGCCTATTTAATAACTCGAACCTGCTTAAGAGTTACATATTTATACCAGCTATTGCTTTCAATAATTAATTTGATATAATAATAGCAAATTACGGATGCCCGCAAGGAACCACACCCTAAATTTTAAATGAATAATTGCAAAAACTGTTTCAAGAGATTATATAACAATGCCAGTACCATTGCTTGAAAACAATAAATTAAAAAATCTTATTTTTGACTTACTAAACTTATTAAATTGTTTTGAACGACATATTTGGATCGTTCATACAAAATGTCTACCATCTTTTGACCTTGTTGTGATTTGTTATACAAGTCACAACAAATTTTTATACTGATTATAGCTTCGGAATTCTCTCTTTCTTTTTTTAGACAACTTTGTTTGAAAACTGTCTTTATCCTCAACCAATTTAAAAAAATAAATGATAGCTCAGGCTTTATCATCATCATTCAACTATTTAGGAAATTTGTATGCTGATTATAGCTCCGGAATTCTCACTTTACTCTCAGACAACTTTGTTTGAAAACTGTCTTTATTCTCAGCCAGTTTGAAAAAATGAATGATAGCTCAGGCTTCATCATCCTCATTTAACTATTAACGAAATTTTTCCGACTCTACCTTTATCCTAATTCGTTGAGAAAAGTTCCATATCCATATGTTACCCAATCAATTTGTTTTTACCCTTTATTTCTAAGATTTAGAATTAAGCTGTGGTGGTTTCATACTGCATATCAACTTAAATAATGAGAAGTTGGAGAGAGAGGGGTTCAGCATTCGAGACCCGTTTCCATCATCGTAATCGGTAAATCATTTTAGAAAAGATTTATCGTGAAATAAATCTTTACGGGGCAAATGTGGGCATACACTGTCGTCATATCAAATGCAATAAAGTTACATCTTTATGTTCTACCTGTTTTATTTCTTCTCTAATGAAAGTGAATACACAAACAGCATTTGGAAAATGTTTCGGAATTCCTGATTAGCAAGAATTTCTTTAATTATGATCCTAATAAAAATTAAGTGTTGTACTACTGGTCATAGAAAATATCTGACATCAAAGTTAAGTGGCATATATATCCTAGTTTGCTGTAGCAAACTGATTTTTTATTACCTCAAATGTAATTTAATTCGCCTTTCTCTCCTTCAATCTAAAAAATCTCGAGTTGACTGACTGAAGAAAATGATTGAAAAGTGGAGAGAAACAAGCGTGACTTGAATGCATTCATTTTTTATGCATTTTACAAGTTATGTTACTGCATCGTTTAGAGCTGATATTTTCCCGGTTAATAACTTTTTCAGATGAACTTCCTTTTTTAAAAAATTTGAGCTTTTAATTCCGTGATTAATTTAACACTTCCCTTTTTATTTTCAATAGAATTACTATACTCTGTTCTCATTCTGAAATCTTTATAGCATTTTTTGCTTATTAATAAGAATTTAGCTTTTTTATTCTTGTTCATTAAATTCACAATTGCATTTTCTTTTACTGGCCTGCCTAAAAGTTTTTACCTGCCACCATTTTTTTTTTTTTTTTTTTTTTTTTTTTGAAAAATTTTCCCCTCTATAATTAAAAAACAGACTTTTTAAGTTGTTTTCTTCACTCATAACACTTTTTCTAACGAACAAATATTTTCTGAAATTAGTTTTCGAAACACATTTCTTTTTTGTTCTCCCGCTTTGATTGTGCATATCTTTTAAAGATAGTATTGGAAATTATATCAAGCATATTAGTAAAAAATTTAATTAACTAAAAATAATTAACTATAGTTTGTGAAATAAAATTATTTATCAAATTAAATAAAGCCTTCTATGTTAGCATAAGATGTACGATATATTCACTATGGTACTATGCACAATATATTCACTATTCATTATTGTACGATATATTCGCTATTTTAAATGCCGGAGAACATTGCGAAAATATCGTAAAATGTTATTGGGCATTTTGTATTAATTGGGTTTGAAAGTTTTAAAGAACTGGGACATAAATTATAAATATTTCATTTAAAAGTTTCTCACGAGTTGTTTAATAACTATAAATATTATTCTGTCGATAGCTGTTAGTTCAGGTAGACAACAGTGACATGATATGAAGTTTTTGAATTTATTGTTATAAAAGATACTAGAATTCGAATGGTAATAAGTTATTGTTAGTCTAGTAATATTATTTATAATGTAATAAGATTTCGTTTAATAGTAAGTTTGTAAGTTTTAATAGTAAGTTTAATAGTAATTCCATTTTTATTGATTTCCGAACGCAACATTTATTGAGCCTGTTTTTACTATGACTACGGATAGGGGACATTCTACGATTGAAACAACGACTGTTATGAATGCCGAAGCAAAATCCCAATTCCACCACTTTGACGATAAAAAACCGACATTTGTTTTTATCAACTAGAAACTCAGTTCTTCGCTTAATAGTAATTAATAGTAATAATTCGTTGAATAGTAAGTTTGTCTGCATTCCATTTTTGTTGATTAACGAAAACAGCTTTATTAAAGAAAAGGAATAAAAAACTAATAATTGCATCACAAATCATAAATATGTTTGTATTCCATGCATAAGAATTCAAAATGTGCAGACGATCACAATAGCATTTTTTTGTTATGAGTCACAAAGCCCTCGGGTTCTTTTCAAACGGGACGTTAATATAACTAACGAACCTAATGTGAATTAATAGATTATAATCATACATTTTGAATTTTCATTATTCAATTAATTTCATAAACAGAATGTCATAACGAAATATGACCCCAAAAAATTCTATTTACGTATTAATACTATTCTATTCTATTAAGTATCATATATGTCGTTGATACTTAATATAAATAATTGCAGTGCAGTGCAATATTAGTGATGAGGATTAATGCACAGATTGAACCTGCTGCATTGTAACCTGCATTGCTGCATTTATAATCATTAATTACAAAAGTAAGTCAGATCAAAGTTGCAGCCGTGCCCTGTATTTATTCTAAATTAAATTCATGGGTGAAAATACAATGTTGTAAAAACGGGAGGGATTTTGTATTGCTTTACAGAAAATATATTCATATTCTCTTTTCAACCAAAAACTGTATAAGTTAGCTTTAAAAAAACATTAAGGAAATTTCTATGTGTGTGTGTGTGTGTGTGCGTATAATATTAAAAATTAGAAGCTAAGGAGAAAAATGTTTGTCGTCATCTTTCGATTTTTTTTTCAGAAAATCTGAAAAATAAAATAAACGATTCTTCTTTTATACTTAATTTCATTAGTAATTGCATTTATATGTCATTATATGTTTGATTTGAGTATGTATAACTTGCTTTCATTTTTCATGCTAATTTGACTTGTTTATTGCGTCCTGAAATTTTAAAGAAAGAAAACCATTATGGAATAGTAGATTATTTCGAATGGCATTGTGCACAGTCTTTAACTGATGATTTAACTATAGCGTTAATCTAAAATTCGTTTTTGTATCATTCAGTGCTTCTCCTCCCCCCCCTCGTCTCCTATGTTTTAATAAACACAGTTTTCAGTCGTTATAGAAATAATTTTCAGATTGTAGAGATTTCAAATGCATTTCATGAAATGATGTTTTGTACTACCGCTTTCGAAATTTATAAAATATCCACTGCAATGATAATGCTCTCTATGAAATCTCCACTTCAATGACAATGTTCTCTATAAAATCTCCACTGCAGTGACAATGCTCTCTATAAAATCTCCTCTGCAATGACAATGTTCTCTATAAAATCTCCACTGCAAAGGCAATGTTCTCAATAAATGACAGCAATGACAATGCTCTCCATCCACTGCAAAGGACAAATGAGGGTGTATCTGTCATTTACTTTACAGGCGTTAACTTACCTTCTGACGTATCTAATGACAGGAAAATACTACACATTCTAAAAGAGCCCACATTCAAAACACCATTCAAACTATCTTCATTTTTCTTAAATAATAAATTCGATATGTTTGAAGACATTTATTCGATAATGTTTATAAATTATGAATGTCAAAGAAGTATATAAATGATAAAAAAATTATTAATATTATATTCATTTATTTGCACTTATTGAATATTAATTTATTAAGCATTCTAAACAGCTAGAAAGAAAGCATAAATATTTATTATTCATGGATCTTAATTATTTCAAAAGAATTTAAATGATTAAGTAAAAGATGGCCGTATCTTAAGATGGTCTTGAAAAACTCGTCTATCTCACTTGCCAGTTAATCTTCCTGTTTAACGATATTCACTCGTATTCATTAACAATTTTTTTTCTTGATATATCAAACGCAAAGAAAAAGAATAACATCAACAGATATTATCTATTTATGTTGTTCCGAGATAAGTTTATGGGGCCACTTTTTTAATGTTCAGTGCATATCATATTATCACAAGAATTTTCACACTCGTTTACTGAAATTTTAGTACCCTGGGCTAAAGTAATTTAACTTTCCATCACATTTCTGACTTAATAGTGTCTATGACCCTAAGAAAATATCTGCCTTATTGAAGAGAGGATATTAAACATAAACATATTGGCGCATTAACACCCGTTATAAAAAATAATATTTTCCTGCTTAATATTTATGGTATATGTATATAAGTTATGAATATAACATTAAGCAACTTACAAGTAACTTACAAACATTGCAGAACTTACAAATATATAAGTTCTGCATAACTCTACTCGCAATTCTGATCAATTTGGATAGCATTATTGCATTAAAAGTAATCGCATTGCACTTTACAAGCATTAATACAACATACAATATTCCTTAATATTAAATAAATTACAAGTAACGTATAAACATTGCAGAACTTAACAGCATAATTAAAGACTCTCATAGCATTAAAGATTACTCTACAGCAACATAATTAAAGATTACTCTACAGCATAATTAAAAATTACTCTACAGTATAATTAAAGAATTAAATGCGATGTATTACCAACAATATTTACAGCTACCTATTTTATCAGTGCCTCATGAGTAACTATCACACTTATAATTTAGGATTTTTTCACTGATTAACTCTGCATGAATATGTTGTAACTGATATAAACACATTTTATGTGACATAAAATACTGATGACTCTAATTACAAGCATTAGTCCTAAATCATAATTAAATTTAAAAAATAATTTTTAATAAATAAAATAAAATCAGTATATATTTTTAGTGCCAATGAATCATTAAAACTCTTGGATTACTACTCGCATAATTCGTTGGACGAAGTGAACTTAAGAATTTCCACTTCTTTGCTATTTATTCTTTGGGAACCATAAAATTCCATACATCAGTTTTCTCTTCTGTCACCAGTATAGGACTGTTTCACTTATATACAAGTTTATATAGCATACCAAAATCGGTGACTTCCCAGTGTTAAGCCCTAACCAAGTGTTAAGTATATTTAAAATCCTAGTTAGAAAAATTTTCATCGAAAAATTACAATAAGATCAGTATAACTCCCAACATCATTTCTGCCTTCAATATTCGATTGTTACTCTTATAATTCATGTAACATAACAAAATCGATGGATGTCTTTTTACAAGACATAATTTCATTCTTAAAATATTTCATATTATAATTGAAAACAGATTTCAAAATTAAAATAACAACAGTGTGGAAAGTGACATTCTTGGGTCACAGCCCATATAGCTCACTCCATCAGAGATTTACACTTCAATGCGTCTCTTAAAATAAATTGCATCATTTCTGCCATCCTCAACCAATATCTAACTGTTGCAAGTTCCCCAAAAAATGTAAGAAATCTCTGCTTACCTGGAAACGTATGGTAAAAAAGCCATGTATTTAAACTTACAATTTATTAAGTTATAATAAGTTATAAGTTCAATATTTAAAAAATTGACTTTGAATTAGTTCTGCTCATAGAGTACAGCCCATCTTGTCCATTGGATAAAATGACCCTGAGAATGTCCACTCCATCCCAATTCACCTTTTAAAATACCTTACATAAATTCTGCCATCCTTCATTTAGCGTCTAACAATTGCAAAGTCCCCAAAAAGATATAAGAAATCTCGGCTTACCTGGAAACATATGGTAGAGAAGCTATGCATTTAAACTTATAATTGAAAAAGTTTTTATTTTAAAATTAAATTAGAATCAATATAAAAAAAGTAATATAAATTGGGTAAAGCGACCCTGAGAATGTCCACTCCATCCCAATTCATCTTTTAAAATACCTTACATAAATTCTACCATCCTTCATTTAGTGTCAAGAACAGTTGTTGAACAATTGCAAAGCTTAACTTCAACAATTGCAAAGTCCCCAAAAGACATAAGAAATCTCGGCTTACCTGGAAATCTGTGGTAGAAAAGCCTCTGCCTCGGCAGACACCAAGGATACGTCTGGAAACCGTCGCCTTGCAGGATCATCCCAGCGAAAGTCGTCTCCATGCCAGGGGAATGAGGCAGAGTCCGTTGAAAGAGAGCATTCGCTGGCGGGTTGAAGAAACCCGTCCTACTGTCCCTCGCACTGATGACGGCAGGAGTCGTCGGCCGGGCGGGAAAAGTGGGGATGGGGATCAGCACGGGAGGTTGCGGGGATTTGTCGTGGTTCAGCCGGTTGCGAGCATCGGGACTTTCAGAAGTAAACTTTGGGATACTGTAGTCTTTGGCAGAGAGCGGAGACGGGTCGTCTCTATACACAGTAGAGTCCGTATCACTGGTTTCTTTGCCCATGAGGGCATCGATAGAGAACCGTAATTTCGGTTTACTCATGCCCATGATGGGCGAGTTGGATATTGTAGTCATGGGAGATCTGAAGCAAGTATCTTTGGTTGAGAGCCGGTGAAGAACTAGAGAATCATATTGCATGTTCGTATTCCATGATGATCACCACATTTTGAAGTAACTAGCAAACAACCGCAGGAAGCAATCAAGGTATATATAGTATTACAATAGATTTTTAGGAAGCATAACACAGAAGTTTGATTAGCAAAAAAACTTGGAATGAAGTTGATTCTCACAAATAACACTAAATCATGTTGGAATAGCAAAAAGCTGTGGCAGATATAATTTAACAAATTCCTTCATTGTGAAACATGCTTTTTCTAAAATGCACTTCAATATTATCAGGAATAACATGTCAGTTTATAACAGCAGATATGACATTCTTGAAAAGAAATTCAAAGTATTGGAAATAACAAAGGTTGCTTTCCAGTCTTTACATTAACTCTTGCTCCGCTAATTTCCTAACTGTTTTATTCACTCAATACTGACTTTTCATTTATTAACTAAATTTTATCATTTTTTAATGAGCTGATTATCAAGTCAAATAAAAATATTCATATCACTATTTTCATCCAATCAAAAGTAAACAATGGGAGCCGATAAACTCACACAACAGCGCAAAACGAAAACGGTGGCCGTGTTTGTCATGAACGAAACCTGGTCTGCCACTTCGGATTATATTTTTCTGCACCTATAATTGCACCCTCAGAACTCCATTGGAGACAGCTGTGGGCCTCTATTGGATGGGAGTCGTCACGTGACGTTGGAGCGAGGAATGTGTGAAATGAACAAGGAGGGATTCATGATCTAATCTTATTGGTTGAAAGTTCTGCGAGACTCAATAGATGGCGCTCTCGGTTGAAATGATAGCCGTCAGCTAGTAATGAAAACAAACAAATCTATCTGTTCCTTCAAAGCGCAGGCTCCGGAACAATTGAAGGAGGAAATGTTGTGCTTAACGCACGTGTTATGTTTGACAGCTCTATTTAGTAACAACGAGTCACTGGTTGTCAAGTTACTTAATGATCCTTCGCATATTTAGTTGGTTGCCAGTAACAAACGGTGCATTAAGAGACAAAAAATGGTGAATATGTTTTTAGATTCTCGATTACGTCACAAAATCCCTAATAAGACCATTTTTTTTCCAGACCACAATATCCATAATTAAAAGACTAAAAAAAATCAATGAAGCTAAAAATCCAAATTATTTTATTAATCTTACTTCAGAATATTTCGTAGTAATAAAACATATTTGAGCTACATTAAAGTTTTCCTACGTTCAAAGGAAAACAAAAAAATGAAAAATTGGATTTAAAAAAAAACTATTTTTGGTTTTTAGATGTATTGTTGATTATAAATACTATAAATACAAAATAAATTTGAAAACATAATATATTTTGAGAAATAGAAAAATGTGTTGTAAATTTTAATGCAATTGAACCAAAACGGTTAACACTCTACTCAAAATGGTCATGCAGTCATCCTATTTTTTTTGTACCCAAGTTATGGAATATAATGATGAATCAAATGAACCGAAATCTAAGAGACATTTTGAGATGCAAGGAATCTATGGGTAAAAATATACGTATATATGCATTTTTTTTTTCATAAATTCATAACTTAACGATTATTTGAACACATGATATATTGTGATAAATAGGAAAATGTGTAGCAATTTTTGATGCAATTGAACCAAAATGGTTAACACTCTACGGAAAATAATAATGCAGCAATCCTATTTTTCTTTGTACACAAATTATAGAATACAATGATGAATGAAATGAACCAACATCTAAGAAACATTTTGAGATGCACAAAATATTTGTATATATGCATTTTTTTCCATAAACTCATAACTTAAATTTTTAAAAACCCCTATAAATGAAAAAGTATTTCACCAACAATAAAAATTTTGGCTCATTTCATTGACCGTATGATTAAAAACACATGCTAAAACTTTTATGCAAATACCTCTATTAGTTTTTGAGATATGTTAATGGTGGAGAATTTTTGTGAAAATTAGTTTTAAGAAAACTGAAGTTAAAGTCATATTTTTACGGGAAAATATATGACCCTCGAATATTAGTTAGACCTTCCTTTTTTCTAAGAAAGATAAACTGTTTTGGAAAGAGGAAAGTCTGAACTACAAGAAATACATTTTTTTTTAAAAAATTCGCCAATGTGGTCAATAATCAGTGTTTTTAAAGTAGTCGGATACCTAAAGGCATTATAAATGCATTAGAAAATTTATGTAAATTTTCCCTTTCTTTTTCACTATACACTTGCTTAATAAATTTAAAAGTTACAAGATATTTAAACTGTTTTTTTTTTCTTAACTTTATATTCTTGTATTGATAAATTTAGTAGAAGTAAATTTTTCATTAATTTTTCCCTACTGTGAAATTTTGATTGGCGAACTCAAACTAATGCAAATCTAGGCCAAATTCATCAGATAAATTTAATTTTATTGAGCACATTGATGCATGATTGTATTATTTCTTTAATTTTCCTTTTTTTAAAATTATTTTTAAGTAATTAGATCACCAATTAATGAATGAATTTACTTATTAATATTTTATTACATGAAGAAATGAAGTTTATTAAGAACCATTTTGTTAAGCTTGTTTAATTCAGATTAAGGCCCTTGTTAAAAGGTACAAAAGAACTTTATTTTGATCTGTCACCTGCTTTAAATCTCCAAACTACACCAAAGGAACTTTTAATTTTTTCATGCACACACACAAAAAAAAAAACATTGTGTCGTCAAAAAATTCGAGATTTTGACGAATCTCAGCAATTTGCACCTCCTTGAATAAAACAAAACAAGTTTTTGGAAATTATGTCTGTAAACGGGAAAACTCTAAAACACTTTGAGCTAGACGAATGAAATTTCGTATAGGGTCCCTATTCCAAATTTGTAAATATCTGCCACATTTTGAACGAAATCCATTGAAAGGAAGTCAGTCTGTCTGAATACAAACTAATACGATAGCCTCAAACCGAAGAGAGCAAGTTGGGTCAAATTTGATTCATATATTTAAGATCGAAATGTTTCAAAATTGTAGCCGAATGTGTCAAGATATTGATCGATTGTTGGTCCATACTTACACAAGCATGTAAAAACGATAGCTCAAAAACGTTTATAATTGTAGCTTTGAGTCAAATTTTGAATTGATTTAGTCGGAAAAAAAAGCTTCAAAATACATATTCGGTTTTCTTTTTTTGTATATTAAGTACATCCCAGCGATAAATTGCCTCAAAAAATCGTAAAAAATTTGAAATTTAACCTCATTGCATACAATGATGTGTCTGAGAATTATTGAATTTGTAATTTTTAATCTGCAATTAAGTGAAAAGTATTTTTTAAATGAAAAAAGTCACTTGAAACGTATTATTGTTAAAGGAATTAAAATAATAGTAAATATTCCAATTAGGAAGCTATTCAATTCGTCATTTAATTAGGAAGTTAAATAAATTCATAATGGGCTCTCGCCTAACTATCGCTCACCAAATGGCATATGATTAATAATTTACTAAGACAGTTATTTAAAAGCATATGAAAAGGTTTCAGAGAAACTACTTCCATTTGTTTTTCAGATTATTTAATAAGGAAATATTAATCAATCTATTGAAATTTAGAAATTAATTTATTCAATTTTTAAAATTCAATTCAAAATTAATTTTTGAGTTCTTTTCCGATGTTCCTTACACTCACTTCAAATCTATGGATGGAAAAGAAATACAGAGGGTAGTTGAAACTAATCCTCTGCGAATTACATTTTTTAAATTCCTGTTTCAATACAAAAATCAACGAATCAGTAAATAATTTTACAATCGTTCATCTGAAAGGTTTCATAACCAGTTAAAAGAAAATGGAGGGTGATTTGGCTTCGCACTAGCTTATGGTTTTGCTTACTAATTTCATTAGTAATTTAAACTTAGCATATAAATTCTAAAATTCTCAAATATTCCATTTAATTTTCAAACTGAAGTCAAACGTAATGTAAAATTTTTCATAATAAATTTTTAGTTATAAGGGTAAATAATTTTTTCAAGTTTATTCGTAATAACTTAAGGAAAAATATTTCAATATAGTTATGTTAATAAATAACTGATTCCTAAAATATAATCCCCGTATTTAAGCTTAATGCTACTAGTAAGCGGTAATTCAACTACCACTTGGTATATATCTGTTCAATTTCAGAATGCACTGTGTATTTTACAAGGAGAGCAGAACAATCCCTACACTTTAGTTTAATGCTGTTAGTA
>JAPMOQ010031014.1:0-16695 GCA_026543055.1 Argiope trifasciata
AGGAACGTAGCCCCTATAATCCCGTATAAATTACCATTCCATATTCACGGTTTCTTTATTCGCGGCATATTTAAGGAACATACACCTCGCGAATAAAGAGCTTTTACTGAATGTGATTCAGTTCCGCTGCAAATATATATATATAATTTTTGTGAATTTAATGAATTTTTGTGAATTTAATTTTTGTGAACAATTAATATCTACGATAGATTTGATATTATGATAAATGCTATCAAATAAACCATTTTTAAGAGGAACCTAAATAACTTAGTTTCCAGCTATAAGATTAATAGATAGTAACAATTAAAATGTTTTGAAATAGAGGGAGTAATATTCAAGTCATCTGTTTTTAACATATAATGAAAAACCCATACAACCCAAATTTAAAACTCAGCTAACCAAAATTGGAGTTTATTTGAAAATATCAGACAGTTTTAATTTTTGCTTGCAGTTTACCTCCGCTCACTGGTAAAGATCTGAGAGAAGCTTGTTACGCTCATGCAAAGGGTAACCTCTGCTACGGATCCGGATGTATCAGAGATATGGTCTTAACAGATATCCAACACGATTGTGTGTTTGAGGTGAGCATCAAATATTGATTTTTTGGGATACTTTTCCGTTATATGGGCACAGTCGCCAAATAATCGTTAGTCGGAAAAAGTGAAAAGCCGCTAAAAAATTTTAAATTACGTCAAATTGCGCTTAGTTACACTTGGTGATCTTGTCGATACTGCTACTTTCAGTGGTGGCGGGGTGATTGGCTGTATGCAAGAAGTTACACTTGGTTACTTCGTTTGCATTTTTTTTTAATTTGGTGACATTTGTTTTCCCATTCGTTTCACTTGGCGACTTGACTCGCGTTTGGCTCGCATTGAGAGACATCTTGGGCCCGTATAACAGAAAAGTACCATCTTTCGAAACAAAACTGTTTCTTTGATACTATTCGTAGTCTTGATTTCACATAGTATTAATTTTTTATAAATTTCTTACTTTAATTTTATAGTACACCTTGGAATCCTTATGTGAGAAGAGGGAATATGTAGAATCATCTACTCCTTATTTTGGTATGCAGCTCTTTTAATAAAATCTTTCGACTTCATCTTTATGCGCCCAATCTCGATTTTATTTTTTCATTATTATTTTATTTTCAAATAAGCATTCATTAAGCATGATAATGCATTTTTACTTTAAAGTATTGTATAATCGCCCAAAAAAATCGAAATGTTGACGAATATCTAAATCCTGCGTTCGTAAAACGCATTTTTGGAAAATGCCCGTTTGTGACAAAGGTAACTCAGAAACTTTTTAAGCTAGACGCATGGCATTTGGTATAAGGTTTTTACATATTTACAGATTTTTATTAAAAGAAATTCCCTATGGACAGATTTTAATTTGTTCACAAGAAATCCATCTGTCCGACTGTTCTATTATAATTTAAAGCTATAACTACAAAACGGAGAAAACTAGATATACAAAATTCTGTACGCAGATTTAATACCTGCAGTACAGACAACTATAAAAGTTTGAATCAAAACTAAAAACGACTTGATTGTCTGTAGGTTTCTATTTTCAGAAAAATGCTAACACGATAACTTAAGGTATCAGACTACGTTAAAAACACTGGTTATTGACCACACTGGCGATTTCTTTTCTTATTGTTATTCATAAAGCTAAAATTTGTTTTTCACTTCAATTTTCTCAACACTTTAATTTTCATAGCAATTCTCTATCGTTAACATAATATCTCCAAAACTAATAGAAACTTTTGCATAAAAATTTCAGCGTGTGTTTTAAATGATGTGGTCAATGAAATGAACCAAAAGTTTTATTATTGGTGCAATACTTTTTCATTTATAGGTGTTTTTGGAAAAATTAAGTTGCAAATTTATGAAAATAAATGCACATATACGTATATTTTTACCCATAAATTCTTCGCATCTCAAGTTTTTTCTGAGATTTTAGTTCATTTCATCCATTATTATATTCTATAACTTGTGTACGAAGAAAAATAGGATGGTTGCATTACCATTTTGCGTAGAGTTTTAGCCAGTTTGATTAAATTTCATTAGAATTTACTGCACATTTCTTATTTCACAATATATATTTTTTTTCAAATAATTTTGCTGTATTTATAGTGTTTATTATTGACAATAAATATAAAAATCATAAATAATTTTTAAGAAATTCAGTTTTTCAAAAATTTTCCTCCGAACGTAGTCGGATACCTTAAAAACGCAATGAGTTGAATGCATCACATTAGGTATGGAATTTTGTAACTACATTAAATATAAACATTCGTATCAAATCATTGTTCCAGTCAATTAAGAAAAACGTGTATAAAACAGAAATTTGGATACTTTTAACCCCTTGCGAAGGATTAATCGCCAAAAGAATTGTTGGTGATGTTGCATTAGATTCAATAAAATTGTTAAATCCTTACCAAAATTTATTATTTCGTACCTAAGGTATGCCAGTACTTTGCCAGTCACTCTCTGGCACGACAAATTTATTAGAGAGTATACGAAAAAAAATTGAGAGACTGGAATGATTGTTTATATAGTCTTGGTTTAGATAATCTATTGAATTTAAATCTATTAAATTAAATAGGCAAATATAACAGAATATATATAAAATCTTACTGATGTCTAAAAATGAAGTATCAACTTTAAACGTTTTATATTTCATAATTTAAAGAAGACAGCTACAATGAGACTTATAAAAAACGTTAACAAATTGTTGACTTCATAATTTGCCTGTATCCCTCCAAGTCATTTGTATATATTTATTTATAGTTTTTCCTTTAAACAAGGCTAATATGTCTCTTTAGTATCCGTGTGCTTAAACGCTAAATGCAATGACGCTATTTTCCACGTCAAATATACTGCTGGAAAAGAGTCCCCTAATTTTTAGAGAAATTAAAATATCAATGATGTGACTTCAACTTTCTCTTAAATATTTAAAAATAGAAAAAAAAATGAAAGACACTTTATAACTAAGATCATATTTAATATATGAATTATCATTTACAGCAAATCATTGATGAAAAAGTACAGGGTGATCAGCGAATAAACCCTGATTTCAAAATTAAATATCTCTACAAAAAAGATCGATAGAATTATGAGGTAAACTGTACTTTTATTGGCAAAACTGTAAAAAAAGTGTACAAAAATTAGAAAATTTAGTTGCAAAATCGTTAACCGAAGGCGCTTTGCGCTAAAAACTTTTTCTCTGAAAAGAGTCTTAAAAAATAAAAAAATAATAATAAAGTGATGCGGTTTTTGCAACCAAAATACAACATTTTCAAAGTGTTCACCGTTCGAAACACTGAGGTAGCGTAATCGAACCATGAAATTTGACATCACGTCTTGCAATGTCTCAACAGAAATGGAATCACATGCAACACCAATCAACGATTCAAGCTCATCTAGAGTGGAGGGAATGTTTCTATAGACAGTGTCTTTCAATGCTCCCCACAGAAAGAAGTAAAAATTGGTCATATCAGGAGTCATTTTTCATTTTTGCCGTCACACTGAAAGGGTCTATGGGCATTGTGATTAGAGCGCCATCTGTTAACGATTTTCAAAACTAAATTTTCTAAACCTTTGTACAAAATTTCTACAGTTTTGCTAATAAACGTACAGTTTACAGCATGATTCTATCAGTCTTTGTTGTAGAGATCTTTCATTTTGAAATCAGGGCTTATTCGCTGATCACCCTGTATTTACCGAACCACAATCTTCTTACTTGCAACTATACCATATACAGCATTTTTGAAAGAGGGTTGAGAAGCTATCAGCTCACTTGGAAAGGTGTTAAACAGTTTAATACTGCTATTTGGAGCCATAGCTGATGACGAATCGCATTCCTGTGTAAGGGACAAGCGAATGAACAGCTCATAACGATATGCATCCCATAGATTAAAATATTTTCTGTTCTTGAGGATTCTCTCTACCTTACTCTCGAAAGCAAGAGCAGAGGACAATACTTTGTAATTTCTTTAAAGAAAATATAGAGCATTAGACCTCTTTAACTCTGTTTAATTAATAGTTACTATGCAAATGACATGTTGAAATTTGAAATAGATGTGGAAATTAAGAATTCAAAGTAAATGTACGGAAACAAGCAAAAATTGCAAAGGAACATAAAATACTAAATTATTTCTAGAAATGTTGGATGCTTGTTAACCTTTTGTATAGATAGGGAATATCAAGCAACAAGAAATTATTAAAAATAATTTACATTTCATTTTATTGTTATTATTACAGATATTTTATTGTTTTTTTTTTATTTAAGGTCTTTTTTGCTTTCATTTATTTAGTTTTGCTTAAAACACTGACAAATACATAAAATCAATGCATATCGTATAACTGCCACTGTACAAGTCACTTATTAATTCAATATCTACTTAAATTATATAAAATGTTATTATGATTAACGCTCCATGTATTATTCCTCCAATTACACAGCCATGAAAATGAGGCATATCAGCTATTCACTGGTGTTTAAAATGCAAACTTTATAAGAATTCACTGTTACACAGAATTAGGTTTGCTTTCTCACCTCAAGCGTTCAGAACTACGCACTTTGCTGATCTAAGAATAACTAATTCTTCCAGCAGAATATTGAATTTAAGAATAACAGATTCAATATAAATTTTTACTTTTCTTCTAGTTTTCTCTAGGATAAAGAAACCAACTGTTATACTCTATTTATTAAAGAAGTCAACCAAAATGAATTATCTAAGTCTAATCTAAAACAAAAAAAGACTGAAAAATTGATTTCTAAATACAAATATTTCGAAAATATTTGCGGCCGCGGTGGCTTGGTGGTAAAGTCCTGGCTTCGGAACTGGAGGGTTTCAGGTTCGAGACTCGATTCCACCTAAGAACCGTCGTGTGAAAGGGTCTCTGGCACGTTAAATCTGTCAGGCCAAACGACCTCCCGCTGGTGTGGTGTGGTGTGGAGATGGGGGTTCTAGTTCAAGTATCGTCCTCGTCATCTGACCGTGATTCAAAATTACGAGGTCTGTTCCAAAATAGCCCTCGTGTTGCTTTAAAATGGGACGTTAATATAACTAAACTTCGAAAATATTTTTGTAAATATTAGAAATTTCTAACTTCCAATATTTCATTGATAACTTCAATTTCCAGGTCAAAATATTGATGGCCCTGAGAATGGACCAGTCCTGGACCCATGGGATATTCCAGTAAATCGTCCAAATGAAATCGTCGAAAAGCAAGTAACCACAAATATTCCTCACTCTTCTTATGTCAAACAATGTGGTTCTTGTAACGGAAATATGAAGATGTATTGCACGATATGTAATGGCAGCGGTAAGGTAAATAAGCAACTACCATTTGAAAGAAATGTTCCAAATGTAACCTGCATATAAAAGTGGCTTGTCAGTTCATACAAAACTGCAAAATATAATCTACAAGAGAAACAACTGAAATACTGTTTTTTAAAAATTGCTTTTCCTCCAAATAATGCAATTTTTTAATTATTATTATATGAACTATATTCTTTAAAAGTTTTAAATTACATTGTAATAATTTATTCAGTAAAAGGAAACTAATGAACATTAAAGCAGATAAATTTTAGTTTGAAAACAACGAATTCGGATCTTTGAATCTCCGCACTACAACTATTTCTTGAATATCAGTACAAAAGTACAATATCTTTAAGAAATTGATTTAAAATGTAATAAATTCGTATTCAGAAATATAAAATGCATTTTGTATTCTTTGTTTAAAGAATCGCACCGGCTAAAATGATACTGAACATAGGAGGAAGAGCAACAAAGTTTATCACAATTTTTTTAAAGTTTAACACAGTTTATCCCAATTGTTGTTCTTTTTGTTAATAATGATATTCACTCAAAAAATACCAATCTGGTAGCCTAAGTGACTCACATTTTAACTTCATTTATGTATTCGAATTTTATCTCCTTTAGTTTAAAAAAATTTTCCCTTGTATTTAATCAATTAAAATATTCACAGTAATAGATTTTTTTTAATGCGAATTTCCAGCGCTCTAGATTACATGAGAATGTTTTACAAATTTTAATAAATTATACCATAAAAGTGTTATCTTTATGATTTTTTTTATATTTTTTATATTTGATATATAAAAAGAGAAAGTACTCTTCAAAAATAGATAAAAAATATTCATCAATTTAAAGATTTAGATTCTATTTCTACATTCTAAAAGATACTTTTAGGATTGTCTCTGTCTGCCAGTGATAATGAGAATTCGAAAATGGAGCTATCTCGATAAAATTTGGTATGCCGATTTTGCATAAAAATTGCAGACAACTGCCAAACTATGGAAGAAAATTGTTGTTGAGAAATCGTCTGCCTTTACTTTACATTGTAAGCCTTGTGATTAAAATTGTCAAGAAGATATAAAAGAGCAGATAAAATTTTGTATTTGGTACAAACATAGAAATAATAAATCTAAAATCTTTGACCAATTTTTGTTCAGGCTCATCAGAATCGTAATTGAAAACGTATCAAGCAGGGTAAATTAATTTTAGTTCTTGAACTTTTTACTGAAATTGTAGGTATTGGGTCAATTTTGGATTCAAGAGGAAAAGATTTAAAATATAAATATTTTTTTAATTGAAATTACATAATATATTTTGAACTTAATTTTGAGATTTATCATATTATAGAAGTAGAATAGAAAACAGAGGGAAACGAAATGAAACAAACTACTGCTTGTTTCGTAGGATAATTTTAAAAAATATATGACAGAAATTCAGGCTGTCGGTGTTTCAATATTCTTACTTGAAATCATATATTGCCTAACATTTGATTTAGAATATCAGAGTTTTTTTAAAAGGCAAGAATAAAAAAATATGATAACACATAATTTATTCAATAAGAACTGATGTTTCAATTTTTTCAATATTACGAGAGTTAATTCATTCAATATGATAATAATATATATATCGTAATAAAAGTCCCCTTTGAAATATCTGCAATGTCAACAATAGCTTATGACAGAAATAACACAATAAAACTTTTAAAAAAATTTGCAATAACTTAATAGCAAAATAAAACTTTTCAAAAAACTTTGCAATAACTTAATAACTTAATAAAAGTTTTTAAAACTTTGCAATAGCTTAATAACACAATAAGACTTTAAAAAAACTTTGCAATAACTTAATAAAACTTTTTTTTAAACTTTGCAATAACTTAATAAAACTTTTTTTTAAACTTTGCAATAACTTAATAAAACTTTTTTTTAAACTATGCAATAACTTAATAACTCAAAAAAACTTTTTTAAAACTTTGCAATAACTTAATAACTCAATAAAACTTTAAAAAAACTTTGCAATAACTTAACCTTTATCTTTTACATAGACTTCTCTTTCAAATAAAGAAATGCTTCTTTTCAGGTGGTGTGCAAAAGCTGTGGTGGCAGAAGTAATACTTGTGTAACCTGCGCTAACAGAGGAATAGAAACGTATTTGTTTTTGATGTATCTTTTTATTCCACATAAATATTTGAAATTATCGAAAAATTATTTTATTTATTTAATCGTACAATAAACTTTAAAAAAAAAATTAAATAGAAATTATATCTTGCGAGAAATTTATAGTATTACTTTTAATTATAAATTTAATTAAAAATTTTATCATCTCACAATGCATTAATGAATTTTGAATTTTCGATGAAATATTTAATGCTTAGCTAATTTTCTGCAATTTATCTAAATGTAACGATTTTCATTTATAAACACTCACAGAAAAATAAAATAATAGAAATTTATATAAAAATAATTGTTGCTTCAGATTTTCAATTAGTGCTTAAAACTAGTCATTCGGTAACAAAAAGTTTAAAATCTACCTTTATTTACAAAGCAAATTCATATATCTTTGGAGAAATTGAAAAAAAAATCAACATGAAAATGAACTAACATTTTCAGTTGCAAAAAAATGTTTAATTAAATTAAGTAAATTTCATAAAACCCTTTAATTTCTCAACACTTATAAGAAATGTATCTATTAATTGGGCATGTAATCAAACATATTCTCATAGTGTATCAATCAAGTACTTTAACTTATTTTTTATGTTGCAATTGCTTTTGGATCTATAATTTTAGTAATTTAAATTCTTAAAGAAATATTTAAAAATAAATATGAAAAAAATCTCTAGTTTGCATTTTTCATAAAGTGTGCATTAGCTTAAACATCAATTAAAAAACAATGATTTCTCATAATTATTTTAAAGAGGATAAACATAAGTTAAATAAAATTAAGTGAATAAGTTATACTTATTATAGTTTATTATTATTTGGTATTTACTCTAATTTATTGTGATTTTTTATATTTTTTTATATTCACGAACTATTTTTATTTTATTGTTAGTTGTATAATATGTACAGGAATTGGTAAAACTGAATGCAATGTGTGCAAAGGTCATGGTAAAAGGGTTCACACTAAGGCCTTAGTTGTTTCCTGGTAAGTAGATAGGAATTTCACTTATAAGAAATAAACTTAAGTTTGATTTTTATTATTTAATTCTGGGGAAATTATTTCTTTTTGTCATATTATCATAAGAATTTGACGAAATATAGATTTTTAAATACATATATATCATTGAATATTTCCAGTTCCACGTATTACATTTATTATAAGAAAATAAAATTAATCTTTATAAAATTCCAGCCAAAATCAATTATTTTTTTTCTGATTTTCTGATTTTTTTTAATTAAAAATAATCAATTACTTGAATTTGTCATATAGAGCAATTCGCGACTGCTGTTGTCTAATGTCACTTTGGTCACACCAAGCCTAAGCCTAATTAGTAGAGCTTTTTCGATTAAGGGAGAGATGCGCGCCTTTCGTTGTTAACGAGCACTGTTCAGGTGAAAGGGCGACTCTGCTCGAACACACGCGACACAGCCCTTTTCAGGGGGTAGTCGAATTTATTAATACACTCATTCATCCATCCGCAAGTCAGAATTTAGATCCAAATATGAGACCCACTCATCCTTGATTCAGTACCCCCAGAGGTATAATTTGTTATGGGAACTTGGAGGATTTTGCAGTCACGACCTATTTAACGTGCCCCTACTGCCATTAGCCAACACGGCGGTCTTTGGGCAAGACGGGGACAGAAATCGTTACCTTTCGGTTACGAGACTGATGCTCTACCAACCAGGCTACCGCGGCCCTAACAACTGCTTGAATTTTTTGAAACTTATTAGCATATTATATTAAATTTGTGGAATTTTATCCTCAGGAAGCCTGTCTATGAAAATGTTATTTCAAATCCAGGGAAATTACCAAAAGAATTGATATCTAAAGTTAGTGCTAAAGAAATTTTAAAAGAACAAGGTAAAGTGGTAAGTAAGTTATATGACTTTTACAAAAAATGTATTTTTAAGAGATTTTTCAAACTTTTTATCTATAACTTTCTTTTCATCTATAAGTAAGCCTAATATAAAAACTAATTCGTTTAGTTTCATTATTTCTCATTCGAACTTAAAGGAAATGGAAGCATTTTCAAAAATTCGATTTAATCCTATTTTTAGACTCTTAAATATAAGGAATATTTTACTGACCACAGAAATTAATAATATGCAAATATTTGAGAAGCTAAAAGCTCAGAAATTAATTTTTAAAATTGTTAGTAACGAAAATCTTTTTGATAAAAACATAGTTTTTTTTATTAACGAAAATATCCCTTTTATTTATAACAGAAATGTGGACGATTTGGCACTCTTCAGTTATATGGGCTCAAGATGTCGCCAATGTGAGCCAAACGCATGTCAAGTCGCCAAGCAAAGTGAATAACAAAATAAATATCGCCAATGTGAACAAAACATGAACCAAATTGCCAAATGAATAACTTGAATTTGAATTTTGCATTTTTTTGGCGACTCTTTGGTGATTTTTCACTTTTTCCAATGTAAGATTGATTATTTGGTGACTTTTTGCTACTTTTTTGTTGCGCCCATATAGCGGAACATTATTTTGTTGAGAACACCCCATTTCTTTAAATTAACAAAAAGAGGAATGTGAATTTAGAACCTTTTTTAATAACCATAACTGTAAGTCCATCATGGTTTCTGAAAGTTTTCTTGGTTTAAAACCAGATTTTAGTGAAGATTCTTGAAATATGTAACTTCTATATGTTTAAAATCATATTGTTACTGACAAACATTCGGCCATTAATGCGGTATAATAGTTTCCAAAAAAAGATACGTCATCTGATTTTTGTAATAATATGCTCCAAAATATCCTTTGTATGGCTTCGAAATAGCATACAACTAAACTATATTACACCTTTAACTAACATTAATATAAAATTTTCTCTGCTTATGCTTAAATAGATTTTAATCCGGCTAATTTTTTATATGTTTGTAAAGAGTTATAAACATTTATAACAGAGTTATAAACATGCATTTTCTTTAATTGGATGTTTCTAACGATTATGTTGGATATTTTTCATCGAAAAAATAGCAATAAATTATTTTTTGGTAGCTTACTTTAGATATCAATATTTACTTCTGCTTATCTGTAACTAATAGAATTTAATTTTCCACCAATTTTGGTCTGCAGTTTTACAATAAAGATTTATTTAAAATTCTTTTTTAATCTTCAAACAAAATAGCAACTTATTCGGGAAAAGAGAAGACAGCGGAATATTTCATATAAATAAAGAAGAATTAAATTGTATTGAAATACATGTGCTGCCATTTTCAGCCAATATATTGAAATTCTGAACATAAAATTTTATTTTTCAATAATTGCATCGCTATCAGGGTTTCAACAATGATCAGCTAACAGTCAAAAATTTTTAAATTGTAGCAGGAGAAGTTAGGATGTAGAAATAAAAATTCATCAAAACGAATCTCAATACACAATTTCTTACTTTTTTAAAATAATTTAAATAATAATTATATATTTAATTTTAGGTCCAACCGGTCAATGTGGTGCCACCGAAGGAAATAAACAAAGCGTCAACACTTTTAATTAAAAGACATTTAGCGTTCAGGGCTGAACTGGTTGTATTTCAGGTAAATTTCTAATTTCTTTCGGCAATTTATCATATTGCTTTACCAAGATTATTATATCACTATTCATATTGAAACATTAAATTAAATTTTCAATGATCAATTTTATCAATATATTTTTATATCAAACATGAATTATTTTACGAAAATAATTTTTATAACAAATGGAAATTATTTTAACAAGATCCTTTTTCTTGTAAAATACAAATTATTTTACCAGGATAGTTTTAGTATTATTAATGATTATGATGCATTTTTAAAATTATTATTTTATCAAAAAAACCCATGAAAATGAAAAATTTTATTAATTTTTTAATATCAAATGTGATATAATCAAGATAATTTTTATATCAATTTGAATTATTTTACCAGGATAATTTTAATATTATTAATGATTAAGATGCATTTTTATAATTACTATTTTATCAAAAAAAACCATGAAAATGAAAAATTTTATTAATGTTTTAATATCAAATGTGATATAATCAAGATAATTTTTATATCAAGTGTAAATTATTTTACCAGGATAATTCTAGCACTATTCAGATTCATTTCTATATATAATATTTTATTGAAAGATACATTTACATGAAGAGTTCTATTAAATTACTTTAATATAATAGGTATGAAATAGAAAATGTCGACAGTCAAACATTTATGGATGTAGCATCCTTATATTAATTATACATAATACATCTTATATTTATACTTATTTTTGTATTTAATATTTTTAGATGAAATGATTGCAATTTAATCAGTTGGTCTAAAAATATCTTTTTTGATGTCGTTATTTTTTTTAATGTTATTCTGGAAATAAAATAATAGATTTTAGATAATTTCTGAAATTTTTAAAGCAAAATAAGAACATTTTTAAATCCTTGAAAACTAAATAGTATTTAAAATCTTTAGAATTTCTTCATTGGTAATTAGGAAAAAAATTTGGATTAATTATTAAAAACTTCAAAGATAATTTCTTTATTAATAAAAAATCAAATTAATTTTAATTTCAAATTATTAATAATCAAATTAATAATTTAGAATTTCTTCATCAGTAATTGGGAAAAAAATTTGGAATAATAATTAAAATCTTTAAAGATAATTTCTTTATTAATAAAAAAATCAAATTAATTTTAATTCTAAATTATTAATAATCAAATTAATAATTTAGAATTTCTTCATCAGTAATTACGAAAAAAATTTGGAATAACAATTAAAATCTTCCAAGGTAATTTCTTTATTAATAAAAAATCAAAAAATGTTCGAGTATTTATCTAACAAGAGGTAAATATTGCAACATATAATACTTTCATTAACAAATGTTTGCTAATTTGTTTTAAAAATCTCAGCTTTTTAAATTTCTCTTTTCAGCGTCACTCTCTGCAAGTGATTCCCTTCACAAAGGCAAAATATACTTGGAAAGACGAAGAAGGAGATTTCTTTGTTTATGGTTTCGAAAGAAAAGTCTGTTTCGAGAGCTATCCGGATTCATGTTGCTGGTGTTTTTGCTGTTAGCAGTCTTAAAAAATCATTAAAAAAAACACAAAAGGCAAAAAAAAAGTTTGAAAATCTAGAACGAATGAATTGTAATAAATGCCTTTATTTATGAGTGGAGTTATTTGAATTCCAGAAATTTTTGAATTCGTTGTATATCAATTTACTGCTCAATATTTAGAATGACAGAAAAGAAATAGGCATAATCAAATGTGCAATTAAGGTATCTGACTACGCTCGAAGGAAAATTTTTGAAAAATTGGATTTTTTAAAAATTATTTACAGTTTTTAGATGTATTGTCAATTATATACACAATAAGTACAAAAAAAATTATTTGGAAATGTAATATATTTTAAGAAATGGGAAAACTTGTAGTAAATTTTAAAGAAATTTAACACTCTACATGAAATTGTAATGCAGCAATCATATTTTTTTTTTCGTATACAAGTTATAGAATATAATGTTGAATGAAATGAACCGAAATCTAAGAAAAAGTTTGAGATGCAAAGAAATTTTGGGTAACAATATATGTATATATGTATTTTTTACCATAAATTTACAACTTGATTCTTCTAAAAACACGTATAAAAGAAAAAGAATTTCATTAACAATACAACTTTTGATTCGTTTCATTGTCCATAGTATTTAAAACACAGGCTGAAATGTTTATGAAAATACCTCTATTTGTTTTTAAGATATCGTGTTAACGGTGGAGAATTTTTGTGAAAATCGAAGTGAAAGACAAATTTTAGCTGAAAAATAAGCTTTTTTAAAAATTCCCCTGGATTATAGGTCAGATCTTCTTTTTCTTTCTTAGAAAGCATAAACTGATTTGGAAAGAGAAAAATCTGAAAGAGTAGAGAAAAAAAAAATTAAAAAAAAAAAAAAAACGTCAATGTGGTCCTTAACCCGCGAGTTTAACGTAGTCGGTCACCTTAACAAAATTGTTGAATTTCTGAATTTATACTATAGCTGTAAATTTTAATAAAAAATAGCTGTATTAAAATTTTCCATCTTTCTTTAATTCATGGTACATTTATTGCTTTAAGAAAAAATGGTAATGCTAATTATTCGAGTATTTTTTCAACATTATCTTGAAAAGTATAATTTTATCATTGAGTAAAGTTTAAAATATTTCATCATATACACATTTTTTTATGGTAAAAAAATCTTTTTTTTTTTTGTAAATTTTATAAAGAAATGTTAGAAATATGTAAAAGTAAGATTAATTAATGTTTTTAGAGAACTTATTTATTTCTGAAACATTCTTTTACAAACCTATTTTAAATTTCAAATAAACTTGAGTTTCTTTAAAATTATACGCTATATAGGACTATATAAACTTCAGAATGAAAATCACTGCTCTCTGTGAACTAAAATAATAAAATAATAATTGTAAGAGCTTAAATACATAAACCAAAAAAAAATTCACAGTATGCTTAATTTACTTAAGTTACTTATAGAAGATTGGCTTATAACCGATTGAGAGATTATAAATCTGAATTATTTTTTTCAACATAATTTTTCTAAAATTGCACATGAGTAATAAAATTGCACAAAAAATATTAAAAAGGCAATCTTAAGAGCCTCCTTATTTCTAGTTTCGAATCTAAAGAGCTGAAAATTAAAAGCCAATAGTAGAAATGATTTGACATGAATGCCTTCGAACCAATTCGGGAATTTTGTTAAAGGAAAAAAAATATCTTCAGTGTTCATCTATAATCAGTGGTATGCTCCCAATTACAAAGAAACGGTGGTCTACTAATTAATAGAAAATTCAATTTTAGTTTAAGTAGCAATGAATAAAAATAATTGGGAAAATTTCATGAAAAGAAAATCACCATAAAAGTATTTACAAATTTTCCCAAAAATGTACGTTGTTCATTGGTTTTAAAGCAATTTTTTTCACATCAAATAAAATCGCATAATTCTAAATATATTCAGATCAGATCTCAGATCATTCTAATGAACATCTCATAACTTATTTAATTCTAAATGCAAAATTTAATTTTAGTCACTCAATGTAGTTACAATCATTGCAATTTAACTTTAATGAATGAATTGTTAAAAAATATAAAAAATAATTCTTTATTTTGAAACTTATTTTGTATTTTTGGGTTATAAATTGGGGATATGGTGCATTAAATGTAAAAGTCACTTATAATTATCATGTGTAATCAATAAATTAAGGGTAATTCAGATTCACGCAGGAATCGAACTCTTAAAATACATATATCACCCGTAAATTGCTACACACATTTATAAAAATCATATGCAAATTGCAAGAAGCCACCAGATGAAACCGGTAGTACGTCACAATGAAGAGAATGTAAGCGAAAAATGTATAATGAATACAGGCAAATAAATAATATTGACTCAAACATTTTATAAGCTTTTCAGTGCAATTTCCGATGAAATATGACACAAAGGAAGCATTTGGAATTATCTTTTAAGTGGTAAAATTATCGACCGTCTGGAATGTGGGCATACCCAGTGGGGAATATCCGAAGAACTTGGAATCGCTCACAGTGTCATCTTTAGACTTTGAAAAAGATTAAGATGATGACAACTTGCGTAGACATTACAGTACAGGTCGCCAGGTCGAATGAGGATCGGTATTTAGCAGTTACTGCCAAAAGAAACAGACGGAGCACAGTATCAGACCTGTACCGCCAGTCTCTTCAGTCACTGGTTCGACAGTTTTAAGGCATACCGTATATATGCACTTTGGAACAGATTTCTCTATGAGCTAGTAAGCCTGTCGAATGTGTTAAATTTCCCCCAACTCCCAGTCGCCAGGGGTTATCCTGGGGTAGAGAGCATGCATTGTGGACATCGCAACAGTAGGTTTGCGTGCTGTTTTAGGGCAAATTCAAGTTTAATTAGCAGTTTCTCATCGGATTTTCATCTGGAGAACGCCTAGTACATCACTGTATGACCCCGGGTTATAAATTGGTTACGGTGATACAGGATTACTCATTTGGGGAGTAATTTTTCTGAATTCCAGAGCTGACCTGCATGTTCAAATTGGTACCATGACAGACCAAATCTATTGGGACGTCCTTTTGCAATAACATGTACGTTTATCTTGGGTCGCAATGCAGCTGAATTCATGTTTATAGATGACAACCCTCGTCCTCACCGTGCACACATCATAGATGAATGGCTTCAATAGGAGGACTGGCAGAACTTGAATTTAGTACAGCATGTCTGGGAAATGCTTGGCCGACGAGTTGCAACCCGTCAACCACTTCCTATATATCTACCGGAACTTCGGAGAGCCTTACTTGATGATTGGTGCTATATTCCCTAAGATCAATAATTTGATACTCAGCATGCCTAGGCGTTGTTTGGTCTGTACAGAAAAAGCTCCTTATTCGCGCTTAATTCATTCGCGTTTTCACTATTTGCGAATTTAAAAAACGCGACCCAATTCCTATATTCGTGACTAAAAAATTTCTTATTCTCGGATCTGATCAGTACATACATAATAATAAAAGGATTCCAATAGGTATCCAACCCAATATCCTTTATAAATGCAGTCAAATGAACTAATAAAAAAAGTAAAATACATCTTATTACAACTTTGTCTAAAGTATGTTGTTAAATGTGAACTGCAAACATAGCCGAAATCGCGAGAGGAATAGGACGAGATGGGTTCGAACAGATAGAATCAAGTGACATTCAGGAATTGCTTGAATCGCAAGATGAAGATCTGATTTAAACCGACTTGGAGGAAATGTTAAACTCACAGGTCATTGAAGAAGAGGCTTCAACAAGCACTGGAAACGTGACATTTCATTTGAAAAATCTTAGTGAAGGTTTAAGAATGGCAAATGAGCTTTGCGATTTCTTTATGAACATTGATCCGTCTATGGAACGAAGTCTCATTTTTGAGAGGCAAATTGCTATTGCGACTGCTACGTATCAGTTTAAATTGAAGGAGCTTTTAAAAACTGCCAAGCAAGAGAAAATTACAAAATTCTTCAAACCATTGCCTAAGCCTTAAGATAATTAATCAAAATTTTCACAAACTTTAATTAAATTGAAATATACCAGCGGGTGACCGAGCTCCGCTCGGAGAAAACAGGTATCGAAGCTAACTCGAAGATTTAAATTTTCAATTGTGATTTATCAAAACAATACATGCCATAAGAAAATTTGTGAAACCATTG
>JAPMOQ010031015.1:0-12901 GCA_026543055.1 Argiope trifasciata
TTAAATTAGTCTTTTCTAAAAGTGGAATTCACACGAAGCTATTGAGCGCCATCGCTGCCTCTCTACAGTTGTCCCAATATTATCCTCGTACGAACAGTTGAGACAACGTCATTGGGACAGTGTCTAAAGGTTGTCCCGACGGGAAATCTATTTGCCATTGTCCTGTTATGGTCATGTGATATCCAACATTACGTTTTCAATGACAATTTATGTCGGATTTCATATGTGTGTGAGTTTTTGATTTTTGATTTCGTAACCGAGAAAAAAAGAATTTAATTTCTGACTAAAATGTAAAAGATTATATTTCCAGTGAAGCCCATTTGTTTATCATCCTCCTTTTCGTCATTTTTCATGAATTTGTAAATATTTATTCTTAATTAAAACTATGATAACCTACAAGCGAATGCAATTAACTTCACATGCACATCAAGACGAAGTTAAATAAAAAGAATTTATACGTAATTGCTGCGAAGATTTAAAGTAATTTTTTTAAAAAATGTATGAAGACAGACGAATTATGGATACTCCGATATTTTGGATCAAAAGTTCGAAACTTTCTTAATATTTTATTGCACTCACGAAATTTCAAATATTTATCTTTAATTACAATTGTAAAAGCGTTAACAAAAGTGTATTTAATATTTTCATGACAAAAAATAAATATGTAACTAAGCAATCACAGTATGTAAAAAAAAATATTTGCTTTGAGAATCTATGGAAATATATATAAAAATAGAGTAATGGTTAAAATTATTTGGTATAGATGTCTTCGGTGATTAGTTTGTTCTCCCAGAATTTGTTTTTTTTGACATTTAAACTGTTAATGTATAATACATTTATTTAAAATTTCATTTTTTTCATTAGATCGATGATTTTTGAATTAATTTACTACACATTATTGCTTGTATAAATAAAAAAGTGTATAAGTTATTAAAGAGGACTCGCTCTTTTCAGTAGAAGAGGACTCTTTCTGCCTTTTTTCAAAGGTACATTACTTGCATGAAGTATTTATAGAAATGAGCAATGTTCAAGAAAGAGTATGGGATTACTTAGTAATGAAAAAAATGCATACAGCGCCACCAACTCCTTTGGCTTTGTAATTCGTAACAACTACCGTATATGTTAAGTGAAATATAATAAATATATTACGAATTATATACATTATTTCATATTACATTATTACATAATTATACACCACAGAGTATGATGAGTTATTTCATGAAATAATTTAATTATACACTTTAACGAAAGAATATAAACTAAGAAATGTAATAGGAAAAGAAAATCTTATATCAGATTAGATTTATCAAAATATTAACAATTTCCTATCTTATTATTAACATTGATACAAACTGGCAAGTGAATGGGCCTAATGAAACAATTAAATTAATTTGTATTTTCATCATGACAGTAAAAAATCGTTACAGATTGTGCATCAAATTAAAATTCGGCAAAAACAATCGTACGGAAATAGATCTGGCAAAAAATGAAATTTGCTAACATGTTTAAAAAAACTAAATAAAAGTTATCTTTAAGACAAAATAAAATTATCTTTTGTGGGATAATAATTTTAAGAAATATGGCTGACAGGTATTCAAATATCATCTAATTAACAGATTTTAATTAAGTTTTGGAATTTAAAAAGTTGAGGGGAGACCTTCCTTAAAGGTCAGGTATGTCAATTTCATTAAGATCGAACGAAAACAGAAGATGCATATAAAAGAGACATAAACAAGCATTCATCATTAATGAAAATAAACATTTAAAAACTCTTAGCGATTGAGACATTAAAAGTTAGTATAATGAATCAAAATCGAATACGGTTTTCAAAAGAGTGCTTATGTCTGACAAAAATATTCTACAAATTCAAAATCAAAGTCATATACTAAATTTTGACTGGAAGATTATGATTTACATAGAATAAATTCCAATTATGCTTCACATTTTCTTACATCCCTGAATTTTTTAATATATTTTAACAAATTCAGTCATTGATTTGAGTGGTGCACTATGACATTTTTTTTTCAAAACGCTCTAAAAAAAGACCACAATTGGTACATAGTTACTTCATGATTGTAAGGCTAAATAAGAAAGCGTTGTATTTCTGAAATTTCGTTTAGGTTTCAATTAAATTCTATTCGTGCAGCATAGCCTAATATAAATGCTATGACTTTAAAGCATTTTCAAAATCCAGAAGAAGAAGAGACTTTTTTGCAAACTTCATTAAAAATTTATTCTGTTTATTTCATTCATGGATTTTAAATACATTGTATTTTTTTAATATACCCGCTGTCTCTATAGATAATTTTTTTTTAACAAATGGTCATGAAGCTTTCGTGATAATATTCCTTGTTCTGCAGAATATATTATAATAGTTACCTTATATTTAAGTATGAAAAATTATCAATGATGTAAGCATGCTATTACTTCTTTGAACAGTACCATAATAATCTTTATTTTCTTGAATTCACCGCTTTTGACGATACGTATTCCGTTTGGCAGGTATCAGTTTAGAGATGACGCTATAATGAGAACTATTTATAAACACAATATCAATACTATTATCTACGGTGATAGGTCATTTAGAGGTTTAATAGAGGCTTCCTTTTTAATAATTTTCAGCTGTATAAGTTCGAACGGCTTTAGTAATTGTGAACAAAAAAATGTAAATATATTAAAAAATATTTACAGTTATCAGCTATCATTACCTTCTTGGTGCAAACATCAAGCAAAAAAAGGTAAAATACAGTCCTCGATGAAGTGTTGACACGTAGCATATTTTTCTAAATGTATATATTATATTTAATTTAAAAATATTTTCATATAAAATATTAGCACATAAAAATCTTCTTACTGATTATTATTTTAGTTTCAAATTAAAATTATAATAATAGTGGTATCGAATGACTTTTAAATTGTTTACCTATTAAAAACGCAATTTATGCTAAACAATTCGTTGAAACTGTCTAAATTTTTTTCCATAAATGATTTTAAAGAAAATGGCAAATTTTATTATAAGGGGGAGATTCAATTTAAAGGGTATTTGAAAAAGAGGGGACTTATGGGTAAATAATCAAAATGGTTTAAACTGTCTAACATGTTTTCAAACATATATACTTAAAATCATCTTTTCTGTGCATAGCAAGGTAGTTTTTAAGTACGTTTATAAATTACACGAAATTAATTATATATTAATTAATTAATTGCTTTGAAGATTTCAGTTAAAATTTTTTAGATTGGATTCCTCCACAGCGTATTTCAAACTTCGAACAGAATATATTTCAAATTAAAAAAAAATAAAAAAAAGAATCCCCGAAAATTATCATATCAGAAAATATCAGGCTTCTATTAGAAATTTTCCAGACATTATTAGCAACATGATAAGGATTTGGAAAGACCACAAGGTAAATATAACATATGTTATTAGTAATATGATCATAACACCAGTTCTCTTGGAAAAATTCCATTTTTCCGATAAGTCTTTGTGCATCAGTTGCAATGAAGTCAGAGCCGGTTCTCGTTATAAAAATTTTAATTCCAAAACTTTGCATTAAGTATCCAAAATTACGCAAAACTAAATTGTTAATTGCACAAAGTATCCAAAATTGCACAAAATCAAATTGTTAATTGCACAAAGTATCCAATCTGTAATGTTCTGCTCCTAAATAAGTAAAAATTGTTCAAGCTAACATTTTGTTTTCGTATCTTTTGTCTCAAACCCTTCTCAACAAAATTAATCTTCTCTTCTTCATTTAAATTCTCTTAACAGCTTTGGCACATATTAACTGCAACTTTCTGGAATAACAGCTTTTGTTTTTATATATTCCATATTGTTTTACATTCAAGCTTTCTAAATCTTTATGCTTCAGGATGTGCGAGGTCAAAAAGTGAGAAATTATTATATGGTCCCGATTTCTATAGAGTACAATATATATATGAATTTCATTTTTATTCATATATAATATTATTCAAAATTCATTAAACCAAACCTTCTTAAACATATTTATTAGGTAGATTTATATAGGAAGACTACCTATTGCAGTGGTTCTCATTGCAAGATTTCTCAAGACAATTCCTGTAGCTCTTCCTCTATCCTGTTCGATTCCTGTAGAATAGTAAGAGTTATTTTCTTTCGATTTTAAGTACTTGAAATGTATTGTTAGAAATATAAAATGTATATCGTAAAGACAATGGAAATGGGCGTGGTAAAATTTTTATTTCGCTATAACTTTCTTAATATTTAAGGCAGAAAAATAAATTCAATTAGCCAAATTAGCGCTTCGTTAAGACGCACAACTTATGCATTTAAAAGTTTTTGGTAATAGCAATAAATATCGGGTATTAAAACATGATTTCTTAGCTCCAATTTTGACTTCTTCTATTGCCAAATTAAAATTTAGATGTAAAGTAATTACATTTGCCTTCCAGCTTGCTGAGAAGAATTCTTTTTCACTCCTAGTCCATTTTCAGCTGTAAAAAATTTACTACACCATTTAAGATCATAAGCTGATATCAAAATTTGAAAAACAATACACTTCAATGCAATATTGGCTAATTATAAATAAAAAATAAAATTAGTTCAATATACAAATCTTTGATTATCTACGGTTGATAGTTCAAAGTGGTCTTTTAAAAACTTTAACTGGAATTTTTTTAAAAACGAAGTTTCATCACAAAAAGACAAATGACCCATGTTTAGTAAAAAGTAATTTAATATATTTTAAAGTATAAAAATCTATTATTTATTCTCCAATATTTATTTTATAACATAACTCTGGCGAGTTGGTAGCTGCATATCAGTTGATGTTTCAGACAGTCAAACCCATTTACTGAGAAGGAGATTTGTAAGAAACGGATGGCGATCGCAGAGAAACAATAGGTTTATAATAAATACACTTATATTGAATTTAGTGCCATTTTTTAGTACTCTCTTTTGATATATCCTCGGTTCCGGGTTATGAAGGAACGAATTTGATAAACTCATTTTCATCCGTTACCCCTATTTATCTAATTAGACTTGTCCGGTATTATGAATGCTTACATCATACCCTCCAACTCGTCAGAACCAGTTTTATATTATTAATATTTTTAATCACATTCTAAATCAGTTAAATCATATTTTGAACTGGTATACTTTAAATCATTTTCATTTTAAAGGAATATTAGATTTTTGAGCGCAATTCAAAAATAAATTCACAATAAGGAATTTAATTATTTAAACAAATCATATATGTTAAATCGGAAATATTTTCCATCCCAGATGAGAAGAATAACTCATTTTAGATGTTAAGAATGTTTTATATTATCTCAAGAATAATTGAAAAAAATATTAAAATTCGATCAGAAAATTCATTATCCGTACTCGAGCACAGTTACTGTTAAAAATCATTTTTTTTTTCTATCATAAACTGTCATTTTAAATTTATAACTACAATTAGAGAAAAATCCATTTTCAATAATGCAAAATCTTCTGAATAGTTAGAACGAATATTATCAGTATGAAAGTTATTAAACATTACCATTACTATAGACAAATGATATAAGAAATTTTCTTCTTGTCATTTAAGATTAAAAATTAATTTAATAAAATCAGATTTCATAAACCGCTTTTATTACTGAAATAAAAAAAATATATAATATCTTTATTTTTATTTTTGTTCTAATACGTTTGATTCATTATTGTAAATATTATGGAACCGAGAAATCCTTTTTATTTCTCAAATTCAACGCTAGGTAGCGCCATACTGCTGAATACCGAAATAAATTAAATTAATCTTTAAATTGATATATAAATTCTAAAAATAATGAAAGACTGTTTTTTAAACTACATACGTGAATTAATTGAATTCTAAAATTTTAATATATCAGGAAGAAAATTGAATCAAAATTCTTTTCTTTGGAAGCATGAAACAAAACAGTTTAAATAAAAGTGTATTAAAAAGTACCATTTAATCATTTCCTTTTTAAAAAAGATCGAATTCAAATTATACTTTCATGTATACTTAGTATAAAAAATATAATAATCCCCCCCCCCCAAAAAAAAAAAATTCGAACTCGAGATTTTGACGAATCACGATATTTTAGAGTTCGAAATACACATTTTTTTTTTTTTTTTGGAAAATAGCAGTATATTAATCTATCTTTGAAGAAGAAGCCCCAGAACCACTTTGAAGAAGACGAAAAAAAATTTGATGTACAATCTTTATACAGAATGTGTAGATTTCTGTCAAATTTGGAGCACATTTCATCAAGAGAAAACTGTATGTTCGGCTCTTCGAATACAATATAATACAATAACTACCAACATAGACATTTAGAGAAATAACATTCAGTACGCAGAATTAGCATCGATAGTCTAGACCCCTATCAAATTTTGCACCAAGGAGTTGAACGTCCTTATGTTTGTACTTCAGGAGCATTTAAACGAAAATAGGATTATTTAAATATATCAAATTTTATATGGGATTTTGTGATGTGCAGTTTTAGGCCAAATTTTTGTTTCAGACAATGGAAAAAAAACATGTTTAAAACAAAAATTCTATTTTTGCATGCTATTAAATGCATGCCACTGCTAAATAACTCACCAAAAATGATATATCAGATTAAGTTAAATTCTAATTTCAAACCAAAGACTCATATTCTGCAGCTATTGTAGACAAATGCTAAACAAGGCATCCTTGGAGTAACAAATATGTTTCGAGAGCTTTTTGGGGGGACCACACTCTCTGGTTTTATTCTGGAGTATATTTTACCTTAAGTTTGATTTTTGTTAACATTCTAGTCATTAATGTACAGTTTCTAATAATAAACACATCATAACCGTACATATGTTATATAAGATGAAAGAGCTTCATCTATATCACAAATATCTATAAATAAAAATGAATGTTTGTCTATATGTTTCTCATCCACTCATTCGATTCCGACAAAACTTTGACAACTTTTGGCGTCTGTGTTGGTGGAACGATTTTATTGCTCCAAGCGTTATGACTAGTGTATGAGAGTTGTTGCTGCTTCAAGTGAGTCTGACGACTTTTCTTTTGGTTGCGTTTTGCTGTGGGTAAATGGCGCTACGACAGCTGTTGAAAATTTATCACGTCCGAGGTCACCAATTTGGCGTATGTGTTGGCAAACTTGTGTCAATGTGTAGGTTGAATTCCGCCAAGGATCAAACCTGCGATGTTTGGGTCCAGTAATTTATCCAGTATACAAAAGTGGCTACCGATGCTTTGTGGCAGTTACTAGTGAGTTCGGTAGAGAGACGAATGATTTATTGCGCCAAGCGTTGTGACTAGTGTATAAGAGTTGCTGTTGCGTCAAGTGAGTCTGACGACTTGGACGTGATTTGAACACGCAACCTTCTGCTCTGGAGTCAGACTCACTTGACGCAGCAACAATTCTCTCCATCAGCAATGCCATTAACTGCCACTAAGCATTGGTGGCCATTTTTGTATAATGGATAAGTTACTCGGCTGCATACCCAAACATCGCAGATTCGATCCTTGGGGGGAATTCAACCTATGTATTGGCACAATTCCGCCAACATATATACCAAAAATTTATTACTCGCAGTTACGGGATGGTTATAGGCATAGTAAAATCATCTGATATGAAATCTATATAAATAAAAATGAATATTTGTCTGCGCGTCTCTTATGCGCTTCCGTACCGCTCATTCGATCGCGCATAATCTGGAAATAAACCAATTCGAGCTCCTCAAACAAACAAAGAACGACAAGAGAGCAATAAAACAGATAGTTTACAGATTGTAAATTCATGTGTTTCAGAGTCTCAAAATAAACATGAGGAAGAAGCAAAAGACAATGTTTACATGCTATCTGATAACTAGTATCAGAATTAAAAGACCAATATGAAGCAAGAAGCTTGAAAAGTATCCTTAACTCCTTGCGTACCATGTAATCACTAGTGGATACATGCTATGTATAGGGCAAAATCTTATTGTAGCCTCATGTGACTTCTTTAGGTGTACAATCAGAGTAACCAGCACAGGAAACATCATAAGGTAGATTTTCTTTTATTGGGATTGTATAAAAACATTTTGGATTCATTTTGTCTGCAGTTAACTGAAGGGTGGAAACAGGAGGAAAGGGGGGGAGTTGCAAAATGTCTGTGTTACAAAAATTTGAAAAAATAGGAAAATTAAAATTACAAATCTTTGTGAAATTTCTCGAAATGTTACTTGGAACAACAAATTTTTTTACATGCATTATATGAGTGCATTGTCATTAGTTTTTTTAAAAAAAAATATTGTAGCACACCCAACAGCGTCGTAACGTCAAGGTCAGTATCCCCAGAAATCTGGGATTTGCGCGTGCACTAGAGAACGCCGTCTGTTACGCAAAGGGTTAAAGAAGCGTCGGTTGGAGAAAATGTGCTCACACCAGTCATTCCTATTATTCCCACCAACATTCCTTTTGATTTTGAACGACTGAAGTACCCCATTCGGCTTACATTCTCAATGACTATCAACAAGGCGCAAGGTCAAACACTTCAAGTGTGCGAACTGAACCTAAAAAAAATCCATGTTTTTCACATAACCATTATATGCTGGATGCTTACGAGTTGGACAGTCAAGAAATTAATGTGTTTCTGCTGAAGAAGGAAAAAAAACCTTAAAAAAATATATTGCCTATCCTTAAGTCTTGAATAATAAAGTTAAAAAAATAAAATGGAATAAATATTATTTACACTTATCCTTTATATATCAGTCGATATCAATGAATGTATTCATTTCCGATACGAAAATAAATATTATTCCTTCTACCATTCCTAATCAAACAAGACAGTTATTTTAAATTTCAAATGATATTCGCAAAATTATTTCTTCTGCTGCAACAACACGGTGGGTACCGGCTAGTTATTTTTAAAACAAACATGAAGTATCGAATTTTTCTTTCTTTTGCTTAAATTTTCTGTTAATAATTTTTAATCAATTTGTTTTCCCTCTGAACGATATATTTTAATCACTCTCCTGAAAAATGTGATTGCCACACTTCTGACTTTCAATTTCTTATCCAAAACAGGAAAACACTGAATACTGAAAAATACTTCGTATTTAGAAATTAAAAGAGGTTCCAAATAAACTTTACAGTTTAAATTAGCCAAACCAGTAAATAAAGGACTTTCAATCCTTTTTAATACATTTATTTTTCACATACATTACTAGAAATAATGAACTAAATTACATTTTCAAATAAAAAAATGGCTCATACATATTATCTTTTTTAAATTATAGAATTCAAATAGTACTATTAAAAAGCTTAAACCATAATGGTTATGAAATTCGTCAGTCTGTTCTTTTCAAATGATTAAAGAGAGAAAACGAATGGTGAGATAATGAAAGTGTGAAGATTACACAAATAGTAAAAATCATTAGCAAATTTAAGATTGATGATTAAATGCTAAAGATAATGAACAACTGAAGCGGTAGATTGTCTTTGGAACTTCAATAAAACCGTCATGATGATTTCCCATTAATAAATAATTGGTATCTGCATTATCACAGCGTTATTTTCATACAGCACTAGACAGGAAGTAGGGATATGTAGCATGATGTTTTATTACTTTCTCATACATTTAATTTAAAGAAAGTATACTAATCATCAAAAAAATTTGAACTCTAGTTTTCAACGAATCACAAAGTTTTAGGTCTCCTTGAGTTCAAAACACACATTTTCGGAAAATATCCGTCTGTATATCTATCTGTCAGTGACAAAAACGCTTTGAGTCAGACAGCTGAAATTTGGTATACGGTGTTTACGCCATATTTGCATATTCCTATCAAATTTTTAGTGTAATCAGTTCAGAGAAGGTCCGGCTGTTCGAATATAATTTAACGCAATAATTGCAAAGCATAGGTTCCCAAAGTGGGCGATAACGCCCCTTGTAGGCATTTGAAGCTTTCAGGGGGGCGGTAAAAGACCCAGAGAAAATTAGGGGGCGTTGATATGGCACGAAGGGGCATTAGAGGATTAATTAAATATAGTGTACAATAACTTCAAGGAGCGATTCCAGGACATTTTAAGCATGGACATACCAGACTGGATTTTGGATAATTTTCCCAATGTCAACACAGCAGGATCCCCTCAATTAGAACTAATAGAACTGACGACAAATGAGGATCTAAAAATTAAATTCAAGAATGGCTATCAAGAATTTTGGCCTACAGAAGTTTATTTCCCAACTGCATTCAGGATTTTGGTCGATTGTTCAACGACTTCTGATAGCATTCACCTCGTCATATTCAGTAGAACGTGGATTTAGTGCTGAGGCAACATTGGTAGCGAAGAAGAGAAATCGGCTCCATATTACTGAATGCGGTGACTTAACGATTGTTTTTAAGTGAACTCGAGCCTGATATTAACAAGCTCCTTAAAATGCATCAAATTCAGCCTTCTCACTAGTTGTTAGAAATTCGATGTCTTTCAATTTTTATCAAAATACTTTTTAATATAATTAAGTATGCGTTTTGATGGGTCTCTGAAACTGCCAATTTATTTATTTAGAGAGCAATAATTAATAGTTCATGATGAATTAATTCGTATCATCAAAATCCCTGCCCGTTCTTATGACAGGTAAGCTAAAATTTTTATTCCTCTTTTTTTAAATAAAGAAGAAATTCAGTAGCGTTTCAATTCCGACAATACTCTATCTATTAGAATTTTTTTAATTATTGTTTTCACCATACATTATTTACGTTCTTATTTATCTGGAATGAGAGGGAGGGGGCGATATTGAAATATTAATTAGGAAAGGGGGTGCCAGTTCAAAAAAGGTTGGGAATCTCTTGCATAGAGAGAGCTAGATAAATAAGATTCGGAGCACAGATTTAACATCTCTAATGTATACACCTATCAAATTTTGAAATAAATTTAATATAGGATTGACCGTCTCTCGGTCTAACTTTCAGAAAAAAGTAAACGAGGTATTTCAAAAAGCCAGTGACAAGTTTGGTATGAGATTTTTTTTACTACAAGTGCTGTATCACATTTTTGTTTCAATCGGTCGAAAAAAACGTGTCCAAAACACAAATTTGATTTATGGATGCTATTAACAAATGGTATGGATTAATCGCCAAATAACTCGCCAACAATTATATGGCAGAATAAGTAAAACTACTAAATTGAATTCAAAAATTAATATTTTTTTAACTGTTATAAGGCCATGTAAGTTGTTCTCTGGTATGTATATAAAAAGTATGCGAAATCTATATAATTTAATATATATCAATCTATAAAATGGCAATGGAATAAGGATGCAATATATAAAAATGTATACATAATGTATATATATCTATAAAAAGTATGCGGGAAACCACTACCGCTGGTTCAATATATAAATGTTAAAATAATTCATTTAATTTTGGGTATGACATTTAAAGCCGTAACAATGTATCATAGTTTCTCTTCTTATTATATTGCTTTCAGTCTTCAAATCAAATCCCACCCTCAAAAAAGAAGGGGGGGATTTCTTTTCTTCGTAGAGCAAAAACTCTTTTATATGAACTTTCCATCCAATTTCGCAGGTACTTTTATTTTCGTCTATTAAAATCACGCATAATTTGGGAAGATTCACTCTGGGCAGATTAAGACCTAAGGCCACTGGATTGAGAGGAGGTAACAAACGCTTTAATTAAAAACTTTTATTTATATTGTTGCTCAAAAATACAAACGTTTCGAACAATAAAATTTGTGTTATGTTATGAATGTTATGGATTATACAACTAAAATAATATTAACTTTTAGCCAAGCATAATTTGGTGAGATCTTTTGATACGCTTCATATAAAAAATATGTTACTTAGATATTACAATATTTATAAGCTCTAAATTTTAAGCTTTATAAATAACAGGTAATCTGATTACATAATATTTAAAAACACATGCGTTTCACAAAGTTAGAATAATAATGATGAACCTAAATTATAAAAAATGTAATGAAATAAGCAATTAAATTGGCTGAATTATTAAAAGGTGAACCACATATTATACAATGCCTGCAACCGCAAAATATTTACATCCGGCACTACTTTTAGTTAGAACAAAATGTTTTCCTATCTCACATACATGCATGATTTGTATAACAGAAAGGACTGATAAAAAATGTTGCTATATAGATATTATCAATGATTTTTTTAAAACTTTTTTCTCTACTGTTGAGAAAAAAAAAGTTGAAACCTCAAAAGTTAAAAGTAAATACGAAAATACCAATTTATAATAAACAAATAAATAAACTTTAAAACATTCTACTACAAAAGTTTCCTTGTATATTATTTTTTAATGCAAGTTTGGAATTTTTTGGAACGTTTCGAAATCATCTGAAAGAAAAACAAAACGTTTTATTTGTTCTCATTCATATGCAGATAAAAAGAAACCTATGCAATAAACAGAGACATAAATTTAATCTAAGATGAAAGTAATGAAAGGCATAAAAATGAAACTAAATTCAAGTATTAAAGCTACTGTTCGATTTACTTTAAGTATATTTTGAAAATTTTAATTCTTTTAATCTCGATTTAAATTAGAAGGTAACTAACTATTTTTAGTTTTTTATTCTCTTTTCAATTGGGCAGCTGAAAAGTTTTTTAACAATTATTATTAAAAACATATCCATAAAATATTTCTCACATATTGTTTCGCATAGAAATTTCAAATATGACATCTTATCTCAAATATCTTTTAATTGATTATGGTTTAACAGATTTCTGATTGTATGGACAATATTTCGTTCCAAATGGATGAATAAATAAAAGTTATATTGTGATATGAATCTTTTAGATCAAAATATTTTGACCAACTTTTATGGAAATAACTCTTGTATCTCGAATAATTCAATCCTATGGATTTCAACGCAACTTGCCAGATTCAATATATATGTTATCG
>JAPMOQ010031023.1:0-22445 GCA_026543055.1 Argiope trifasciata
ATTTATTTATTTTTCTTCCTGAAGATATTGATCTAATGATTTTCTAAAAATCTAATTTTAGTGTATTATAATAAATTTTTTAAAACATTTTATCAAAATTGGCATTTTTAAAAACTTTTTTTTGCTTTGCTCCAGGTAATTTAGGGCCCGGAGTTTGCAGATTGATATATAAATATTGTTATAAAACAAACTTGAAATTAAAATAATTCTTTAAGCAAAGAATATAAATATATATCTTACTGTAAGGTAATACTCTAGTGTATTACCTTATAGCAAGTGATGTACAGTAATTGTTCCACATGAAAAAAAAAAAATCTTTGCTCAAAATTAGTAAATTATTTTCAACTTCTATGTTCCAGATATAAGCAAATATAAAAGCAGCTGAGTAAAAATGAAATTAACTACATTTGATCTCAAACAATCTGGAATAAGAAATGCATCAGCCTTTGAAGTTTTTCATATTCCCTACAATTATGATGTTAAGAGAGATTAATGTCAACGTTTTTGATGTAAGAAAATGTAATGGAAATTTAGCATAATTGGTAACAACACGTGTGAAATGAAACCATGAGTACATACTTTTTTGTGAATAGGAATTTTTTCCCTTCCCCCTTAAAGGGCACCAGAATAGGCAGTCAAAAAGAAATCAACACCTCCTAAAACGATAATTATTAGGACTTAGAAATTCCAACTCCTTTCGAAACTTTCGGTCCTCGATCGGTCTTATTCCAATTCCGATACTTATCAAGTTTTCGAAATGTATCGAACTGATGATATCGGATTTCTAATATATATTGGATTTTCGATACTTATAAAATTTTCGATGTAATCGAATTTCCGATACATGCCGAATTTTCGGAATTCCGATACTGATCGAATTCGCATGACTACTGAGAATTAGTCCTTTCAATATTTTATTAATATTTTTAGATTTCAAGGCATTGTTTTGAAATTATGTATTTTTCTAATTACATATGCAAATGTTGCGACACTTTCTGGAATTTTTCTAGAAGATCCAAGGAAATCCATTCGAAGAATTTGAACAGTTTGGTTTAAAGCATTCCAGCATACACAATATATTGAGAAATCGTACGTTTTCATTCAAAATTCTAACTCAGCTGCTCTAATCCATACTAGTTCCAGTTGTGCAACAAAGGAACGATTTTGTGAACAGAATGGTCACGATTGATTTCGATGTTGGCTGCATTTGATTTGTAGATAATATACATTTTTACCTAAATGGTTTCGGGAATAAACCAAATTGGTGGTTTGGGAGTGCGGAAAATCCTAAATTACTTGAGGTGAAACCATTACATTCTCCCAAAATGACTGTTTGGGCTGCAGTATGCAGCAAAGGCCTTTTTCCATGCGTGATCACACGGTCAGTTAAGAATAATTCAATGCCATATTATGCGTTGGAGAAGCAACCACTCATTGGGTATTTCATTCATCGCAACGAACAGGTGTTTCGTTTCTTTAAAGAATACTGTGGGAATGGAGTGGTCGCTTTGGATTATTCTAAATACACTGATGCAAGTGTGGATTGCCTCTTTATTCTAACCATGATACTGGACATCCTTGAAGGTAAGCTCTGTGCCGCAGATGTGTCTATTTCCACCGAGACATTTCAAGGATAGATAATAAACTTCGTTATCTACCGCGCCACCTGTACTGCAAGCGGAGGATATTTTGATATGATTCGAGAAACTACTTGCAGGATTTATTATTTGATTCGACAATTGTTTTTCTTTTAAAAGCTCTGTACTGCACCATCAGTTAACAACTTTTGTAATTTCCAAATTTTTGGCCTGATTGAACAAACCGTTTGTTTCATTCTTCTATCAAGAGTATTGAAATCAGTGTTCCTTGCTAGACATCCTGTAAAAAAAACATACTAATCACAGAAAAGCTGCATAAAAACTATTATAACACACTTACCACGCAGATTAGAACCATTGCAGGAAATGTCTTTTGTGGCAGAAAATTTTGCTTTAAAAATTAAAAAAAGAAAAACTACATAATATAAAATTAAACATGTAATTAAATTGATGCAGTTTAATTTATATATTATAGCATTCAATTAAGTACTATTCTAAATAATAAGAATTGTTAAAAATTTATTAGAAATAGTAATATAATCATGAAATAGTAAATAACCAATTATGATAGGGTCCAAAATTTATATATAATCCATAAAAGTTAATAAAAGAATTAATACCAAAAAAATTCAGAAATAAATGTTAATTCAGGATAAGCAGAGGACCTAAATGAGCAGACATGAAGATACTGCATTGAATATTTTAAGTTTAGGGGTGTTTACTAAGTCACGGTTAAAGATACTCATGCTTTCAAGGGAAGGAGATGCACATAATTATTAACATTAAATAAAGATTCTTCCTGAAACTGCTTGAATTTCAGATTAAAATTTAACAAACCTTTGCATATAAATATAGCTAATATTTTTGAATAATTTCCCATTTCGATGACAGTCAACATTTTTCAGAGGAAGTCACACAACTCAATATTCTAACATATGAATGAAATGATGATAAAAACCTGCAGTTTAGGTTGGTTGATTATTTGGTGAAAAAACCATATTTGGCTATGCTGAGCCAAGCAAATGGTGGAATCAAAGAGCAAACTATAAATCACATATACTAAATATTAAAGAAGTTATCAATATAAAAGCGATATCACCTTAATAATAAATGTGAAGTATATGCGATGACAAACGTATTGAGGTGAAATATTGATGTAAGAAAAATGAATCCAAGCGAAAGGATTACTGCAGTATAAATATACATTAGGTGGTATTCATATTAGTTTGTTATATTTTATGTAATTCCATATTAAATAGTTTTGGAATGAAACAAAAAATATTAAATTCTATGTAATAAAGATAGTAGTTTTAAGGAATTTCAGGTGTCATTACATAACTGTAATATAACTTAAATGAAATAACAGTAATTTTTTTCAATATTTTAATCCAAAGCAAAGTGAACCCTGCCATTCATTACAAACAAAAAAGAAAAACAAAATAAATAATCAACTTTTATTCTGTACAATGATTTTCAGATGCAACAAAAATAACAAAGCAAATTAACTGTTAGTTAGTATTTTAAGAAGATAATAGTACATCTCTAATATCTTTGACTGTTTCCCAAGGTACAACTGTAGGTTTAACATTTTTAGCAGGCATTTTCTCTAAGGATCTCAGAAGACGATAACCTGCTCTGGCAAATACAAAATCATTAACTCCAAGACGAAGTGCTGCACATACATCATTGTGACCATCGCCAATGTACAAAGTTCTGCAAAATTGTACACCTTCTATCATTCTTTTAGATATGTAATTTCCTAAAATAGAACCTTTACATAAATTAGGAGGACATCTAGTGCAAGAAGTTTGGTTTTGAAATTCCTTGATTTGAAGGCAACCATCTTTATCGAATTCAGCAGGATTAGTAAATACTTTTGAGACAGTACCATTTACTTGATGATGGCGTAAAATTGTTTGAACAAAGAAAGAATTAGCATCTGAAAGAATTATAATTTCACAATCTCCACTTTCATACATTTGAAGTAGAAGCTCTTTCATTCCTTGAACCATGGGTAATTGCGTCAAGCATCGAATATAGTCTTCCTTTGTTATATTACTTTTGTGAAGAAATTTAAAAAGTTCTCGCATATAAGCAGTCCATCCTTTGGAAACCCTTGATAGGGACTCAATTTCTTCAGGTATTTCTTTGCCATGTAGCACCGACTTAATTTCCACATCAGTATTACAATCAACTAATGTATTATCGAAGTCAACACACACTAAAATTTTGGGACTACACATCTGTGAAAATAGTAAGAAAAAGTGGATTATTTACAAGTCAATTATAAAAAAAAAAGTTAAGAATACAAAATAATTATTCATTACTAGATGGTCAGATAATTATATTTTAGGCAATGGAAAAAATTTAAAGAATTTCTACAATATTTACATTAAAAAATGGTATTTTAGAAAATAGTTATATAATATATGTAATAAAAGGATATGTTATATCTTTAAAAAAAGGTAATAGATTATTTCTTAAATTGTAAAGAAACATAAGATGATCTATTATTATAATTTTTTTAATTTAAAGTCAGTAATATAATAAGATACTATACATCAACTTTGATATGCAATGCAATGGTAAGTTGGTAAATAACAAAAATTAAAGTTAACAGTTTTTTTGTTTGATTCTCATACTTAAAGAATTTACAAAATATTGTGAATATTAAAAAGCAGAATGCAAGTTTAATATTTCTACATACTTCTACATTCTAAAATATTTAAAATTTATTTGGAAGATATTAAAATTTTATCTAAGTTTAATGAATGTATAACCAACAAGTTTGTTCATTTTAATTTTTAGTAATTACATTACCCTATAAATTTAGCAATTTTTTTTCAAAATTTATAAAAATTTTAAAAATAAACTTTTTAAGCTATACAAAGAGATATAATATGTTTGTTTACCGCGACTGTATTAAACATAAGGGAAAAAAATTACTTTAATATCATTTAAATTTAATTAAATATAATACAAAATTACTTTTATATTATAATTAATTTCAGACACTGAGGACCTAATTCAACCTTCTAAATTAAATTTTATTAGTTATAAAACAAATAAATAGAATAAGTTACTAATTTATTTTAAAACATGCAAGTTTTTTTCCACCTATTCATTTATTTCACCTAAAACCTATTTTTCACAGCTATATTTAACTAAAAAAAAGAGAGGAAGGGGAAAAAAAATTATCTTAACAACTAACTCTTTAAGTAGTCAAATTCAAATCTTTTTTTCATATATATATATATATATATATATATATATACACACAATTGGTAATTACTCTTAATTTTTCAATAGCAAATTTAACTGGTAATAACAAATCGTTATTTATTATACTTGAGACATTTAAGATGCATTTTAAAAAGATAATTCAGTAAAACTCGAAGAGAAATTTTTTCTAGCTCATATCAACATAAAGCAATATTTGGTCATTTGCACAAGTACCCATAGTTATCAAATTTAATGTTATTTGCAGAATGCTTGAATATAAGAGATAAAGAAAGAATGTGACCAAAATTATTTTACTTGATTCAACAAAGTCAATTAAAATGAATGAATATTAAGCTAAAAATTTATTATATTTGTTTGTTTTTAAAAGAAATATCAAAAGAAATTATCTGGTTTTTTTTTAAATAAATAAATTCCCCACACATACATTACTCACTTTACTTAATCGTGATTATCCTAAATTCATCTACTATTCTTATAAAATTAATATTTTATGATTTAAAAAAAATCAACGATTGCTCTTTAGTAAATAAAAATGTTATAAATAACAGTAAATTTGCATAATATCGAATTTCAGGATGTCTTAAATCCAGCGAAATAATAAAAAACATTCACATACATGAAATATTAATAGCACTTACAGCAGTTATGGGAAAAAAAGTAAAGGTATAACAAATAAAAACTAAATAAAGACAACTTCAATTATTTTTGCGACTTAACTTGCAACGAAACTTCATGAAACATGAAAACAAAAAGTATGGCCCTACAGTTGTTGCCAGATTTAGAAATTAAAGTTAATGAATATTATCTTTCCAGCAATTTTTTGTTGTTGTTTGCTTATGCAATTCAAAGTAAAAATAATATTTTCACCAAAAACTTATTAATAAATAAAATGGAAACCAATCAATAAAACTTATTTTTTTTATTTGACAGATTTAATGTCACACATAAAAATTATAACTATTATTTTTGCCTCACAAAACTTTCGAATTGAATTGAAATCCTCAACCCAGCTCAATATTGCGTTTTGCAGCGGTTGCGGATTTCTTGCGGCTTGGGTTTGTTTATTTTTCAGTTTCTGCAATCATGGCTGATGAAACTGTGGAGTTGCCAGTGGGAGAAAAAATTAAAGAAGAACCAAAAGATGATGATGTTATTTGTGAAACGGAAAGAAGTCCGAAGAGATCTAAAAAGTCGAATGATTCCGTAATAATCAAAACTGAACTTGAAAATGATGCTTCTGAAGTTAATGAGGATAAGATTAAAGTAACTGTCAAAACTACTAAAGAAAAGCGTGATATTGAATTGAAAAAAGATGCTCCGATTAGTGAAGTATGCGAAATTTTCAACGATTGATAGATTTATTTGTAATACAGCTAAGGATTTTTTTAAAATTTCTTATGTATAAAACTCTGTTTAGAAATTTAAAATATTATTTTGGTCAGTGTATAGTTTTGTTGAATTCATTTGCATTTTAACAGAAAATTTTTAAAATAGGTTAATCTGTCACCTTATCTATTATCAAAGTTTTGACGTAAATATTTTTTGGATTCGAATTATTTCTGTATTTTGATCTTAGTAAAATATAACGATGACTTTTTCTTCTTATTTTAAATGATATATGTATGATGAAATTACCAGAAATAGCAGGACACCGCCGACCGGCAAACTTTAGAGTCTTAGGCTGAGTAAAACCGGAGGGCCCAAATGAAATTACCAGCTGGCAATTAATTTATTCACAGTGAAAATTTGTTAAAATATAAGGAAGTAATTGATAATTGCTTTCAGATGGGTTTTAATGTAGTTTTGTTACTAAAAAAATATTTTTATTTTTCAACTGTCATTCTATTTTTTAATGTATAAAGGATCTGTTTTGTAAAAGGAGAAATATTTTCTCTTTTATATTATTCTATTTCCATTGCTAATTTTTATAAATATTTCTGTTGTCTTGCTAAAATTATTACGCTTTGCTGTAAAATCTAACAAACTTCTTTAGAATAGCTGAAAATATATCTTTAATTATTTTTAGTAGGAAAATTTTATTTTATTATTATTATATTCATTCTTTTGTTTTAAATGTATTTTGAACTTTAGTTGTTTTGTCCAAGGTTTGTGTATTTATTATAGTTGATACTGTTTGATTAAAAATTTTTTTTTCGTTAATTCCGGATAGTTGAAAACTCAAGTTTCTAAGCTTTTCAAGATTAATACTGACCAAATTTGTCTTATATTTTCTGGACAAATTTTAAAAGAGGATGAAACTTTATCTGGCTGTGGTAAGTCTCATTTTACTATCTTTCATTGATTTTTCTTATCCTTTTCATTTTCTCTGGTTAAAATTGAAATTCTTAAATATCTTGTTCACTTAAAGATTTTAAAAATTTTTATATTCTGACATTTAACAATAGCATAAAATTTGTGTTGTTGCCTTTGAAATTACAACATATTTGATTGAAGTGAAGTATAGTGTTCCCTCGAGTGTCTTGCCAATATGGCAGCTGAACGGAATGCTTTTTTATCAACCCTAATGCTGTTTTGTTTACTGCTTTTAACAGTGGTTGAGTTGTACATGAACTACTACTATTTTATGAAAAATGTTAAATTAAATAATAATAAGTTAAAGCAATTAAAGATTTCATATTTTTTTATTATAACTGTTTTTTAAAAAAAACTAATAAGACACTGCAATTATTATTCTTTATGTAAATACGAGCTGAAAATATGTATCCTTTTGCAATTTTTAATTGTCAGTGAGTGCTTTAAAAAATTGTCTGAATTCTCAATTAGCAAAATCGTCTGCTGTTTTACATTAAAAGTCAACCGCAGTGGAATTCTTTGCAGCTCTCGAAGTTCTTCTAATAGTTCATTCCCTTGATAATTTGTTATATTGGCAATTGTGCAAGAATGGATGTCAGGTAAATGAAATGGGTGATAGTATTTTGAACCTACAGAATGGATAAAGGGTGATTGGAATATATATATATATATATATATATATATATATATATATATATACATACACCAATTGATGAAGTTAAGAAAGGATGCTTGTTTGTATGTCCTGTTTCTGTTATCCACATTGTTTTCATATTCAATGTGCTAATGCAGCTATGAGGTTCCTGCTCCCGCCATTAGCAAAGGCATAGGATGTTTTTTTAAAGTTAAACCATTTTGCCCTGTGCCTTCTTCAGATGCCATAAAGCATTGCATACACTAAATATTGCTCTTCACGCAACAAACTGGCACAGCCGGTTTTAAAAACTTCTTCAAAATTGTTAATATAAGCAGTGATAGTGATCCAAAAATTAAAAATATTTTGAGTAAGAATATCAGATACAAATAATCTCAGATTAAAATAAAAATTACAGTATTGAGCAACAAAGATCATAATTTTAAAACAGAAAGTGGTAACCCTAACTGTTTCTCCTGAGTGATTGTTTATTTTATCTGCCTTTTAAATTGGCAACCTTGATGCTGTAAGGGGCACACCATTCTTCACTTTTACCACATATTTAATCATAGACAAGATGGTCCAGAAAAATTGTTGGGTAATGTGCAAGAAGGTCAAAAATATAAAACTAAGCACTAATGCCATAGAAACATGGAAATGAGAATGCAACTCCTAGTTACTGAATGAGTTATTATAGCTATAAAGCCAAAGTTTCATACTTAAAGAAGAGTGTGGTCAAGACAACTGATTCATTTAAACATGTTATAACAAAAGTACCATATAATGTAATAGCAATTCAAGATTATTGTTTGGGCCAACATTGAGTGAGATTGTTTGTTCTTTTATATATTTTTTGCTATTATGACTTGGCAAGGGAACTTATGATATTAGAGGAGAAATGCCTGTAATTATTTTTTGTCAGGTTGTTCGCACACTAGGTTAAAAAAAATCAAGGCTATTGTGTGAAATTTATTATTTTAAATATAGTAATATTACCTGTTAAATTTATTAAACACGTCTTCCTTTTTTATTTACATTCTTGCTGGAAGGGGTATTATAATATATTTGTACTCAGTCTGATGCAATTAAATTTTAACATTAAACATGCCATATTCATATATTTAGTGAACTGTCCCAGAGGGCAACAGAAGTATGGTAGTACAAATAGTGATAATTGAAAAAGTGTTTATATTCTAAAGCTGTGAAATCTGTTATTATGTTTGACTGATTCAATCACGAATCTGGATGAAATATAACTATAAACCTGAAGTAGAAATTTAGTGGAGTTTCATGCATAACGTTTATATATCAATTACTTTATAGTTAATATCTTTTTTTTTTTTTTTTTTTTTTTTGTTAGGAATACAGGATGAAAATGTTGTACATGTAGTCATCAAGTCTTCTACGGTAATTTCTTTTTCTTTAACATTAAAAAAAGTTTTGTAAATTTAATACTGGTTGGATATTTACTTTAAATTAATGTTTCTTCTGGCTTTTAAAATATTTTTCATTTTCTTCTTTAGACAACATCACCTGCAAATATTTCAGCTTCACCTTTTGGGCTGAGTGCTTTGGGAGGCATCCCAGGTTTAGGAAATTTAGGACTAGGATCTCCAAATTTTCTTGAAGTGCAGGAACAAATGCAAAGAGAGGTGATTTAGATATTTATTGTTGAATTGGTTCTTTTAATAATTTTTTATTTTAAAGAATTTCTCCTTTCTGGGACTAATAAATTGTTGATGAAAACACATTGATTCTGTAACTTTGATCATAAGATTTAAAATTTTCATTAACTTAAGAATTCATATTGCCGTAACAGATTTCTATAACAAATAGTATTAAAAAAATTGTTTTATTAACAATTAACATTGAATACTGTGTGGATAAGACAGTATTTATTTGTGATTTCTTCTCCTGACTTGGGTGGAGAATATATTGTATTTTAATGTACACACCCACAAGCAATGTTATTACAATAGAGCCATAGTTTTATTAATTAAATGATATCTGTTCCTTCCTTATTCTTTATTTTAGTTATTATCAGAATATTTGGTATTTATAGTTAAAAAGAGAGAGAGAAATATCTGCTCTCAGTCATAACCCCCAAAACTTTGAAAATAAAGAAGCATAATTGATTTATGTTTAATAAATGTGATTGAAATAATGTTGAAAATGCATAAAAAAGTGTTTGATTCTTTTTAGACCTTGATTTAAAGAAGTAATTAGTCAATTTATTTCTTTACATTTGTGTGTTGAGTATAATTTATATGCACATTTTTTTTATTATGCTTGATACTTGTTAAGGATATTCAGCCAAGAAAATTATAACATGATAAAATTGAAAAAATTTGCAGTAGTAATATTTTTATTTATATCTAATGCTGTGTGCCAGGCCATAAAACCTCTCTGTGAAAATTATGGTTAGATATCAAGTTTGTTGGTTTACAATGGGTTGCAGAAGGAGATAAATATAACTGAAAATACATAATCAATAGTTTAAAGCTGTATTATAGAAGAGATTTGAATCTTTTTAAAATTCTTATCTAAAGAAAAAATTGTCATTCTGCAGTCAACAAACTTTTTACTTTTCAGTACTTCTGTTTGTTTTGTAAGTGCATTTATGCCTATATACTCCGAAATTTTAAAATCTGTGATATCAAATACCTTATTTTAAATGTAACAGTTTGATGATAAAAAGAACATGCAATTGTTGCATGATGTGTTTAACTCAAATAATCTGTTATAATAATTGAAATTAATTTTAAAAATATTAATTTAAACAACCAATAAATAATTCATATAAATTAATTGTTGATTCTGTAATTTATAATGTAATTAATTACAGACCGTTATAATTACATAAAAATTTTCATGGTGTTTTTTTTGTTTTTTTTTCCAATTTGTCACATTTAATGCTAAGTAATTTATTGGTGCTATGTTCCTTTTAACAGATATAATCAATGGTATTTTTCTTTTGTAAGAATTATGTTTTTACAGCTTCTACAAAATCCTGAGCTTTTACAGCAAGTTATGAACAATCCATTCGTTCAGTCTATGATGGAAAACCCAGAATACATGCGACAAATAATAACATCTAATCCTCAGATGCAGGATATGCTGGAGGTAAACTATATATAAACATTCGTTATAATTTAATTCACTTATTATGATTTGTTAAATAAATTCTTTCTGTTTTTCAAATTTGATTTTAGTTTATTATATCTTATGCCTCTATTATTTTGTGTTGTATTTTACAAAAATTTTAACATGGGAAAAAAATATCATATGTATGAAAAATGTGGAGGCATTGTTAAATACTCATTTGCAACCAGTCTGTCATATTTTGTATTTCACTCTTTTGGAATAACCACACCAATATATCAATATATGCAAGTGTCCATGTTGAAAAAAAAGAGGAGAAAAAAAAAAGTTATTCAGAATTATTTTAACATGGGTTGAAATTCCTGCATCCTTTTACTGAATGTTTCCTTTTTGTTGCTATACTTTTTTGATAACTCCAGTAAAATAAAGGTATTTGATTGTTTTCGATTTATCATATTCATCATCTGTGAAAACAAAAAGAAATATCTTCTTTAGACTTTATCAGAAAATTAAGCACTTTTAAGATACTTAAAAATTATTTTCAAACTTAAGCACTTTTTAAAGACTTTTCATGAAGCTATTTATTCTGTTCCAACCTACACCCCAATAATACATAAGAATATTAAGATTAAGTTAATAAACACAGATTTTTTAATTCTATATTATATAATTATCAAAAACTAAAATCAATATACTTTATAATTTTTTAAAAATTTGGTTAAGAAAAGTGTAAAGCATTTGGCATTTATTTAAAATTGTAAGATTGATTTATTTGAGACATAAATATGCTACTTTTTATTTTAGTAATATTTTTTTATATGCCACAGTCTTTGGTTAAAATCCCTAAATCGTTAAAGTTGAATGCTTTAAGGATTAACTTACATTCTTTTTAATGTTAAAATTCCAATTGATATTTAGTTACAAAACATAATTATATATTTTCTTATTTTTTTAGTAAATTTAAGGGTGCCCCCCCCACACCTTTTTTTCCCTCAAAATTAAAATAAGATTAGTTTGATGAATTATATTATGTTTCTGAATAACAGTCCAATTAGATCATTAGATAAGATGAAAAAGATGCTATATATCTTATTATTAGATAAGATATATAGCAAAGATAATAGTATATTAAAACCATAAGGATTAAAAATTTCAGTTATAATTTTACTTTAATTATTCATTTCCTATTATTTAAAAAAAGACAGCCATAAATAATAAAATTTATTAACACTTTAAATGTCTTTTGCATCAAATCAATATTAAATGCTTGCATTTTGATTTGATGTTAGTTGCAGACTGCTTCTTCACAATCTGATCAATGGTTACTGAAGTGTGGAATCACAATATCAAAAGTCACATTTTTTTTTTTTTTTTTTTTTTTTCCAAAGATAAGATAGGTTTACAAGGATGCTGCAGAATTCACAAGAATATATACTTTTCATAACTTTATTTAAATTTTTATTTCAATTTCATTGGTCATGGAATTTTTGAAGTATACTTATCACTGAAATTATAAAATATATTTTCAAAAATTCTATACAGATACATTATATATTTATGCACTTACTGTTATAAATGATAACCTGAATTATCTTACAAAAAAAGTTTATTAAAACGAAATTAAGTCCATATGGAATTCAGAAGTTCTAGTTTGCTGTAAAAAATCAATATATACTCCAAAAAGCTTGAACTCAGATAATATGCATAATTAGAAAACTGGTTTTTCAATTGTTATACATTCGATCTTCATTCTTCTTAATATATTGTTTCTGGCAATCTTTGGAATGATTACAAAATAGATTTTACTCTACAATTATTTATTCAAATTGTAATTAATTTAATTGACTGTGTAAATTCCAGTGAGATGAAATTTTAATTTGAAGACTATCAGTGTGCAAAGCATCATGAAAAGTGCTTAAATTTGAAAACCATTTTTAAGCACCTTAAAAGTATTTAATTTTGGATGAAAAATCCTTAAAAGGTCTTAATTTTCTTGATAAACACAAAGAAGATATTCTTTTTTGTTTCTTCATTCGATGAATACGCTAAATCGATAACAGTCATAAATATTTTTTACTGAATATATCAAGTAAGAAAACTGATGAAAGGGAAGCATTTGGTGAAGCGATGCACGAATTTTAATTTGCGTTAAGATGAATTTTTAATGAATTTTTTCGCTTGTTTTTTCAGCATTGAGCTCCGTATTGAAATATTGAAATGCTTATTCCAAAAGATTACAATATGCCAAACTTGTTGCAACTCGAACTACATTTGAGCTTTTTTTTACATGTAATTTTCTAAATAGTTCTCTTATAAAAGTTAACTTTAATTTTTTGTAATGAGAGCTTTTTTAAAATTATTATTAACTTTTTCTGTTTTTGCCCAAATCAAAAAGACATCATTTGTTTTAAAATAGAGGAAATTGAGTAAATAATATGAGAATGCAGAAATAAATATTAAAATTTAAAAAATGCTCATTTAAATTTAATTTTTTTTTAATTTCCAATAAAAATAATGCATTATAGTAAAACAAAATAACCTTCCATTAGGAAATATGCAGGCTTATATTTGGAAGGTGCACAAAAGTCTTTATTTTATTTATTTATTTGCTATGGTGCTTAAAAAGTGCTTAAAAGTTTTAATTTTTGTAGCACTCTCTCTCTATGCACCCTGATTAAGTATTCAATAATTTCACTTATGGTGTACCTTTTTAAATGTTCCCATTTCCTTGAAAATTATCATTTATTAACCAATCTTGTCAAATGTTTAATTTAGTCTGATAGTTTAATTTAAAAGAAATGAAATTAAAAAAAAAACTTTATGATTCAAATTATAATTTTTATGTGTTTTTTTTTTCTCTCTTTTTGTACACACATTTTTCTCTTTTTCTTTTTGGTGTCCAACTGCCAGTGAAATTTTACTTTCTTGGTATATAAAGATTTATCTGACTAATACAGAGCATAAATAAAATATGGGATTTAAAAATTAGTGGACAATTTTTTTTTTGGAGGTTAAAGGCTTACTAAAGATAGATTTTCAAAATTTTAATTATAAATTTAATTTTCAAAATATTTACGTATTTCCCACATAACATTAAGAAATATTATGGTACAAAATTTATTTTTACACCTTCTTAAAGATATTTATACAATAATTTCCAACACTCTTGTGTGAATTTGGTTGCTGCTTGTTACTTCTCATTTACTTTGAATGTCTTAAAAGGCTTGCACTAACCATGATTGTAATAGAAAGATTTTCCCATTAACCATTTCCATTGAAATCTGACTTTCTCCAGTAGTATTAGAATGGATTTTGTCCTCTTTTTAAGCTTAAGAAAAATACTAGCCACTCGCATTCCATAAATAAATCGTACCATTATCCTTTTTAAACTATTTTTTTTTAATGAAAGAAGCAAGTTCATAGTTAAATACATATGTGTTTGGAATTCAGTTTCGATAAAGAAATCTGATGCAAAAATCCATTGGTGAAAATATCGTTTGAAAGTACACAAAACTAAAAGTATCATGCACAGCATTTGTAAGTTATCCTCTATAGAAAATTAATGCTACAGATTTTCCCTGAAATATGTTCTGCAGCCCATATATGCTATACACTGTAGAAATTAAAGAACTGTCATGGAGAAGTTAATGATACAAAGGATTTTCAATTGTAACGAAGTGCAAATTCATTAAAAAAAGAAGCATATCAGGGGAAAAACTCTTTTATGATATGTTGAGTCTGAAATTGTTAATGAGAAATTTAAAAAATTAATTTAATTAGGGGAAATAATGATGTTTTCTACTTACCTACCTAATTAGCTATAATAATGGTATTTTTGTTTCTATGTGTATTATTTCTATTCATATTATTTTTTTTAATTGTACGCATACAAAAAATAAAAATTATTGAAATATGAAAGTTATTAAGTTATTTTTTTTTCTTATTTTTTAAAACTTTTGTTAATGGAATTTAAACTTATTCAGATTAAAATCTGTCAACATTTTCTTGTATTAATTTTAAAAAATTCCGAACTAATATATAATTGATAATAATTTTTAAAATGTAGCATTCATTTTTTTCGTCCAATGTCCTGTGAAAATAATTTTATTAATCCACTACTGTTGAACTTACAAATTATTTTAATCTTTGAATGTTTGTAATGTATATGATTGTTCTCAGTTCAATTCTTCAGTTACTATTCTTTATTCAAATTTTCAGAGTTTCTTTGCATTAATTGATGTGGAAGATAATGTTACACATTTAAATAAACGATGAGGTTGGATACAAACATCTAAACATGAATTAAAATTTGAAGAGTTATTTTTTATTCAAATATAAAAATAAAAATTTTTAAGTAGATACATTTTTTTTTTTTTTATTCTATAAAATCTATAATTTATTATAAGACACTAAAAAAATCCTATGAGTAGAAAATTCTTTAATTTATTCATTTATGTACAAAAGTGCTTTTTTTTTTTTTTTTTTTGCTAAGTTGCTTAAAAAGTGCTTAATTTTTGCATCCAATTCACACTACATACTCTGTTGGAAACTGGCTTGAGAAATTTAATATGCCAATTTGCAATAGTTATAAAATTCTAATCAAAGATAATTTTTTAACAAAGGACTTTCCTTCCCTCTGTAGTTGTTTATTAAATTGGTATTTTTGTTGGACTATAGAGGCTCAAGTTTGAGGTGATATTTCATACTAAATTTTTTTAGCAAGTAATACCAGTTACCCTTTTTGTAATCTATGTCATTTTATGTAGAAAAAACAATTTTATGTAAGTGATTTTTTTTCTCCTTGTTTTTATTGAAGGATTTTACTTTGTTTCCATTTCTTTCTTTATAACTCATTTTTTGTAATATCTTACTGAGTTCTCCCCCTTCCCTTACCTAGAAAAATCCTGAATTAGGTCATGTTCTGAGTAATCCTGATGTATTACGTAATACTATGGAATATGCCAGAAATCCTACTATGCTACAAGAATTGATTCAAGGTAGAGTTGATGTAAGTATATAACAAAATACATTGTTTATTTATTTTGATATATATATACTAATCTTTTTTTATTTCTTGTCATATTTTATTTTGTTTTATACATATTTTATAATTTTTTTGTTACATAAAAAGTTAAAAAATAAACTTTAACTCAAATTATATGTATGGGATTAATTGCATTTGAAGTTATTCACTTTTTTTACTGTTTTAATTTTAGATTGCAGCAAATGCTTCAAATGAAGAAAAGGCACCTGGTAAATATTATTCATATTAATAATTTTACTTCTTAAAACTACATGGATTGATTTGAAACTTTGATTTTTTCCAAGTATACTATATTTTATTTGACTTTTCTCCTGCTTCTTGCTCTCTCTTTCTTTCTTTCTTTCTTTACATAATTTTCGCAAAATGTGTCATAAAATCATTTGTATTTAAAGAGTATTTTTAGATTTGTATTATGCTATTCAGTTTATAGTAAATTATTCATGTTCTGTTCACTTCAGGTTATCATCAAGTCCATTGGAATTATTATAAAAACTTTCATAAAATTCTTTTTTGTTTATAATGGTTCAGCTACCAAAATATTTTTGAATTTCAAATTTTGATAGACATTTAAATCAATTCATTTTTGAAGCTTTGTTGTGTTCATTAGGCTATGCTATAATTTGATTCCCTATAAATGTTATTTCATTTAAATTATGAATCTTGGTCTAATGTAGGAAATTATTAATATTCATGAAAACAAAAATTTTGTTTCTTGATTGAAAATATTCACATGAAATATTTGTATGGGTAAGGAGTAAATTGTTCAGCAACAACATTTTTTTTAATGTGTGATAGTGAATATTTTCTTAATTTGTGTAATATCTCAAGAGGGTTTTAGTGTTGTTTATTTTTGGACCTTTAAAAAAATAATTGATGTAATAAGAAGGCAAAATTTCAAACTAAAAGTTCTGTGTTTTTATACTGCTAGCTATATTATAACAATGGGAAGTGGTTTTTTGAAATGTAGGAATTGCAAATAATTTACGTCAAAACTATCTCGTAGGCATAGAAAGATGAAAATAGTGTTAAAATAGTATGAGCCTAACTTCTTCAAACAGTGAAATATATCTGAAATCAAATTCTATGTTTCTGAAATTTCTTTCCTGGATTTTTTACTTATTCTGTTGTTAATATTGTTTCAATCCATTCCAACTTTTCCCTCATTTCAATAAATTTTTGAATCCATATTGAACTATTCTGGAATTCAATCAGTTCACTTGAAATGATTTAATTTCCAACAAAGGGAATTGAGAAAAGTTCAATTTATCAAATGAAGTCACAAGCAAACTATTTTGATCGGTGGTATGCCCAAAACATTGTGCCATTGATTTGCCATCCCTGATCTCATTATATAAACTTATGAAATCACTCTTTAATTATTTCTATACTTAAGTATGTTGCTAATAACTTCAAAGGTTTGTATTATGAATGAAAGACTAAACAAAAATGATAAATAAATTATTGTAGAATAAAACCAGCAGATGTGCTGTATGTACAGAATCAGCAATATAACCTGTGTGTTTTTGAGTTAACAAAAGTAAGGGGGGGGGGAAATGGGTAATGATTTCATTACCTTATTTTGTACTTCATTTTGTGATTACATGCACTTCATTGTGTGAAATGATACATGTGGCTATAAATTTATAACATGTTAAGAACTGCTTGAGATGCAAATATATTCATGATTTATTTTCATAACCATCCTCAGTTAATTTACAATGCAAGTATTAATTTATGTTCACACTGAGTCTTCTGAAGAATGTAGAAATAAATTTTGTTAATGTATTTCTATTAAGTATTGAAGCTTTTTTTAAAAAAATTTTATTTACCAGCTTCTAAAGATTCAGAAAAATCTGAAACAAAGAAAGCTGAACCTGTATCTGTCAAAAAAGATGCCAAAGATGGAGAGTCAAAAAGTAAAGAGTCTTCTGATACACAAGCATCTCCTGGTTTATTTACGTCTCCAGGTTTGCAAAGTATCATGGAACAAATTGTTCAAAACCCTCAACTTGTCCAAGAAATGCTAAGTGCTCCATACATGAATTCCATGATGGAAGCGTTGGCTGCAAATCCTGAAGTAGCAAGTCAGGTAAATTTAATTGACAGTTTGCATGCTATATAGCTTATATTTAATATTTTCTTGGGATACATTTTGTATTTATTGTAAAATTTATTAAATTAATTTTCACCAAGCAGAATGATTTTAAACATTTTTTGTTTCTTCCTATTCCTCTTTTAATAATTACTAAATGAGATCTTTTATCATTTTTTATTTTGAAACCTTTGTTGCTAATTTTTCAAGTAAATATTATCTAAACTGGTAGCTTATGCTTTTTATATTCGACATAATGTAAAATATTCTTTATTTAAAGCTAGGGGACTCTGCCCCCTGCTTGTTTATACTCGCCAACTCCCATGAAATGCTGATGTAGTTCCTTTCAGATCGTTTTGCTTGCTCGCCATCTTCTAAACCTCTTTAATCTAACAGGAAATATATTCAATTTATTTCAAAATATGATAAAACAATGACAGAAATTAGAAAGATAAATTTAAAATAAAAAGTGCATTTTCAAAAATCACCTGCATCATTTTTTTCAAACAATATAGCCTTTCATTTTAATAACTATATACATCTACGATGAAAGCAACTGTAAAAAAATGTGCCTTTCTCACAATTCTTCAAATTTGAAAACCGTATCATAGAAACAGAATGAAAAATTGATATTTACAAGAAAACAAATTTGCCACTTGGATTTACTTTTTTTTTTTTCCCCAGTAATGTGCCTGGTAAAAAGAACAGAGTCCTGACATAGTTATACAGTCATGTAGTTTAGAAACTTCGCTCCGTTCCCATAAACATTTAATCCTATCTCATTCATTACGACTGGATCTTATGAATGATTCTTATCATTTTCGTTCGACCTGATCTCTTTTTCGATGATCTCATTTTTAAAACATTTATAGTACAACTTATAGTACAAATTTTCATAGTTTTTTTGCTGTTGTTGTTTAAAAAATTTTCAAAATTATGCAAAAATAGCATTTGCTTGAAATCTTATCAAACCGCTTATTGATATTCCCGGGCAAGGTCGTGTTGCCGAATTGCAATTAACGAGTTTGGTTGATTTTCCACCCATGCAAGAAATTTTATATATAGATTATAACTCTCTGATGGCAGTGTTGATTAGTATTATGATTAGGCCCAATGCCTGCAATCCTTTGTTACTTTTTGTTTTTGAATGACTCTCTTGAACTGTTTGATATCTAAAAAATGCAAATATTTAGTTTCTTTTTTTATTGAATTTAAGTAAAAACTTGCCAATGTTAATATTTTGTTGTTAATGTCATTTTGTAAAGTTAGTATTTTCCAAGAATATTTGTATATTGCATTAGAAGGTAATTAAAATTGGAAATAAAACAGAAGGATTATTTATTTAACCTTGATAAATCTTCTGGTCATTCGTTTTTTTTCTTTATTAATGAAAGAATTTATAATATCATTCTTTTTGAAACTGTTAGCAAATCCCCTGTAGAAAAAGTATACAAAATTATAATATTTCTTAAAAAATAAATAGTGTACTATATGTTTTTAATCAAACTTTGTAGTAAATATCTTTGTCAGTGTTAGCATTTTTACACACATTTTTAAATTGCAAAAGAATGTATGAGATGAAACATTAAGTAATCTGTTCAGTAGTACTTAAATTTAAAACTATAAAAGTCAATAACTTTTCTGTTTAAAAAATAAGGCAGTTCATTGTTATAAGTTTATATCTTTTCTGTTGTTTATTCTACACATCATCAAACATATTTACCCCTGGCAGTTTCTGTTTATGCCAGCCAGGCTTGTTCTGCATTTTACATAATACTGTAAACAAATAAACATTTAATTTATTAACAAACTTGATATTTCTTTGTACTTTTTGAATATTGCCTTTCCACATTCCCTGCTACCCATACATATTCAGATGTATTTATAATGTGTTTATTCTTATATATATATCTTTAAAGAAGAATATATATATATATATCTTTAAAATTCAAAACTCATTCAAAGTTCTAAAAATGACTTGAAATAAAATAAATTGACATGCAATCTTTTATTTAAAATTAATCTAAGACAATATTTTATGGGTTTAAATTATTAGATAGTGTAAATAAAATGGTCATATTAATTAAATAAACTGCAGATCTCTCATTAATTAAAAAAATACTATTTGATCTTTTTTTTAACATTAAAAAACTAAAGTTTAATTTTAATATTAATGAAGGAAATTTCAATTCTCCTTCAGTATTCATTTATGAAATGTAGATATGCTTTTGAATTACTCAATGAAAAAATATTATTTTAGGTAATGGTCAACAATCCTGTATTTGCAAATAATACAGCTGTTCAGGGATGGATGCAGCAGGCATTGCCAGCATTTATTAGACAAGTACTAATAATTCTTTTTATTGTCTCCTAAATTTCTAAATATATATATATATATATATATATGATAACATATAAAATATGAGAAATTTGTAAAACATAATAAAATATCATATATAAAAATAGTGGGAATAATGTATATATATTTGTAATAAATATAAATTTCTTTATATATTAGATGCAAAATCCTGATATGCAAAGATTTATAACAAATCCTCAAGCTCTATCAGCCATGATGAATATCCATCAAGGTTTAGATCAACTACAACAAGCAGCTCCTGATGTCTTTAACATGTAAGACTACTTAATCTTGATTTAATTTAAAGATGTGTACATATGGGTGCCTGCATTGACACTCAATAGAATAGTTCATTTGATTTAAAATTATTAAGCAAGTGATGATTGTGGAGGATGATAACAAGAACTTTGATAAAATTTCTTTGAAATTAAGTAAATTTTGGTTCTTTCCCCCCACAAACTTTTAAAAATATTACAGTATGAAAATGGTTTTTATGTCATTTAAAAAGTATCTTTTTAATTATATTAATTTTTTAATTGTATAATCCTTCTATATTCTAGAATAACAACTAAAATTATTCATAAGGATCACTAATAAAGATGATTTTTTTTTTGTAATACAAATTATTATTGCTATTAATACAAATAATATTAAGGTATGCAAAATAGTGAAATTAAAACTCTACCCATGATATAAAGCAAGGAAAATATTTGTTTAGTTCTGAAAAGAATCTTTAAAAAAATATTAAAATTTATATTTATAATATATTATTAGCAAGAAGAAAGTACAAAATTTTACATTGTTTTTGATCAGACATTAAATTACATTGTGAAAAGACTAAAAATAATAAAGCATATGCATTTTTTAATGGATATTAGGCAAGTTGGTAGGAAATAATGGAACTGCATAGCAAAATAAACTGAACAGTGTGAGAATTCTAAAATAGTGTGAATTACATATCTATGAGAATTTGAAGTGTACATATTTTGTAGGAGGATCTATTAAGGCTAAGTTACATAACATATTTGAGAATTTTAGAGATCATTAGTCTTGATGATCTGGTTTGTCACCAACAATATCTATATATATATCTGTGTATGTGCCTGTCTCTTATCACTTTTGAAAAAAAATATTGTGTTATATATTTTTCAGTGTTTACGTAATTTAAATTCTTATTTTGATTAATTTTAAAATATTTTTTTCTTTCTTTTTTTTTTCAGTGATTGATAAAAGAATTTACTGTAAATGTATGATTCCATACACTATCCCCTCCCCCTACTTTAGTGGTAAAAGTTCTTTATACAAATATTAATTCATTAAAAATGAATGCTTTTGATGATATAACAAAGTTTAGTTTTGTTTTATACCATGAAAGCGCTTATGTTTTATTTGTTGCTTAAGTATTAAGTGCTGTTTGCTTAAGTATTCCCAAATCAGAGTTAAAAGGCTATTGATAAAAAATTATTTAGTTAATTATTTATATAAAAAAAAGAAAATAAGTGATATTTACATTGTTTGTAATTTTTGTTTATCAAATTTTGAGTGTTTTGTTTATATTTCTTACACTCAGGTAGAATTATTATTCATGAAATGTTTGTTTCCATAGCATGCTTTTAAATATATTTATCTTTGTTTTTTTTTTAATTTGTTCTCCAGATTATTTTCCCTACAAATTTGCATCAGGACAGTAATTATGAGTTATTAATTACATGGGGAGAAATGAAAAGTAAAAAACATAGTGTTTTAAATGCATTTTCAGGGGGAAAAAATAAAGTGTACTGCATAAAAGGTTAACAGCTGTTGACAAATAACATAAAAAGGTGCTGCTTTCGTCCCTAATTAATATAAAATTGTAGAAATTGCAAAACTCTTTGGATTAATACATTCAGTATCTCAGTCCAACTCTGAAACTCCAACTTTTACAGTCAAGTTAGGCAAGATATCAAACTTTTTGAAACTTCACTGAAGAATGATGTTTGTTTAGACCTTATATTTCTTGTTACTCTTGACCTTACATTTCTCCCATAAAAGCATTGGGGTTCCAAATTTGGTCCTCTAAA
>JAPMOQ010031023.1:22545-37829 GCA_026543055.1 Argiope trifasciata
ATGCACATATAGAAAAAGATAAATAAGGCATTCAACAGATAAGTAGGTAGTTGATATCTTTCTATGTGTTTGAAATTACAATTGAAATGTTTCAGTTTTAATCTTACATTTCTTAATTTTAACATTCTTAATTTTTACATTTCTTAATTTTAAATTTCTTAATTTTCTTACATTTAATCTTACATTTTCCAAGTTTGACTCAATACGAAAAAAATTTTAATGTATCAAAATTAAAGTACTCTAATTTTTTTTTTTCCATATATTTTCATCTTGGATTTATTCTTCAATGTGTTATGAATTGAAATATTTTGATGGGTTATTTTTAATGACTAATGATTGATCTATATTTATTTTATGTACCTTTGTGTTATTTATATAAGAATGCTTATATATTATCTGCTTATGTATCACTTAAGTAATATTTTACTCTTATAAGAATACAATATTTATTACTTTTGTAGTAAATATTTTATTCTTATAAGAGTTAATTTTTAATCAAAATTTATTATAAGCTGTATTTTATTAAAATTTCTTTTCCATTTTAAATCTGTATTTTAGGTTTCCTGGACAACCTCCCATTACACCATTGCTTTCTAGATCTGCAGAAGAAAAAGGGAATGTTTCAGGAACTAATACAAATGAATCCACTGGCAATTCTCAAGATACATTTAGTCTCTTCATGCGCAACATGGTGAATGTCATGGCTCAGGGAAACAATGTAAGTAAAAGAACCAGTAGGAACTATTAATGCTTTGAAAAGATTTTTTTTTTTTTGAACAATGCTTTTCATTTGTTAGTACTCCCAAATTAACTTTCTTTCTTGGGGAACACTTGCAGTTAAAACTAATGAACATAATTAAAGTAAATTTCAAATACTGACTGCAGAATATTCGGACAGATGAATTAATTAAAAATCATTCAAAAGTCATGCAGGAAATAAATTTTGGTGTTATCAGAATGAATGCATAAAAATTGTATTCTGCAAACTTTTATTGAAGTTATTATGATAAAATATTTGCATGCAGAAGTAAATGACATTAAGTATGAAATTCACAGAAAATAATATTTTATTAATCAATATCTTTGTTCTCTAGTTCAATATAACATTTTCATTATATTCACTTTTCTTGTGTACAAAGTATTGCATCAGGATTTGTATGTGCCTTTAAGCCCTGCCATGCTTTCTATAATTAGTACATGAAACTTGGTTTTAATCCATTCATTAGTTACTGATCTTCCTCACTTGTAAAGTTTTTTTTTATAGCCACCATGTATGTAAATTTGAAACAATTGTTTAAATAAAATTTATCAACTTCTACTTGTGCTGTAATACAATCCAATTTTTATTAATATAATGATTTTTTAATCTATATTAAAATATATTCATTGTTAACAAATTGTAGAATTCAAATGTGGCTATGCATGTATGTTGCAAATCCATTTATAACAATATTTTGAAAGTTACACTTTAACCTTCATTTTCATTATGTGTTTATATAGAAATTAAAACACTTGCCATGTGCTTTTTCTTAAATGTTTTTTTGTTGTTTTAATTGTTATGCGTTAGCAAAAAGAAAAGAAAGTTAATATTTGTTTAATTTAAATTTATAAACACATTAAAAAAGTAATTTTCTGCTTTCCTCAAATTTATATGTACAGGTAATAATTATTTTTATGTTCTGTTATATTAAAGGTATATGTCATACTTTTTTAAAATTCAATAATGATTTTTTTTTTCTGGATTTTTTTTAAAGTAGTATTGAGCAATAGTTCAAAAATATATTGATCAAATCATGAAAATAAGTTTTTTTTGTTGCCTTTTATATAAATTTTTGGTAACAGATGATTTATGTCTTCATACCAATGTGAGGTTTTTTTTTTTTTTTTTTTGCTTTATTTTCCGTTTATCTCTCAAATACATGCAGTTAATGCACTTTTGTAAGGTTCTCACTTTTAAAAACATATATATAACATATTTTTTGTAAGAGCAGCTAACAGATTTGAATCATGAGTAACAGAACTAGTTTGCATTTAAATAAAGTTTGGATATTGAGTTATAATTTCATTTGTAAGTGAAATCCCTTCTCGCTTAATGTACTTATCAGAAGTATGAAATGTTTAGTCGTACAAGCCCTTCTATAAAACACTTCAAATTGAAAGTTATTCTTTCTGTTCTTGTGAATTTTAAGTGACCATAAGTAAAAGAATATTATTCTATTTTAATAGAATGTGATGTGTCTTGTGATTCAGTAGAATTTGAAGACTGGAAATAACTCAAAAGTTGATTTAATTATTTTTTACAAAAATATTTGAAAGGTCAAAAGTCTTAGAAATCATGAGAAGTTATTCAGTTGAGTCCTTCAGTTAATTTTATGCCATGGCAAAATCATTGTTGAGAGTTAATTTTTTTTAGTAAAAGTATTGAGTTTGAAAATTATTAGGCATTGAAATGAATAAATTTCAAATGCCAAAAAAAATTTATATGCAAAATTTTATCAAAATTCATAGACAAGCAAAAAATACGATTTTGAATTATGCAAATTATATGGAAATGAAGTGCTCTGCTGATAAATTAAATTATTTAAAATAAAGAAAGGGATTAAAATTGAAGAAAGTATTTCTATTCTGCAAAAGTCTGAACAAATTACATGAAAAGATAGAAAATAGAGATTTTCAGTATAAAGCACAATTAAACAATTTTAGGAATTGATGCTTTTAATAAAGAAATGAAAGTGTAAATTTAAAATATTTTAATGCTGTACTGTTTTCTGTTTGCTTATTTAAATATAAATTAAAGTTTGATTATTTCTGTGTGTCTTTTGACATTTTTTCCTTCAGTTGTTGATCAAAAGAAAAGGCAGAAATTCTGATAGGAATAATAATTTTTTATGAAGGTTTCCCACTAGAATCTGAGTGTGTTTATATAATGATCATAGTAGTTTATTAAATTTATATTTATTAGTTGCCATGTATTGTTTAATGGTAAAGATTCTTGCAGTTTGATCTTAAAAACCTACTTTGAACTATTAAGTTTTGATTTATTAACTAAACGTGAGCCTAATAAAATTCTTAGAGGTGTTAAGGGTAGTATCTAGAAGTATTGAGTAAGAAATAAAACTGTAGTATAATGCTCACGATGCAAATATTTTATCTATATTTATCATTTGCATTTTTATACCTAAAATATGCAATTTTATAACTCAAATTTTCTAATAGATTCCTCGAGTTTTTTTTTCTTTCAGTAAGAGTGAGAACCCTGTTTTTAGAAATATTTCATTGAAAGTTAATGTCTAGTTATGTTATAATACATTATTTGTCATTACAGAATTTTTTTGTTGTTTTATAAAATATGGATGATTTCTTACCATTTTATTAAATCGACTTTTTTTAAAACAATTCTGCAGACAGAAAGTCCACCTGAAGAAAGGTACAAGAGTCAATTAGAGCAGATGCAAATGATGGGTTTTGTTAATAGACAAGCTAATCTGCAAGGTATGGAAATACAACTGAAATTTCCTAATCATAAGTTTCTAGGAAAGAATTGCTGTTGAAGTTATTTCATCCCAAATTTTTTGGAGCTGAAATATCCATTAATGCCTTTAAATATGAGGGCCTAGCAGAATGAAACACTCAGATGAGTTATTAATTCTAAACATTTAAAATAAAGTTCTTGAAAATTTTCATAAAATTAATTAACTAATCAATGACAATTTTTGAAATAATTGTCACATTAAAAACTTACTGGATTTTTTGCTCATCACACACATATACAAAATAAATAAATAAATGTAAAGCTTAAATGTCAAATTTCTTTTTAAACTTATTGTTTATTTAAAAATACAGATATTTTACTTACAAATATATCTTAGTAATATTATGGTGAACATTTTTTTTAATTAGCTGTAATAAAAATTATGTAACAATCTAGTTTAAAGTAAAATAGTGTTTTCAACAAATTTGTTTTAAATCAAATGACCTTATTTTAGTTCATTATTATAAATTCTGTTTAAAAATTCACTCCCCTCCCTTTAAATACCAATGTTCTGCTGAGAAAGCTAGGTAGCTCAACAATCATGTGCCAATATTTCTAAGCTAGTTAGTAGTTTCTGGGTTTTTTTAAAAAAATATTTAGTCAATTGCTCCTTTATGATAGAAATAAGCCCATAAACATACTTCTAGAATTGTGGGCATGTTTTGATGAGCCTCAGTTTAGGAAAACTTCCTTTGCCATCAACAGTCAGAAAAATTTTGAGTGTCACTGAAATATTAAATTTTTTCATCAAGTTTGTTTTTATTTTTTATTCCAATATTAATGGTGGTGATTCTTTCCCCTCTGAAGAAACATCATAATAATGTTTTGTATACTGTTTAGTAGCATGTATTCAAATAAACTTTTTGTTAATTTCATAGATATTTTGGAAGTGTTATGAAGATGGAAAAAATTTAAATACAGAATGTTCACATTGGTTTTCCAAACTAAATTTATATTATTCTCTAAAACTAAAATGAAAATTTGGTGAAAATAATGTAATATTACTGTTTTTAAATTAAGGAAACATATTTTGATAAAAATTGCATTATTTTTACTTCAGATTTTTGGTTATTGCATGTTATGAAATACTGTGCAATAACCCATACTATTTTTAAGATACAATATATTGTAATATAAATAATTCGCAAATTTTTTATCTTAATTTTCTTTTTAATTTTAGCTTTGATTGCTACCTTTGGAGATGTAAATGCTGCTGTAGAACGGCTTCTTTCTCATGTACCTTAAAATCCAGAAGAGAGAAAAAAAAAAGTTTTTTTTGGTACAGTGTGCGCTGATTATATTACTATATAATATTGAAACAATTGTCATACAAAAGATTGCAACAGCTTATCTTAAACCATACTTTACATAGCTTTATCATTTTGAAAGTACATTCCATAGATTCGAAATTCTTCTCAAATATTGTATAATATTGATTGTTTCATTTTTTGCCATTGGAAGTGCCCTGTTTCTGAATATTTCATTTTCTTCATTGCATTTTCATTTATTTATATTTCTTGGTTATTTTCAGTGCAATAGTTATGGAGAAATAATGACCAATTATTTGAAAAATAAATTTTAAGTACTGTTTCAAATGAAAGATGTAGAATAATTTTAATTAAAAATGAGTTTTAACCATTCACTATTATTAAAAGTTTTATTAATCTTTTATCATATTTGTGATTATTGTTTTTTTAATTGATAATTTTATAACCGTGATTTCTCAAATATAGATGAAAATTTAAATAAGGAAATTGATAAGCTTGCACATTGATAATGTCAGTACTTCTTAAGATCTGCACATTTAAATTATTTTATAAATGAAAGAGTAATACATTTATTTATTTTCCCTGTAAGGAGAGTGAATAATAATGCCAAGAAAATGCTAATAGGAAGTATTAATTCATGCTTCTAATGTATTATTATATATACAAGGAAAAATAATTTAATGTATATTTTAGACAGAAAGTCACATTTTCATTGGAATTTTTTTATGTTTACATTTTAGACTACTCTCAGTTTATCATATATCTCTATTGATTAATTGTTTGGTTATTTTATTTATGTTCTATCACTCTATTAAATTATTTATGTTCTCTTGATACCAGGAAAAAAGACCAAATCATATTTTATGGCATGGGTACTTAACCTTTCTAATCAGCTGCTTTTAATTATAAAAATTACTCTCTTAATGTAACAACTAGATTTTTCAATGTGTAATGGAATCTATAAAAATCTGATGAACTTTAAATTCATTTTATGAATAATAAATTTCAGTTATTTGCCATGTATATGAACATTTTAGAAATGAAAAGGCCAGTTTTATAATTAGTTATTAAATAAGTAATTAGAAATTTTGAAATAATTATATTACCATTTATTTGAATAGTAATATTATATTTTTTATGTGTATTATTGCCATTTATTTATATTTCAATGTATTTGTTGTACTAACCCTCTGAATATATTCTTAACTTTGCAGTTTTAACTGGCTTATTTTAGATGTAGCATTTATATTTGCATTCAAGAAAATCTTGTAAAAAGAGCCATTTAATTTGATCTTATTTCCTGGTAAATATGGAAACATGAAGTGAAACATTGATTCTTCAAATTATTATTTAATTTTTATGCATAGTATATATTTAAAATGTGTTTATATGGTCACCAAAGGTTGAGAAATGCCATAACTTTGATTCATGACCATATCTTTGTATATTTAATGAATGTATGAGGCTTAATCTCATTTGAATACTAAGTTCTGTACATAATATTTGTTTTTTGAGCTTGGAACAAATGCAGAAGCTCTTAAATGTTTTTCATTTTTTCCCCATAACAGATCATTTTTTAGAAATTTTACTGGCATTAATAAATTTTATTTCATGAATGACATATTCTGATTTTTCTTAGTTTCCTACATAAGTTTCAAGCATCCTATTTCTTTCTTACATTCAAATGATTTAAACTCGCACATCAGTGTACAAATATAAATCCAGATGTGAGGCAAGTAAATAGATAAAACTTTCTTTAATATGGTTGCAAAGGAAACATACATTTAATTAGTCATTGTATGCAAATATTGGCTTTACAAATAAGAACTCAACATAATGTAAAATTTGTGGAAGATGGGAATGACACCAGAGCTACTTATTGAAAATTGTTAATATGCCATTTCAGATTGACATTCAAAATAATCTGGCTGGACTAAAATCGATGAACTTGTCATTGCTCAGTTAATTAACTATTCATAAATTAATTCATTGTTGGTCGAAAGTTTTAAAATAAAATATTACATTACCGGAATCATTATAAAAACTCCCATCGGGGGGGGGGGGAAACAGAAGCCAGTTACTAGCTTTTTAAAAAGTGATGTCGATAATTACGGAAATTTTATTTCAGAGGTGTGTAAATTTAGTTTTCACTTCTGATTTCCATCCTTATCTATTTGGTTATGCTTTGGATATTTCTTTGGTACTCTCCCCCTATCCTTCCTTCTAAGTTTGTGCACAGAGGTGTGTGTTGGCACTCTACAGGCCAGACCGTTCGACCTACAGCTACCAAATTTGGCACGTGCATATCTTGGAGATCGGAAATATGTTTATGGGCTCAGTTTTTTTTTTAATTTTTTATTAGAATTATAATTACTAATTAAAAACTACCCGCCAAAAAAATATTTTCATTTCCCCATCGCCAAATGAGTAAGGTTTTTCCCCACACTAATGAGGTTAGGTTTTACATATTTTTAGCCGATTATATCAAACGATTCTGTTTACTTTCTTGGTGTTTGATACACTTAAAATTAAGCATTGTTAATTAATCGATTTTTCAAATTCACTCTGAAATACTTTTAAATTAAAATCTTCACTTATAATAAAGCTGAATGTGTGTGAGTTGGCTCTCTACAGGCCAGACCGTTACACCTAGAGCTACCGAATTTGGCATATGCATACCTTGGACACTGGGAATATGCATCTTGGAGCGATCCTTTCGAATTATTAATTCGAATTCTAATTAAGTGAAATTTTGGCTTTTTTCCATTATAACTTCTGAAAATATTATCACCCAAACATGATTTTTACATGAAATTAAAGATTAAAAAATTAGCTTTCTAATGGTATCAGTTTTTTAACATATAACTTAAGCTTCTATTTTTAATGAATTTTCAAATAAATATTTTAACCATATTTTTCAATAATTTTATTTTGGACAAAACCAATATTAATTTGCATGATCATGTTAATAGGAAAAAAATTTAGTTTTTATTAAAGTGTCCATCATATTAACAGCAGTTCAAATTTTTAAAAAACTATTATTGCAAATTAAATCGAAAAAAAATGTAACTTTCTGCACATGATAAAATAAAATGAATATTAAATGTGATATTTTCTAAAAAAATAAATGCAAAACAAAGGTTTCTATGATAATTTACAATATCTATAAAATTAATTCAATAAATCATCTTTATTTACAATAAACATGATTGAATTTATACAGGATATCCATTCAAATTCCGACCCAATGGCTAATTTGTAAATCATTAGCAATAGGCATACATATTGCTCAGTACTATTAACTTGGTCTAAATATAGTAAATAATTACATTTAAAGTAGCTTGAGTCAAACAATGCATTGATGAATAATGAGTTTCAGATTTCTTCATACTTTGCTTTGTGAGCAATATTTTACAAAATATTTTAAACATAAGTTGTTACGTCAATCAATCATTAAAACTGGCTGATTTATATAAAAAAAAGGTTTATTATTATCAATACTTGTTCTTTTAGATCGTTCCATCCACCATCTTAAAGAAAATATTAATTTCGAGCCAATTAATGCCAAGGATTACTCCAAGGCTGACAATTAAATGAACATGTTTTTGCGTATACGAATGAATGTGTGTGTGTGTTAGGACACTTAAACACCAGACCATATGATCTAGAGATATTGCACTTGGTATGCACACAGTTACTTTGGAGGATGAGAAAATATACCTAGATGGAGCTTTTTGAAACTTTATTTCATTAAAAATCAAGCAAACATTTTGAATTTTTCTGCGATAATTTCCGAAAATATTTCAGCCCAAAACTATTTTTTAAATCCTCTTAAAGATTTTTTTTCATTGATAACAATGTTTTAACCTACAAATTAAGTTTCTATTTTTAATGAATTAAAAAAATACTCTTATATTTTTCAACAATTAATTTCTTGCCAAATGAAAGTAGAATTGAACCTGCAAGAGCACGTTAACAGTGTACCAGCGATTTGCCATCACTTGGCAAAAACTCAAACCGAATGATTGAATTAATTCTTATTGTAAATTAAACCGAGGAAAGATTGATACTCAGCATCAGCGTAGTTATGGAATAAATATAAGATGTGATATTTTCCACATCATTTCACTACAGCTTATTGCAAATCAGAAATATACATAGTACAATGAACAAATAATCGTAAGGCTTCTATAATAAAACGAGTTACGTGATCATCGAAGTTAGAAATTTAAATATATTTTGTCGATAAGTTATTAAGAGAGCAAGGTACGTAATTATTTAACTGAAAATTTATGACGCATTACTCATGGTGAATCAGCTGGTCGGCAAAGGCGGCTAGTAAAACAAAGGAAATTAAAAATATCTAATTTGTAAAGCGTTACCTCTACTGGTGTGGAAAATTCACGCATTTGCTTTACCATAATTAGCCACACATGCGTATTGTGTTTTGATTGATGACAACTCTATTTACAACGGATTCGAAGGTTTAGCGTATTTTCGACCGATTATTTCAAACGATTCTGTTTATTTTCTTAGTATCAGTGACTTTGAATTATTCAGCACTCTATAACTCGAAAATAAAATATTTCGTAAATGCATTTAGGGATGTATCCGAAATTTTAATTGTCAATTTTAAGCCCATGCGCAGAAGTCATTCATATTCTTAGCATTCGGATGTTCAGCTTAAAATTATTATTGTTTGATGAAAGCCATTATAGTTTCGATAATACCAATATCATGAAATTATTTTAGTTCAATTTGAAACCAATTTTTTTTTATTCATTAACATTTTCATCATATTCATGTTTTGAATTATAATAAACATTATATTAAATGACTTTAAAAAATATACAGTTAAAATTGCAAAATGTGCATTTTTTGTGTTGATATTTTATATTGTCATGATTTCAAAACCTATAAAAACAATTACATTTCAAATGCAATAAATATTTGATTTCTATCACCACTCTTACTTTGCTTCTCTCCTCCCCCCCCCCTTTCTTCCAAAAATCCACCCAGGTTAGAGGTCTGACACGTCATAATTTGCAACTACATTATTGATGATTTTAATATTAGAATACATATGTTCGAAAAAGTGTAATATGAATTTAAAAAAAAACAAATAGCTTTTTCAATAAGAAAAATGAGCATCTAATAAGCAAAATTATTTTCATAATAATTATTATAACTTTATTGAAAAAACATGACTACAAAATATTTCATACTTATAGCGTTTTTTAAAAATTTAAAATATCTGAATTTTAAACAGATTATTTTTAGTATGAAATTATAGCCATTTCTCAAATTGTACAATGATTTAACAATACAAAGCTTTAACAAATCAATAATAACAATAATACTTTTACATAAATAAACATGCAAATCTTCATAATGGACTAGTTACTAATGCAAATAGAATTAAAAGAGGGGAAAGAAAAATCAAGTATTATAATTTAAGAGATGATTTAAATGGAATGCATATAATGATCAAACAGAAACAATAGAGGTGGTAATATTAAGTTCTATTAAGAATAAAATAATATGGAGTTAATAAAAACAATCACAAATCCTAACATTCATTATTTTTAAAACCAGATTATCCAGTCCAAAACTGAATATATCATCCAAAAGTGAACAAAGCCATTAAATAACATGCACCATAAAATAGGCTTTGCTATACATACATTTGATTCTTGCGTTGAATTTGCATGAACTACATGTACATTTAATTTTTTATTTGATGGTTCATTATGCTGATACAATGCTAAGAATGCAACTAAACTGTTATATTAAGAAAAATGTGATTTTCCTAATGTATCAATAATTTGGGCAGAAATCATAAAAATACCCATAAAAGAGATTATTTTCACTTTCATTATAATATATAAAAAAATTTATTTTATTACTTTGAATAACAACTCAATAGTTTAAAATTTAACAGATAAATAAGCATTCACTTATGCATGGCAACAGCATTTTTACTGGAATAATTAAATAAAAATCACAGCACTGTTTCAGTTTCACTATTTTTTTAATGGGAAATTTCACCAAAATTGTAGCTCTTAAAAAAATCAATAACAAACTGATTAATAAAACAAATAGGTGGAATTCTCCATTTAAGTACATTAAAAAATATTAGCATTTAGATAGTTTCTATAAAAATATTAACAATAACAACATGAAACACATTTGAACAAAAAAAATTATTTATACATATTTTCTTTCTGTAATAAAATTTGTTTTACTGACTAAAAAAATTCAGTTTGGTACAATAAAATAAAAATTTATAAGAAAAAAAAAACACTTCCAAGGTAGGGGTGGGGGGCCTTATTACAAATAGCTTTTATCATGGTAAGTTACTCATCCCTTGGGTACTGGATATGCTTAAGCTTCTCGGAAAGGGTTTTGGCTAATGCTGGAGAGGAAGCACAAATCACTCTTCTTGACATGATATCCAGATCACCTCCTGCAAGGAATATATTCTTTTCATTGCAGCAAGCTATTTACAGGACAACTGCATTTCATTTATACTTTTCCTTCGAAACTCTCTGTATGAGATTAATAACCACTCACCAATCTGTAAACAGTTTTAATTGTTTACAAATTGAGAGAATTACAAATCAAAACAATACTTAAAAAATTGTTTAAGATTAATATACATTCACCAATTTGTAAACAATTTTTAACTGTTTACGAATTAGCAAGTTTTGTAGTGTTTAATAATTCTACAACTCATTAAGCAGCTTCTGAAGTCAAAAAATCTTTTTTATTTTTGAATTCATGCAAATAATTCAAAAATAATTATTTTTGATTATACATATATATGTAGTAAATTAACTCCACGAGAGGAGAAACGAATGTCATCCAAGAAGGGTGTGACTGGAAACCGAAAAGACATGCTCCTCTGGAAAAGGCCGAAACTGGAATTATTGCGTAGAAGAACTCATCTGCAAATGCCCCATATATAAGTGGTAAAGATTCTTTGAACTATGGTGGTAACTTATTAAGCCAGTAACAGCCACTGGACATTGGTGATCACTTTTGTCTAGTGATTATGTTACTTGGCTTTGAACCAAACATCCTGAATTTGATCCTGGTGCATTTCAATAGCTACATGAACAACATCGACTATCCGTCTTCATCTAATATAAATTCCTTCTTCATCATGGAATTCTCACTTGTAAAAATCATCCTTTGTTAATCAAGAAATAGGACATACATTAAAACCCATCATATCCACACGCACACACATATATAATAAAGATATTACTTACTACTGAATTTGTCTTTATTTCCTCATTTAAAAAATCGTCATGTTTAATTTTATTTTAAAGTTATCTAAAACTTTGTTTTATCAAAATTTAAATGAAGTTTCCTTTTATTTATTTTAGAAAAGAAGTTTAATGAAATTACTTTAAAGATTCAGTAGAATCAACTAGACAATCCTTCAATAATTGATAAACTGGATAACAAAATCAATCAATAAAAAAATAATAACAAATTTATCAAGCTCAAAATCCTATGTAATTGTATGCATTTAAAATAATAACAAAAAAAATAAGACAATGAATCAGACATTAGCCTCAAACACTGGACCAATTTCAACAGTTTTCATTCTATATAAAGAAAAGATCTCTAAATATGTCAGCAACTTTTGCCTGCACAACTCTACCTTTCATTTGAGTCGGAAATACCATGACATAGCACATTCTCAACGGTGAAATCTTGTGACAACCAGCCAACACTACTGAATCATTTTTTGTAATTTTAACTATATTTTGGCATTGGAGTATATCTACTCTCCTCCATCCACCATTTATGAGAGAAATTGAAAATAATAATTCCATCATAAGTTTTCTAAGTGAAAAAGCTTGTTATTCTCTCTGATTACTATCAATTTCACTTTTTCTTAATTCTATTTTTTGGAAGAATCAGACTTTCGACAAAGACCAGTCATCTTTGAATAAGCCATGTTCCTCAAAGCAAACAATCATTAACGGAAATTAAAACACTCACCTTCTGGGTCAATGCATGTTCCCCCTGCTTCTTCCACTATGATTTTGCCAGCTGCCATGTCCCAACAATGGATGGTGTACTCAAAATAGGCATCTGCTTCTCCGGCAGCTACTGCACACATATTCAAAGCAGCAGAACCCATCATACGGATTCTAAATCATTCAGTATTTTATATTTGAATTTTTAATACAATTTTAATGTGATATGAAGTGCATTTTATGGTTATGACAGAGTTAGTTCATAAATCAGCATTCAGTGTTTAATGAAATTATACATTTTATGTTTTATTAATAAATAAATCTCTAATAAAAGCTGATATATCCTACAACTTCTTGTTTATATTTTAACAAAAGTTTTATCTATCATATCAAATCGATTGTTAATAGCTATGTAGTGAAAATATTAAGGCTACAAAATAAAAAAAAATATTTAGTATGAGTAATTAATGGATTGTCAGTATGTGTATAAATATATAGATTATTAATATTTTTATATAAAATATTAGATGTACCAAGCCACAGACTGTGGTTTAGTCTGATTGAAAAAAATGAAGACATGCTTTTTTATATGTTTAATTTCACAATACTCGCAGGTAAACTATATTTTTTGAAGTTCCATTTGTGTAGATATCATGATTGTTGGTCTGCTAACTCTAGAACACGCAACACATAATTGGTTATGTGGGAAGAAGTCAATGTCTAGATCTAAAACGAATAATTCTAAAGATTTTCCTAGAGTTTTGTAGATGTTGATTGCTAACAACATTCAAATTAGGAATTTCAATGTCTTAAATTGTAATGGCATTTTTTTTTTTAATCAGAGGAATGCAAAGATTGAAAACATCATCACCTTTAAAAGGTCTGGTAACCATTGTTGCTTCTAAAATATAGCTCACTGATTTTTTTTACAAGCCACAGACTGTTACAAAGCCTTGGTTGATTGATATTTCACAACAAAACTGGCTGAATCAATTGAAGTTCAAGCAATAATATCTTTTTCAGATCAATTCAATTAAAAAATTCTGTTGAATAATTAATAGCTTAATCTGCTTTCACTACAGTGTTGATGGACTTGCATGTGACTGCCTCAATTTGAATTTTAAACTAAATAGTACTATTAAATTCATAAATTTAGTGGTTCTTGGCCTCAAGAATAGCTAATTCACTCAGAAAACTTTTATACTTATTAATGGTTTGATTATTGGGTAATACTTTTTCATTCAATTCTTCTTTTGAGATCACTAAATTACAGATGTTATGAGGAAATAAAATCCATACTCATCAACCATTCACCTTTCCATTCCCAATTTCCAGCAATCGATCTGAGAATATCTCTGCTGATTCATCATTGTACAATTAGAATATACATGTATATTTGTAGCACACCTATTTGCTGTCTCATTTAGAAGAGAATGATGATGAAAAAAAAATCTTACAGAACAATTGTAACAAAAATGAATCATGTGTATTGTTACCTAGTTATTTTGACAGAAGAAAAAAAATGTTTCATACCCATGAGCTGCATAAGCAATATTCTTTAAATTCATAAAGAGTTGATTCATGTTTTCTTCAGTTCGAGTACTTCCAAATTCAGTTATAACTAGAGCTTGACATAAATCTAATAAAAGAAAATCTATTCATAAACTAATATTTAATTCTTACAATTCAGAAATATAATGCAAAACAATGACTGAACAAATATTATCCTATAAATTAAAGCATTTTTAAAATGAAAATAACTTAATATACATAGGACTAATATTTTTACAAGAAAAATTCATCATCTGGGGAAAATAGGATATCTTTAAAGTATAAACAGAGTGCTCAAAAAGTAATTTTACAACTTCTAATCATTAATGACCTGTTCGGTCATGATGGCCAATGTGAGATCTAAAAGCTAACAGTTCTTATACTCTATATAGCATATGTTGTGTCACTGATTACATCATGATAATCACATGACTTTTTCGCACTTAAATTGGGAGATGAGAGTTTGACAATGAGATGTGACGCTCACATTCATTTACCTTTTTATATGTTTTTATATTAAATAATGCTTTGTTCCTGTCTTATTAAATATCTGTTAAGTATTAATACTCATCATTGTCTTTACCTACATTTATTTAAATATAAAAAATTATATCTTTCAATGCTGTGCTAATAATTAATATAATCATTTAGAAAAGTTAATTTTTCATAATTTTTAGATGATTAAACTAAATAATAAAATACATAAAATTACCTTCAACATTAGAAACGTGCAGTTTTTCACCATTAAGAAATGCACCTCTACCTTTCACGCCAGTGTACATTCTGTCAAGAATGGGATTATACACTACACCAAGCACGATCTAAGTAAAGAATCAATCATTTATGTATCGATGATTTAAAATAAAGTAGCTGTTATATATATAATATAAACTTATTTTGAATCCTTGCTTGAGGGTGACCCTTGAAAAAGTCTTCAGG
>JAPMOQ010031023.1:42829-55471 GCA_026543055.1 Argiope trifasciata
ATTCCTCATAGTTATAGACATTTAAATTTTGAAGAGATAATGCTATTAATAGAATATATTTGTTGACAACCTTGAAACAGCTTCATGAAAAAAATAGCCATCAAAAATTAAATCCAAAATAAGCTATCTCTGTCATTAAATCAAATTCTATTCTTTGCTGCTAAATGAAATAAAAGGTTATAAGCATAAACATATAAAATAAATTTTGTTGGAAAATGTCTCCTGAAATATTATTTAAAAGACACATTTTTCATAAAATGTAAATTTATTAACATTCTGACATAAAATTGAAAATGTGCAAAATCTCAGAAAATCTTCAAAACATTAACTAACACTCACTGATATAAAACATTAACAATTTTCAATCGATTATATAAAAAAGGGCAATTATAATAGTTATAATGTTTCACAGATAAAAATTTAAAATAGTTGTATCAATGTAAAAAAAATACAAATATAGAATAAACACATTACGAACATATTAAGACAGTAAGTAGCTAATAAGAATCTTAAGAGTTTATAATATGTAATAATTTTATCAACAAAATTCCAAAAATATAAATCATAAATAAAATGCTAAAATCTGAAATGTTGCAATAATAAAATAAATTCAACTAAGAAATACATTATAAAAAATAAGCAAATATTAAAAAAATTAGGACATATAGAATATAGTTGGAAAAGTTCTAAAAAATTTTTTAATGATTCAAAACTTGACACAAGCTTTCTCTAATGATCATCTACCAAGAGAAGAAGCAGAATTTGAAGTATACCCAGAACAATATAAGAGTCAATTTATTGACTTTTTGGATAAAATCAAATGCTTAAGATAGAATATCATTAAACAGTTCTTTAATATCATGCTCTTTAATCGTTTTCACCAAATAAAATTAAGAAAATGCGTCAATGACCGCCCCCCTTTTCGCTTTTTACATTTGTACATTGAAAGTGAGGTCATAAACAGTATGAACATGTTCTTTAATCTTAGTTCTTAAAGTTGTTTGCAATATCTGACAGAATTTACACACATGAATATTTAATAAAAATCGATAGAATTTCCAGCTGCCTGCATGAATACTGAACAATACTTTTAATCATAGTTAGCCAGTATAGAATAACTATTGTTAAGGATTTACATTTAAATGAGTTTGAGTTTTGAACAATGTAAACATATAAAGGCTTTTAGTTTTATTTATAAAACAATTGAAATTAATGAAAAATTATTCACTTTGCAAAATTGTTAAAGCATTAAATATAGAAATGTATTAATGGTGTGTGTGCGTATACATGTGTGGTGACATCTTAATAAACCAGTAACTACCACTAAACATTGGTGGCCATTTTTGTATAGTGGATAAGTTACTGGCTTTCAAGCCCGAACATTGCGGGTTCGATCCTTGGCGGAATTCAACCTACATATTGGCACAATTCCGCCAACACATTACACCAAACATGTGTAACTGAACATTGAGGAAACTAGCAGATTGTGCTGGATAAATATTTCATAATAAAGATTATGAGAAAAATATAAATTTTATCATATTTGTTATTGATTATAGTTCCAAGATTAATTATATACACTCATTTCCCCCCTCTAGCAAGTTACAAAGATATATATTTTGCAAATAAGTCTCTTTTATTTAGAACTTGAATTTCAGAGGATTTGTGATCTTTTAAATCATTTTTCATATCAAATAGTTCAAACAATTCTGTGTTGAATCACTGGTATTTTTGCTATAACATCCATTTTCTCGGAGAATGAAGCTGATAGAGCCAAAGCAATTGAATATACAAAAAGAATTTTACAAAATTCATATGTAAATTATTCAAACTTTTGATTACGCAGTAAAAGTATGAATGATTTACATTACAAGGACATTTAAAAAAATTTTAAATGCATATAATATTTGGCTACTTGTTGGATTACTAGACAATATCTAGTGGATTGATTTAAAATGAAAAGAAAGTTCAAATGTATTCAAATCTTGAATATGTGCTTAAAAGAAGGAAAAAAAATCAAATTTTATACTAAATCAATATATATCAAAAGTAGAGTAGAATGGATGAGCTCCAAAGTTATAAAAAATCAATATAGAATATTAGAATTATTTACAACTATCATATTTCTCACCATAATTAAAATAACATTTTTATATCATTTCTAACATTGAAATGCCAAAAAAAAGCAACAACAAAAAAGTTGTCACAGACACTAAAAAATGTATGTAGTTAAGTTCTTTAAAAGTATATTTTATCTTCTTTTTTATTGAAACAATTTTCATGAATCATGCAGAATGCTTTTCGAAAAAATTTATTATTTGAATAATATAATCATATAAAAGTTTATATAACTTTTTTCAATATATAATATGTATCTATATTTAAAATTGCTAAGATATTAGAAGTTAAGAATGAAAATATTTCTTCTTTTAAATGTAATACACCGAGCTTAATTGCTTGACAAGTTCATTCATGAAGCAATATACATCTCTTACAGGAAAAAGAAATTTCATAATTGAGATGGAAAGAATAAAAGAGTTTCATTTTTCATTCATTTTTATTTCAGAATTCATTTTTTTAAAAAGCAAGCAGAACAAAAAGTTAAAATGTGCAAGAGTTACGCTCCAATAATTTGTTTTTATACCTATTAGCATTTGCTATTAAAATCATTTTTCAATAATTATCTACTTATTAGCTCTTTTGATAGATTTATGTAACATTTTTTATAGAAAATTCTTGTAATATATAGAGAAAACACAAAACTGATGAATAAATTCCTTTTAAGTTCTTCAGAAATAAAAATTTTAAAAAAGAGCATTTTTAATTTAAAAAATTGTATTTGTGAGTAATAAATTGTATTTTGACTACTCATCAAACGAAACTTGAAAATTGGCTATCTACAAAAACTTGGTAAAAAAATACTGCCGATATCTTGAGAAAATTAAAAATACAATCTTAATATAAATATAGGTCACTGCAACAACGTATATACACTGATGAAAAAAAAAAATCCCAACACCAAGAAAAAATTATTGAACAGTAATGAAATTTTAGGATTACATTTGTATAGGTAACATATTTAATTGATTACAGTTTCAAGATCACAGGTAGAGCCATTGGCGAGAAGAGCCATTTCAAATGTGAAATGTTGGTACATTAGTAACCGGTGTAACCGCCAGAATTTTGAATGCAAGCATGCAAACGTGCATGCATTGTGTCGTACAGGTGTCGGATATCAGTTTGTGGGATGGAGTTCCATGCCTGTTGCACTTGGGTGGTCAATGCAGGAACGGTTAATGCTGGTTGTTGATGACACTGGAGTTGTCGTCCAATGATGTCCCAAACGTGCTCGATTGGAGAAAGATCTGGTGATCTAGCAGGCCAAGGCAATATGTCGACACTCTGTAGAGCATGTTGGGTTACAACAGCGGTATGAGGGAGAGCGTTATCCTGTTGGAAAACACCCCCTTGAATGCTGTTCATGAATGGCAGCACAACAGGTATCACTAGACTGACGTACAAATTTGCAGTCAGGGTGCGTGGGATAACCACGAGTGCTCCTGCTGTCATACGAAATTGCTCCCCAAACCATAACTCCAGGAGTAGGCTCTGTGTGTCTAGGCCGTAGACAGGTCACTAGCAGGCGTTCACCTGACCTCCTTCTAACCAGCAAACGGCTATCAATGCGACCAAGGCAGAACCGGCGTTCATCAGAAAACACAACAGATCTCCACTCTGTCCTCAAAAGAGCTCTAATTGACACCACTCACGTAGCAAACGGCAGTGGTTTGGAGTCAATGGAATGCACTGTACAGGGCGTCTGGCTCAGAGCTGTCCTTGAAGTAACCGATTTGTAACAGTTCGTTGTGTCACTGTGGTGCCAACTGCAGCTCGAAATTCAGTTGCAGGCGCAGTACGATTAGCCACAGCCATACGCCGAATACGACGGTCTTCCCTCTCAGTAATACCACGTGATCGCCCGGAACCTGGTCTTCTTGAGGCAGTACCTTCCTTTGACCACTGCCGCCAATACTCATGCACAGTGGATACATTCCTGCCAAGTCTTTCAGCAATATCGCGGAAAGAAAACCCACCTTCTCGTAGCCCTACAACACGACCTCGTTCAAACTCAGTGAGCTGTTGATAATGGTTTCTTCGTCTTTTCAGAGGCATCCTTGACTAACATTAACCCACTACGTCAAATTTCAATTGTAAATAACGATCACGAACTTTACAGCGCTTATTTAAAGCAAACCTCATTTGCATGTTCATAGTGTCGCTACTAGCGCCACACTTACGCGCGTAGCTCGAAATTTGAATCGACGTCATCTTTCAGATGTCTAAACACGCCAACCAAATTTCGTTTATCTAGCACAGCTCCTTCCAAGTGTTGGGATTTTTTTTCCATCAGTGTATGTTATATATCTAACGAAATGGGGTGAAATAAATCAAATCCTATATATTTATTATTTGAAAAAAAAGAAGAAAGGAGAATACTGTTAACTTTTCAAAGTATGAAAGTTAATTACATACTCAATAAGAATATACAGGAAATTTTATTGTTTTTCTACAGTAACTTTAAATTATTCCACAAGAAATGTATTTATACCATCTTAAAGTTCAAACATTTTCAATGATGCAGTTTCATTTCCCTGTAATTTTTATCTAATTTTTGCCAATTTTTTTCAAAATTTAAGTAACAATTAAGTAAATGTGGGCGATTGTGAAATAAAGATTTTATCTGCATTTTAAAAAGTATTCTGATTTAATGGGCATTCAGATTAAAACCATGAAATACTTAAAGTGTTTCACATAATATTTTATAAAGAATGTTTTTTATTATTATTAAACTATTACTAATGAAGTATTTTTATCGCTAGTGAAGTCAGATGTATAAACTAGTAGTTTAATTAATGAATACAGACCTGAAAACGAGAATAAACAGAAAGCTGTCGAAACATTGTCAACCCTCTACATAAAATCAAGGACGTATATGTCTATCCCTTTTAACCTTAAAAGGAGTGTCCTCTTCAATGAGACAAGTGGAATAATTTTTTGAATTACTGCTGCAGTTCCCCTTCACCCTTCTTTTATAATCGCAGAATACGTTTTTTTTGAAGAAATTTATTCAGTCTTTCAGCTAACCATGGAGTTGAAACAGAGAAATATATCAACTCAATGCAGCTAACTAAGTACGATTAAGACCTCACTGATTTTCAAGCACTCAAATCTAAGAACATGAAATAAGTTTGAAATACATATTAATGTATTCTGCAATTTAAACGAATGCTGATTTTATTTAGAATATGTTCAAGTAGAATATCATTATGAAAAGAAATGTCTTTATACCACAAAGACTAAATTTTAAAAAATCTTCAATACGCCTGAAGGGGACCTTAGGCAGTATCCTACTTTACCTATTCGTTAATCAGACCATGTAATCACCAACCTAAAAACCTTAAAGAATTTTTTAATAAGGATTGTAGCCAAATTATCGGTATTAAAATACCTTCCAAACACGCACGCAAGAACAATATAAAATGTGGAAATATAAGGTGATGTGACTGCTTTTTAAATGTACAGAGAAAACTTTATAACTTTAATATCTTGTAAATATTAAAGTTATTTCGCTTATAAATGTCATAGTATATTAAAGTTATTTCTTTTATAAATGTTATAGTATATTAAAGTTATTTCGTGCGTAAAAAATGAACTCTAACATGTAATTACCCATATTTATATTTAAAAAATGACATATTATTCAAAAGCAGTAAGATACTGAATTTGCGATTTTTTATTTTTAAGTATGCGTTATCGTTAATTATCTTTTGCATTTTAAACTAATATTTTCAAAAAGAATGAAAATGTACTCCATTTTGCATAGTTATAATATTAAATGTAGTATAAGAAAAACTGAAGCACTAATTCATTGAAAAAGTGAAGTGTATATTTAGATAGAATACTGAGCACGTGTGTGTGTCAGCTTTTCTGCCGAATGTGGTGCAAATATCAGTTGAATATCCGATAGCGAAATTAGGTGTCCCATTACCTGTCTTTTTAACATCCGCCGATCCGATTTCTTTGTCAATAGTCGGCCAAAATGAGACATTTTTAACCTCTTCGGTTATTATGCTAAATGTTGAGAAAACTACGAGGTTTCATCTTATGTTCAACAATCTATCGGCAGTACTTCACCGAAATCTGTCGCGTATATATCTTACTCGACCAATCAAAATAGTAGTCAAAATGTAACATCTAATTCACTGCCATTTTATCGCTTGTATTGCCAAATATCGCGCAAACGTCACAGGAATCCGTCGCATTGATTTCTTAGGTAAAAATACTATTACTAATAATAAGAGTAATAAGTTTGCAAATGCGTTATCTTTTTCACTCTTTCGTTTCTTCGGCTTTCATGCCGAATGTGATGCAAACTGTAGTCTGAATATCCACCAATTTAATTCGATGTCGATTACATCTCAATTTAACCTCCGCCACTCCAATTTTTTAGTCGACCAACAAAGAATAGTCGGCAGACCGACTCATTTCACCCCGTCGGTTATCATGCCAAATGTTGAGCAAACTATGAATTGAACATGGTGACAGTTCCATCTTACGTTTGATAATCAGTCGACCTAACTTTGCATTGATTTTTTAATAGACTCATGGAGAGTTGTAGGAAAATGTATTCCCCAATCGCCTTGACGGTTATTTATTTGCCGAACATTGTCATTCTATCAACTTAAATCATTCCTCTGACACTTCGATTGTTCATAATATTTTAACTCTAAGTTGAGTTTTAAATTATTATATACTTTAATACTAAATTCGCAACACCTGCGTTCCAAAATAATAAAACTTTTGCCAGCGAAATTCTCAATTTCTTGCCGACGGGAGGGGGGGGGGAACTATTGCTCATCGCTGTCGCCACCTCTGCGTTGCAACAAGAAGAAAAAAAATATTATTATTATTGAGGTTTGAGTGTGAATGAAATGAAGATAGTCCAGAGCAGCAAGATTTGATTTACATGTATCTGAAATAAATTTATTCACTTTAAAAAAAGCATTTGTATATTAAGAATAATTTAGGATCTTATGTGTAAATATTTATAATATGGTGCATTTACTGAAGACCAAACAATGCTTTTATGTTGCTATTGTTAACAATTTCTTACAAATGTAATCACTCAAAATTTACCATTTCTACTACTACTTACTATTTCATCAAAAAATTATAGTAAAATCCAAATACTTATATAGTAACAATTTTTAAGATTTGTATAGAAAGTATTACCAGTGATCTGGGAACTTAGATGAAAATCCTGCTTTTAATAGTTCTTCAACTTTTTTATCAGTTTCTGTGACCAAATCTACATTGCTTTCCTTGGTTTCCACGTTTTTATCTTCATTAATGGCTTTTCTAATAACCTGAATAAATAAAATTTTTACATTTCATAATGAAAGAAAAAGACTGCTTTACAAACTACTTTAATTTAAAATATTTTGATAACATTTAAAATTATGCCACTTAATTATTGCATATATAGAAAAATGTAGAAATTAAAAAAATTAAAATAAAATATGAAAATTGTAAATCATCAAATTTGTTTGATATCTGTCAGCTGATTTCACAAATATGTACAAAATAAAATTACAATATATATATATATATATATATATATTCAAGTAAAAATAGAATAAGCAATGATTTTTTTTTCTTAATTCTATTAATAATAGAAATTTTTCGTATAAATATTTAGGATCATTTTAATGTCTTCAATCAATAGATTAATGCTTATTTTGTGAAATCATGTAAATATTACATAAATCTTGTTATCCTAATTTTTGATATTACTCCAGAACTTTTTACTAAAATATTATAAAGAAATATATTAATTATTTTTATACAAAATAAAGAAGGCAATAATAATAAGATAATCTATACAATATAATAAATTAATTTGATGGCATTTAAAAAATATTTTTTCAAAACACTATACAATGATACAGATATGCACCAATCTTATATCTATCTTTAAAAAAAAATTAATTTTATCCTTAAAAAAAAATAACTGAGGAAAAAACTGATTAAAGAGATTTCTTGTAATAACAGTTTAAAATAATTTATTGGTACTTTTTCATCTATCACATTATAGAATGATAGACAGAAAAGCAGACAATATATATATATATATATATATATATATATATATATATATATATATATTAAAAGTAACAAATGAAGCCAATTTACAATACAAAATGTGCAACTTAAAACTGCAATATCTGATACACTTCACATGTCTAAATAAAGACTGCATCTAAATAAAGACAAAACTGTAATAAAAAAAACAATGAGAAAAAAAATTTTTAAACATTCTTTTAGTGACACATTTATGTGTGACAATAATTTTTAAAAAGTCATGAAAAAATGTCAATTTCTTTGTTTCCATTAAATTTTTATTTTCTCATTTTTGAATTATATAGTTACATAACGAGTTTCAATTCAATGAGGATGGAAAAATTTGTCCATATAAAAGATCATAAGAAGAAAAACTTAAAAATACAAGAAATATCTAGAAATACCTAGCTCAAGATTAACAAATATATCATAAATAATAATAAACTTCACAATTGTAGAATCATTTGTCAATGAACAGAAGAATAAGTTAAATATTTTTTGGAAGAATTAAGCCAACAATTTATGTTAATATTTTATTTATTCTAAAAATGTAAATACTTTTACAGTTTAATGAACATGGCTTTATATTTCCAATATTATAAAAATTAACTACATAATGCTTAGAAAATTTTCTCTGTTTCTTCTTGACCTTTTTTTTCCCTGTAAGAATTTTTGGGTGAAGTGAAGCATGATGTGCCCCCCGACTTTCTCGCCAATATGAATACCCAACGGAACGTTCAACGGGGAAACGTTCAAGCAAGGGGCAGACTATTTTTCACTTTTACCAAATTTTTTAATTGCACATAACACAGAAAATATTTATAAAGTATTAGCGAGTGTCAAGGAGTCAGAAAGTATGACGAACTGCAGGATTTGATATAAACATTGTGTTTTCTGTGTTTCAGGTTGGCAAAAGCAGACATATATAGAATTTTAGTCTATCCAGTATTTATATTATCAGTCTAGTCCTTTCATGATATTATGCTGAATAAATGAGAATCTATAATATATTAGTGCACACAACAATAAGAAAAAATTTAAACTCATAGTTAATATTAATTCAGTTCAAAATATATATAAAAAAATTTTGCACTTAAAGTACTAAATTAACTTTAATCATTTCAAAAAAATTTATTAACAAAACCAAATTATGCAGCTATATAATAAATGTACAAAAATTTCAAAGCATAAATTGCTAAGAATTTAAATTTTAGATTTGTGCTTCTATACTCACTGAAATAGTAATATTATATATTAATCAAAATATAATACAAGGCAATTGGGGAAAAAACCTTATAAGAATTTAGAAAATTAATTAAATAAATAAAAATTTTAACATTTTTCTATTTATATGCTCAATAATTGCAATTTTATAATGTATACTATTAGATATTTAAGATAAAAATGTGTTGGTTGCTTAGGGTACTCCTTATGTTTGTTGTCAATATAGGAACTAAAAACAAATTCAGAGTAATTCTAACAACCATGATGCAGATTTGCTTAGTGTTTTCATTTATTCAGTTGTAAACATATTGTATTAACTTTAAGATAAGTGAAAATTACAAATTTGTCCAAATTAATTTTTGTATCCTAATTAAAAATATTTTTTAAGTGAATTGTGAAGAGATAATAATCATCCTTTCACAATTTATATCATTTATTCTTGAATATTTTCAGAACAGAAGATAAAAAATAATTAATACATTACTGAATTTTAAAATTTAATTAAAATTGGTGTTTAATTTCTTAAAATTACTTTGAGCAAAAATAATAAAAATGCATTTTAATAATATTTTAAAAGGATGCAAAAAAGATTTTTTTCTTTAACTATTATTCATAGATTAAATGATTATTTTAATTAAAAACATCTGCTTGAGCTTTATGAAATCATTTCTCTTATTTAACAATTTTTCATATTAATATAAAGTCTTCTAATTACAACAGAATTATTTTCAGAATGTAATATGATGTCTTGTCATTCTCAGAATCCATTTTGTTGCTTCCCCTTGATAATTCCTTATGTGAATCTTTAAGAATGAATGCCTATCAGATAGCATTGTTAAAAATATAAAATCGGAGAATTCAATTTCTACATGGTGGAATATGTGTAGTAATGTCAAAATAATGTCAATGTTATAGGAAAAACTTACCATTTCTTGAACAAAATTTCCAAAACATTCCTTATACAGAAGATTAGTTAAACAAAGTAAGTGTTTAAATTCCTAAAAAATGTTTAGTAGAAAACGGAATTTCACAGTAATTTCATGATGAGGGACATTTTTATTTTTATCCACAGAATCCTTAATTTCAATGTGTTAGGGAAGCTGCTAGGTTCTTGCTCTCCCTGCTAGATTTTTTATTTTTTGTAATAAGAAATTTTTTATCCAATACCTGCTTCAAATGTTAAAGACATAGTGTTCACAATTTACTCCCCTTTTTTTGTTATTACTTCTATTGTTGTTTTGTTATTCATGTATTAGAGGTCTTATTTAGTGTTAGCAATTTTTTTAATTAAAAAAGTCTGTCCACTACATTCTTTAGATAGCATAAGCATCACAATGTCTAATTTTAAAGCCCAAAGCACAGACTAGTGCTAGACTAGTTAATTCAGACACAGACTAGTTAATTTCAGAAACCAAATCAGATTAAGCAACAGAATCTTGGAAAGATTCAAAGGGTAAACAAAAGAACAATTCTACTAAAAAAAGTTCACAACTGTAATTAAAATAAACATTTAATAGTTGATTAAAACTGTAACACAATACTGTTTATTTTATCAGTCATCCATATTTCTGATGCTTTTATCCTTGGCGAGATAAGGGGACACTCAATTATATTTCAATTTAGAAATTATTTAAAATTAATTCTTATGTGAACTAAATTTGACTTTTTGCCAAAAAGTTCTTACAAAATTTGTATTAAGTTTAAATGGAAGCTAGATTTTTTCAAGTTAAGAGAAATTACCTTTTAAATTGAAGCACTTTTCCTATCCAATACCTTTAAAATCATTGTCCTTTAAATGAAAATTTCAATAAATAGGATTTCTTGAAAAACATGAATGGCAAAATTATACAGTGCAAATTAATTACAGTCAAAACTTTAATAACCTTTTTTTCACAAAATTATTTTTTGATTTTAAAGTTATTTTTTTAATGTTCGGGATCTTTTGTAGCAAAGACTCTAATGGCAAAAGAACAATTAAGATGTTCGAAAGATCCTACCTCTCCTGCAGTTCGAGCCAGCTGCACAGCAACATCATAATATTCATCAATTTCAGGTAATGCAGCCATAATTGCAACAAAACAAATCTAATACTAATCAAATAAATTTAAGGCCGCAGTTAATATTTTATCGGCTTTTGCTACTCAAATCCAATTAAAAACTCATTAACTGGAGAACGCTTTTATTCCGGCGATAATTTCACAGAGAAAGTATTAAATGTGAAACAGGAGAATTAGCTTCGAAGGATGACAGGTTTCATTCCTTTTGTGAGGAAACGGGAGAAATTACGCTGAATGGGCATTTATGGTGTCGCACAATGGGCATGTTATTCATAAATTCATGTCTAGACTCAGTTCAATTTTGAAATGCTCTAATTTTGGTTGGACTCGTTTAGTTTACAGAGCCATTCACTTTACAGAACGACAAAACTTTCACTTTGCAGAACGTTCTATTTACAGAACGATAAACTCATTCCAAGATCCTGATCCAAACTTCGAATGGAATTATTTCCAAAACTACTTTATAACAAATTTTTTACAGTTGAAATTCTGATAATTATTAATAAATGCTGCAATTTTTTGTTAATGATAAATAATAAAATAAATTAATAATGATAACATTTCTAGGAAATTAATTACAGTATCTAAAATTACTTTAATTAAAGATACATTAATTAATGGATAAAGATACATTAATTAATTGAGAAATTACTTTTAATTCTTAGTTTTTAATAAAAATTTCGTTTATTAGTAATTTTTTTAAAGAAAAAATATTATGTCTGTTTTCTTCTTCTGAGTTTGAAATTTTATTTTATTTGCCGCAGTTTTCAATATTCTGACTGAGATATACGGCACTTTAGCATTTTATTGTTACAAACCGGTAACTTTTCTTCCCAGCACGAATAGTTTCAGCATAAGAAAGATCGTTTTACGATCAGCCCTGTGGTTGCTGATCGGGCGTCGTCTCATTGACCTCAAAACTTGGCGACCAATTGTGGACTTTAGCGACAAAATGTTTAATGTTCAAAAGTTCGAGTATTCTGTCGATCCGTCCATTAGGAACCGACATACGCCCGATTGGCCTAGATGATTCCAGGTCCACTTCCCGGAAACTATAAAAGGCCAGCATTCTCAAGCTGCGAGTATCTACTTTCTTGCAATAGCCTTCGCATAGTCTACTAGAACGCAAATGGCATTAGCAATAAAATAATTGATCTTTCTAATTTTGTAAATAAGTATA
>JAPMOQ010031023.1:55481-74272 GCA_026543055.1 Argiope trifasciata
GCAATTTTAAAAACGGCATACCTCACAGTGAGGTCCTTCCACCATTACTACTGAATGTAGAAGCTAGCGGGGTAAAGTTAAATTTAAAAAACCAGGATCCTATAACCCTATTTTTTTAATAGTTAGTGTTGCGATAAATTATAAAGAAAAAGCAAACTGCCTGGAGTTAAGCCATGATTAACAATTCCAACTCAATGCATTATTTGATTGCACCACTGAACATAATGTAAATAATACAATCAAAGGCTGTCGAGACTTTTGTCACAAAAATTTTCAAGTATTTCCCCTCCTACAATAGACAAAATTAACGATGACATAAAGAAACTTAAAAGCCCTTGACCTAGACAGTATAAACTACAAAATGCTAAAAACTCTCCCAGAAAACTGCTTAAATATTTAAATGAACAATATTCATAGCATTCTTATTTTAAGATGTTTTCCAACTTTATGGAAAAACAGTTGCAGTTATCCCAATACTGAAACCAGTAAAAGATCCAACTGATATCTGCAATTACATACCCATATCTCTCCTCCCTTCTGTCAGTAAAATTGTTAAACAGATCATTCTTAATAGATTAAACATTCACCTTGAAGATCATAATATATTATCCCAGAACAATTTGGATGTCATAAAAATCTATTCATCCCCCACCAATGATTAAGACCAGCTGGGGCCATTGATGAAGATTACGAAAATAAGCAAAAAAAAAAACCTTCAGCTTTTTTCTTTCACATTCAGAAAGCTTTTGACAGAATTTGGCAAGATGGTCTTATTTATAAAATAATTAATTACAGCATACCCCCGCACCTTATCAAAATTATAATTTCCTACCTTAGTTGTATATTCTTCGAAATCAAAATAAACAGTGAATTCTCATATGTAAAATACATCCATGCAGGCATTCCACGATTATCTAAACTAGTTCCAACATCAATTTTCTTGTTTATAAATGATATCAACCAAGCAATTTAACACTATGATGTGTATGTATGTTGATGACATTGCGGTACTAGCAAGGAATAAAAATCCAAATTTTACCACAATAGTTTTAAACAGACCTTGGATCTCTTGAAGACTGGTTCATTAAATGGAAAATAGAAATAAAGACAGGTAAAACTGAAGCCGTTCTCTTTAATAAAATTAATTGTAAAAAGAATTACCCCGTGTTAAAATTAAAAATCAAATTATCCCGTGGTCCAAGGAATGCAAATATTTAGGTGTACTTCTAGATAGAAAATTAACTTAGAAACCCTATTTTATTTACACTTCGAAAAATTTTCCGACACCTAACTCGTAAATTTTATCTCTGAATTTCCCGAGACTCCAAAATGAGTAGATATAACAAAATGCTTATTCACACTGCCTACTTGCATCCAATATTAACTTATGCCTTCCCTGTGTGAGGATATACAGCTAAGACTAACTTATTGAATAACATCAAAACAATCTAATCAGAAACTTCTGAAATAGGCAATATTTCATGCCTAATGCAAACATGTATCATTGCTTAGATTATCCCCACTCAAAAATTTCATTATTGAACTAGAATCAAAAAATTCATTATTGAATTTTTTTTCACAAAAAAAATGGATCAGATTGAAAGTGAGGCAATAGCTAATATCCCTAAATACACCTCAACCATAAACTCTAGGAGATCAAATATCCTACTTTAATTTTTCTCTCCCCCCCCACTTCTTTATACTTAATTCATTCATTTTGAAATTCTAAAATAAAATCTAATTCATTTGTCAGTAATAACTCCTAAACTAAGTCGAAAGGCAGCATACCCCCTACCTCACAAATGTAACAACCAATCAGAATAAGTCCTGACACTCGTCACCTCACCTCCTCTTCCAGCTATGCCAATACTATTTATATTTCAGCATCTGACACTCACTCCATCTCCTCAACCCATCGAAGACGGTCACGGCAATACACTGACTGCCATGCCTCTTGAAGTTCTGTTCGTACTGGGGATAAGCCCCTGCCTGGGCTAGGGGCTCCATCAACCCAACCTATAGTCTGCGAGTGTTTGTGAAGTGAGTCATGATGAACAGTAATCGGAGTCGCCGACAAGTAAAAAGTTTTCGAGAGAATGCCGAAGCAACGGCGGAATCAAGCTAGTGCTGAACTGAGCTGGGTACCTTGTTGTCTATTGTGGAAGCAACATCGAGTCCTTGTTGCCAATTTTGTAGCAGTGAGTTGAAGAGCTGGCAGTCTTGTAGTAGTGAGCTAAAACGAGGGACAGTGAAAAGTTTTCAGCCGTCTGGAGAGACCGTAGTATGAAGCTCCGAAGATTTCCTCTCCTACTGAATTCTGTCTACCCGCTTTGTGTGCTGTGGACATTGTTACTACCTCAATTCTATTTGTGAACTACTGTTGTTGTTGTGTGCTCCTGTGTGTTCGTCTTGACTGCATATATTTGTCGTCTTTGTGCTGTCCTTTCTTGGTGTAAATAAATGTCTTTCTTACTGAGACTTGCCAATTGTGTTCTCACACCATACACCCACTTCACAAAGTGAACACGGTGATCTGTAACAGTATTTTATTGCACTTATAACAATGCAAGTAATTGTTTCTAGAATTTATGATTCCGATAATCAATTCAAAATTTTCATAAATATTCTGTTTTACTCTTGTTTCCAAGCCTAAAAATTTAAATATAAAAATACGATGCAATTCCTCATTTAATTAATTTAAACTCCTCCACTATTCTCAAGCTTACTAAAGTAAAAAAATATAAATATTCGTATTGTTGCATCATATTAAAAGGACTATTAAATGGAGGAAAATGTAGAATATCTATAAATAATCTGTTATTAAACTTCCAGCAAAATAAAAACTATCCATTAATAATTTTTTGTCCATGTCATCGTTTGTAAAAGCACATGGGTTTTTCAATAGAGTTGCATATAAAGTGCTAGCGGGATTTTTCCCCCCCTGTCCACGTTTTGTGTGGTCATCCTCTGGCCAGATGCAAATTACCTTTCATTCAAGTCAGATTTTGTTGCCTTCTTTTAATGTGCTTTACTACAAGAGTCAGATGTTTCTAGGAATACAGTAAGGGACAAAATCTTCGCAGCATTTGAACTTCGATTGTCGAATGATAATATCCATTTAGGATTAGTTGCACAGCATAATTGTAAACAGAGATTTTGTCTTAATTTCTTCTAAGATTCGTATGCACAAAAATTCCCATTGGATGGTAGCGTATGTTATGTATATACATACATACACATTTCAAAATATTTTATGAAGATTTAATTGACTGAAATTTTTAGGATTTATGAAGGGTTAAAATTGTCTTAGCATTTATTTAGTTTTCTTTAAAATATATCAGTATTTGTAATACTGCATTTATATCTGTATTTGTAATAGTCATGGTAAGCTCGTATTAAAAACAATAGCATGTATTAAATTTTAGAAGCTGTAACATCATCATCTGTAATAATAAAACATGTGGTGGAATGTAATTTATTATGATCTGTGATGGAAGCAACAGGATTTATGTTTTCAGGAACATTTCTTTAATCACTACATTCACACACTGAAAAAATACATAGACAAGAGAAGACAAGACATTCACTCGCACCACTTCGCAGTACAGTATCTCATCTCATTCTGATTATATAAATGTTGCATTATGGGATTGGCATTATGGGCATACATAATAATTGCATTATGGGATGGCAAATGGGATAGCCTTATTACACATTCAATGAATGATATATAAAGGAGGAGTATAAATATTTATTGTATATTTTTCACATTATTCAAGTATACATTGGGGTTAGAAATAGACAATATTTTTTTTTTTCTGTTTTTCCATCTTCAGCAAAAACAAATAAATTTCGTGATTGTCCGAATTGTCAGCATCCAACATACAGCTGGCCTTGTGAAAAATATGGATTTTCTAGATTCAAAACAATAATTTGGCAAAGTTTTATCGCAATCAGAAGAATAGCATTGCTGCTCATGAAATACGAACAAACAAATATTCATTTTTATATATTAGATGTGATAACTGTATTATGCCATAATCTTTGATTAGGAGAAAACAATAATTCGGCCAAGTTTTAACACAATCGGTTAAAAGGTACGGTAGCGCATATGGTACGAAAAAAAAACACTCTTTTTCATATATTAGATTTATTTTCGAATTTCTAAACCACTCTATTTATTTGATGCATTTGTGAAATTTTACAAAATTATTGAATTTTTTTTCCTTCTGAGTCAATTATTTATAATCAGTTTTAATGAAGAAGTCTTCCCCAAAAACATTCAAAGGCAATTCGAATAGATAAACGAGTCTTTTAAAATCTTATACATAAAAATATTTTTTCCTCCCAAATTTCGATCAGCTAATTATTATTTAAATTTTAATTTAAATATAAGTTTCTAATGCATGCAGTCTTTTTATCAAAAATGCAATGCAAAAGAAGATAAGGAAGTAAATTCTATTCCTTTCTAAAAAATAATATTTATTGCTAAATTTTCTGGCTATATCAAACAAGTAATTGACAAAAGTTTCAGTTGCAATTAGGTTTCTTTTAATTTGCTAAATTAAATATGTAAAACATGTCTATACTTACAATAAAATTCAATGTGTGTGTGTGTTGGTGCTCTACAACCCAGACCGTTGGACCTACAGCTACCAATTTTGGTCCATGTATACCTTGGGGGCCGAGAATGTGCACCTAGGAGCAATTTTTTCGAATTTTTAATTATAATTTGAATTAATTAAAAATTAAGCAAAATTTTGACGTTTTTCCGCCATAACTTTCGAAAACAGCACAAAATAGATTTTTAGATCATATTAAAGATTTAAAAACATATCTTTTTAGCGATACTAATATTTTAATCAAAAAATTAAGTTTCGATTTTTAATGAATATTTAAAAAAGTAATTTATTCATATTTTTCAACAATAAAAATAAAACATAAGTTGCACATGCGAGTTACGAGTGAAAGAGGAAAAATTATCTTTTATCAGTGTGTTGCCATGACATTGATCATTAATTTCCGCACATGTTTGTTTGAAATATGCTTTTTTTTTTCTAAAAAGAAACTGTAAAGTTTGTATGACTTTTACAGTATTATTAAGTAAATCAGCCGTATTCGAATGTGGTTTAATATATAACTTTTCAGTTCAAGGCCCAACAGCTAATTGGTAAAATTTTAATAATAGAAATATATCTATAAAGGGGAGGGGGGTTTAAATGAAGCAAATAATTTCATAGTATGTGAATCTAAAAATGTTTTAATTAATGAAGAAAGTTTAGCTTTTATCTAGATCCTCTGCTCCATGAATCGTATTTAACAAAATATTTTTCAGATACTAATATTTTAAATAAAAAGTAATAAATTTCAATCAACTGAGTCAATCTTTAAAACTGACTAATTTATAAATGTTTTATTATTATTATTCAATAAAAGAGGAGAATTTGAAATTTTTTTGTTGAATGATTCTAAAGATATTATGTAAATTAAGAAAATTATTCTGTAGTACACATAAGACTCAAATGTTGATGGACATATTGACAATAAAAAATATTTTTATTTAATTGCAGCTTAATCATGTCCACTTTAAGTTAATAATGAAATTTTACGGGAGCTGACAGATAATTAAAGAGACATATTGTACATTACGGGCTTAGGACCTTTATAAATGCTTGATGGAATTATATGACTATCAAAATTTTATCCTTAAAAGTATTTTGATGAAGTAGCTATTAAAAGAAAAGTTACAAAAAAGTATTTAGTTGAGAATGAAAAGTCACATATAGTATTTAGTTGACAATGACATTACATAAAATTTTTAACTGACTATTTTTAAATTAGCAAGATTTGCAAACCAGCGGGTCTCCAAAGGCGGCTAATATGCTATAATTTATATATTTTTTGCAACATTTCACTTTCTTGCTTGGAATAGAAATAACAATGAACTGAAATCTTTTTTGTAACTATAGTTTGTAATGAGAAATTCTATAAATAAAAGTTGTTTTGATTTAAAATGAACCATAATAATTGCCCACTGTTTCTTTAACATGGTTGATGTACCATTTTAACAACAGTAAACGTTTAAGAAGGTAATAAAATAACGCTAGAATGAACTGAAACGAAAATTGAACTGGAAGAAAAAGCTTAAAAAATCTTAAATACTTAAAAGAAAAGTTTTCTTCATTTTCCCAGATTATATCTTTAGATATAAAAGGAGTTACAAATTTTACAAGCAAATGGAGCTAGTACTGTTTAGATTTCAGTGAAATTGGGATGCATGAGTTTTACAACGGTTTCCCAATCCACTTGAAAACTCTCGAAAATTGTTAATTAATCGATCTGTTAGTGTTGAATCTGAAAAAATTTTGTTGCAGATTTCTTGTGATGAGACATAAATTTAGAAAGATATTGTTACTGATGTCACCGACGAATTCGCTTTCATAGTTCTTGTATGGTGTCAGAACATAATCAGCAGGCCTCAGTAGAAAACAACTATGACGTTTATTCGCTCAAAGACAGGACAGCCCAAAGACGACAAATATTTACAATCGAGACGGACACACAGCTGCACACAACAACAACAGTAGCCTAGAAGTAGTAATTGACCTCAGCATACAAAGCGACCAGACATAATTCAGCAGGAGAGGGGAACCTCAGAACTTATAGCTACGGCCTCTCCAGACGGCTGAAACACTTTCCACTGTCTCTTCGCTTTAGCTGCACAACCGACTCACTACCATAAGACTGGCTACACAGGATCCGTTGTTGCTTCCGCAATAGACTACAAAGCACACAGCTCAGTTTAGCACTAGCTTGATTCCGCCGTTGCTTAGCTATCCTCTTGGACAGTGGCGGATTTCCGTCCAGGCGATGGAGGTTTTCGCCTCGTGACTTAAGATCTGAGGGTCTCAAAATATGCATCATACGGCTGAAACGGCAGGATATTTTTCCCTATAATAGGATTGCACACATTTTATTTCCGTCTTTACTTAGGGGAAAAAAGAAACTGAATTAAAATGAAGAATAAAACGAAAAGAAACATAGAGGGAAATAACTATGTATGGGGAAAAAAATAAGTTCAAAATTAGTGATATTCGGGAAATTTCTACAATGCAAAAAAGTAAAATATGAAGAAAAATCCCTCGAGATATCAAAACCAAATATTCCAAATAAATTTCAATGTGGTTAGCAAAAATCATATGACTTGTATATTATTATCTGAAGCAGATATGGCATGGGCGATCTTAATGCTTTTTATATGAGCAATTAGGGGGAGGGTATATGAGCAATTATATTTTATTTATTTGATTTTCAAGGATAGTGCATTCGAAAAATAGTAAAGCAGAGAAAAGATTATGTCGGTGATTCCAAAAAGCAATTAAAAAATACACTTCCTACAGTTACTCCCATCAAAATATATATTTCGAAAAAAGATGCGAAATTTTAATTATTTTGAAACAAAATAACTTAAATGGTATTTATTATTCAGTAGAAGAAGAACTAATATCGATTAAATGGTGGAGTTTTTATTAAAGTGAATTCAGTTATGCGAATATTAACCAAGCCAACGAATTGACAGTTAAAATAACCGACAAAATGTTTTCCCCGCTATGCTATTTTTTAATACGTTTGTTTTCCCCTGCTCTTCTCATATAAGATTATTAACTTTCAGCTCACACTTTCCTATTCTTCAGAGAATATTTTGATCTGGGAGGAAGACATACTTTATGTTTTATGTAGCGAATTACATTTAAAGGATGAAGGTCTTTAAATGTTTTGAAATTCAAGAAATTTTAAAGTATTAGTGTCATTAAATATAGATACGTGTTGTAATCAATGCATGTTGAGTGTAATCTGTTGCATAATGCATGCCCGGTTTATATTTACAATATTCAAATCTCCGATTATTTCGAAAAATTTTGTATTTCACTTATAATCCATTTGAATTAGCTGCTGTGGATCTCAGCATAGCCTTAAGGCCTTATCACACGGCGAAATATCATCGGCACTTGCCGTTAGCAACGACAACGAAAGTTACGTCACTTGTGTGACGTCACTTCAAAGTTTGACATGATTGGTTTAATTTCGTTTGCAGGAAATATTTCCGTCATCATCGTCGGTATTTTCAAACTGGTTATCGATTACGAAAAACTTGCTTGACTGGTTCTTGAGGGTAGAAACGGAAAACTACTGATGAAATGTGTGGATGATACTTCGCCGTGTGATAAGGCCTTTATAAGATCAGATTAATCAAATTTTAAAGTAATAATTTTAGTATTTCTATATGGCTCAATTAGGATCTTTATGAAAAGGCACACGGTTATGTTTATATTTAGTTTCGTGATTTAGTCCTTATCAATCTTTAAAAGTGATCGATATGCAGGTTAAGAATAGATTTCTTTTTTAATTCTAATGGGAGAAGCCGTAGTCTAATAAAAAGTGGTAAAATTTGGACTGGAGTATTTATATTACTAGAAATGCTTGATTATGAAATAAAGGCGAACGAAAAATAATTGAAAGACGGTGTTACAGAAAATCTTGTACGTGGATGAAAGGGAAAACTAAGTATCCTAACAAAATTGTCAGATATGCTATGTCCATAACTCTTTTTAAAAAGTTAAATAAATAAAAATTAAATTGACGTATTTGTCAAGAATAATTTTTCAGTTTTAAAATTTGAATACTTAAACATTGTAATGTACATCCCATTTAAAAAATACACAAAGACAGAAATAAATCGCAATATCAATTTATATTATCAAAAAATTAGAACAAAAAATGAAGATAAGGGATAATACCTTCATTCGATATATAATATTATGCAAATAAGATAAGCATATGAAAGATAAGTAAATAAATTTAAAAACTCTTATAAGTTCATTTCAAGTTGCTCTATAATCAATACAATTTACGTAAAAGGGAGCCTCAGAATAATTTAGTGCCTCTGGCCTCGAGTTGTCGAAATCCACCACTGCTTTTCTAAACGGTTTACTTGTAAGCGACTCTGACTACTATTCACCACGACTCGCTGCCCTTGAATGTGGTTAATGGGGTTAGGGGCTTACCCCCGGTAATGGTAAACAACGGTGAACATTAAAGTTAATATTTGCCATGATCATCTTTAGAAGAATTAGAAGTTGGGCTGCTTCAGAGTTCCGGCCTTTTATAGCTCCCGAGAGGTTGGGCTAGAAACAATTTGTTGGCCAATCAGGCGTATCTCGGTTCTTAATGCAAGGATCGACAAAATGCTTGAAGTTTCGAGCATTATTTTTTTTTTCCGCCAAAGTCACCAAATTCGTCCCCAAGGTGATGGGATGGCTGCTCAGCATCCGGCAGCATCCAATACAGATGACTGTAAATCAGTCTTTCTTAAGCTGACACTATTCATGACAGGAAGAAAAATTTCAGGTTTATAACAAAATTCTTTAGTACGCACAAGCTTTAAATACTCCTTTACCCTATTTTCAATACTCATAATAAAAAAAACGTTTGGTATCAGTAAAAAAGGTTTTTATATTAATTGCATTTTCACTTTAATTTGAAGCATACATTCTACAGGAGCTAACATAAAATTAGAGATACATATTATGTTATGGTTGAAGGCCTTTATAATATTATGTGTGAACTATTTGAGTATCAAAATTTGAAGCTTTGTAATATTTTGATGACGTGATTTTTCAAATAGGAGTTACATGAAATGTTTAATTATTAAAATTTTTACGTGCATTAAGATTGTCGAACCGGCTGATCGCCAAAGGCGGCAAGTAGTTTATGTATCATGTAAAACAATAGAAAAGGTAATTGTTTTAAAGAGAGTCATTATTGATTTCTACATTGCAATCGCTTTTCATTCATCTTAATTAATCTACCATTTCCTAAATTTCAGTTGCAAAAAAAAAAAGGCCTAGGTGGTCTGCTGGTAAGGTCTCGGCTTCGGAAACGGAGGGTTTCAGGTTCGAGGCTCGATTCCACCGAAGAACCGTCGTGTGAGGGGGTCTCTTGAAAGTGAAATCTGTCAGGCCAAACGTCCTCCCGCTGGTGTGGTGTGGAGAGTGGGGATCCAGCTCAGGTGCCGTCCTCGTCATCTGATTTGGTTCAAAATTACGAGGTCCATCCCAAAACAGCCCTCGTGTTGATTTAAACGGGACGTTAATATAACTAAACAAAACTAAACTAAAAGCAATAAAAAAAGAAAGAAAGAAAGGAAACAAAACAAAATAGAAACCAAAAGACAACGTCCTTACACGCGACATAATCGTTTCAAAGTCTATTTCAAGAGCGATTTCTTTCTTTATTATTTCTTAAAAAGAATTGAGCTGAACAGATGGCTTCATCACTTTTCACTTGTCGGCCTGGAAATATTGCTTTTTGAAAACATTTTTTAGTTTTATATTTAGAAAATTAATCTGAAAACGGTCTCACAAAATATAGAAAATCTAAGACATTACACATTTGCATTTTATCTCTGCATTTTCTTCCACCTATGCTATCATTTTTTTTTTTCATAAAAAGCTTTTTGTGATTAACTTTTACAGAACAAAGCATACCAAGGTCTATTGGCTGAATCATAATTATGCAATTTGCGAAGAAAAACAGAATTTCCCCATTTTTTTAAAATTTCCAATTGAAGGACTTGCGGTAATCCATCAACAGACAAAAGAATACTCTCCTTTATATTTTCCTAAACTAATCTAAAGACGCTACAAAGTCTGTAAATAAGAAATACGTTCTCCAGGATTTTTTTTTTTTTTTTGGTTTGGCTTATTTTATCGGAAATGACTTTTTACAACTTGTCAGTTCCATCAGCATTAATCTTAAAACTGTGATCATTATTTTGTTTGTGTTACGATTTTTCATTTCTATAGCAAAACATTTCTTCCGATTGTAAGTCATAAAACAACCTTGTTTCATTTACTTTTTAAGTGCTGGATGAAATCCTACAACCAGGCTGATCAATCCTTTCACTCGAATCTTTTTCTACATTTTTCTTTTCATCTGCACTTTTTTTTTTTTTTTTGTGACAATTTGGTATTTATTGTTCCGTATATGTGACAGTGAGCTTTGTCGGTCCATAGGACGTTCCACCTTCATCCGAGCCAAGAAAGTTAAAGCGAAGTTTTCATACACATCATTATCGGCTAATTTTAACTTTACCAAGCGATATATCTAATACTGACTGAGAGGCATGCATCTCCAAACTGTACAACCCCTTACCGCAATACAATCATGGAAAAGTACTTTCACTATCCTGAAACGAACGGCTAAGAAACAATAATTGCGCAATGTTTCTGGAGTAAATGCCGATTCTCTGTCTGTAACGACATTTTATTGTCGTCCGAACATGTACGCGCATGTGATTGTCGCAGACATTCCGGTGTTGATTGGAGGGAAAGGCAGTTGGAAATTATGTCCTGCGGTTAATGCTATGGTTCAGCCAGTTTTCAAACTTCTTTCGCGGAAAATTTTGAACATTTCATTTGCATCTGCAATCTTCATTTTCAGTTGATTTTTTAAAAAACCACTAAGATCTTATATATATTTAAATTTAGGAGCTTATTTGAAATTGTCAAATTTCTTGTTTTATATTTCTTTCCCTGAATCTGGATGAAAATCCACGTGTTGTCTAGATATAGGCAACAGATCGTGTGGAAACATAAAATTTTTAAAGTAAGTGTTATTTTCTGCCCTTACCAATTTATTATGAACTTGTTTTAATATAAAATGTAATGTTGCAAACCGCTTTTTTTCTGAATGAATATATCTTAAAATTATATTTTAATCTGCTTTTTGATATCACATTCTCATGAAATCAGTAAAATGTATTTCTTGTAGTGCTAGTTTACTATTTTTTTTATATTTTTTTTTGCATGTTTAAAATGCATATATGTAAATGAAGCAACTTTTGGTTAAAAATATCTAATAAAATTCTAGATATATAAATTGTTTCAATTATTGTATTGAATCTCTGTAAAAACCTTTAACTAATTGATGTCACCTATAAAGTAAATATGTATACTTTATGATATAATAATTATAAAAATACTTTAAAAAATATTTTAATATGAAAAATTCAGTTTTTAAAAGTGCACGATGTGTCATATTCTAGAAATTGCTTTGGGTGCTTCAATAATTTTCTTAGTTGAATTTGTAAAATTTTGTTTGCTTTTTAATATACCTATAAGATAAATGCTCAAAATCATATTTATTAGGCTGATATAATTTCAAATTATTTTGTTTTTTTAAAAAAATGTCAGTGATTATTATTATATTAACTATGAATAATTTATTTTGGTTATGAGATTAGAATTACTTATTTGTAATATTTAAGAAAAGGCTATTTTAAATATAAGAAATTTCAGTATTTTATTTTCTTGTTTAAGTATCATTCATTGGATATTTTATTAATAAGTTTTAACAAAAGTTTGCAAAAAAAAAAAAAAAAAAAAAAAAAACTGATTTTTTTTAACTATCTGATTTTTAGAATTGATTGTTAAAAATTTTCAACTAAATATTTGCTGTAGTTTAATCATAATCACTCATAATGTAGCAAGATATTTGCCAAGTCACCTGGCTAATAGGAAAAGTGCCAATTGAAGTTTAACAACAGTCATTAATTTGTTTTATCTGCTTCTGTGACACATTAAGTCTGCTCCTATTTCAATCCTCTCTTTGTAATAAGTAGTAATATGATTGATATAATGAGGAAATTTAAACATCTAATTAAATTATTGATAAATTGGTTTCATATTTTAACTAGCTTAAAAGCTACTTGCTGTTTCTTTTGGAGAATGGTGAATTGTGTTGAAATATGAGCCGTTTAGAATACATTTTTTTATAATCAGTTTTAAAGTTTTTATAGCAATGAAACCACTTTTAAGGATATGAATTTCTTGCATGGATATAATGCATATATATTTAAAGTATAATGATATATTACACTGAGCTAGTATTGTAGCACCATTAAGATCAATCATTTTTCAAAAGAATTGACAATCCCATGTAGTTGTCAAGTTCTTTTCTTTTTTCTATGTATGTAATTTTATTGTGGATTTTTTTTCAGCCTGTGTACAATTAAACTGTATTCTGACTTCTAAAATAAATATTTTGTTGGATTTTTAAAACTAAACACATGATAAAATGTTGATGCAAATTAGCAAGTATTTATTGCAAGTATATTTATAGAATCGTATTAAATTTAATGTTTCATTTCAGATAGTAATTATCTTGCATTTTATAGCAGAAATAATATACCTGATTTTAACGTTTTATCTTTTGCCATATGTTATGGAAATATTTGATTACATGATTTATTTTATTACAATCAGGTTGAATTTATGAAAGTGAGGTTAATTTGCATAATACTTATAGATAAACTTTGGAAATAAAAATAATAATTAAAAAAAAAGCTGACAAATCTTGTACATGTATGATGTTGCATTTTATTTTTTTAAAAATTAGTGTATGTTTTTTTGAATGAGTTTTTAATGCAAACTGCATATTTTATTTCATAAGTCTGTAAACAATTGCATATACTGATGCTTCATTTCCATAAGCTTTATAATAATTTTAAAAAAAAGGATTTTGACAATAAAAAAAATGATGTATCATTGATTTCCTCATTATTTTAATGAATTTATTTTTGCTTGTTATCTTGCATGCACATATGCCTTTGGATTACTTGAGACATGTGCTTCACCTTAAACTCTTAGTTAAAAGGTTATGCAGCTACACAAACTAATGTGCACAAAAATATGAAAAGACACATACACACACACACACACACAAAAAAAAAAAAACACTTACTGTTGCTAGTCTTTTTTTTTTTTCTTTCTTCCTTTTGTAAAAGTTGAATTATCGAATGAGTGCTGTTATTTATCAAGTAGTGCAATAGAATTTATTTCAAAATATGAGGTAGTTTATCCATTTATTACTTATATTGAAAAGAATTCGTTTGCCATTACATTGGTTTGACATGCAGTTATATAGTTACTGATTAATACACTTTTTTATAAGTATATCACACATATGAGGATTGCAATTCTAGACCTTTATTTCAAATCATAGCTCTTTAGTTACAATATATTACTACTCCAATGTAAGTTATAATTTTTTGCTTCTCAAGTACTCAATCTAACTTTTATATACACTGTCAAATAATATGTATATGTTAAACACAGAGAGAAAAAGTAAAGCAGAAAATTAGAGAAATATTGAAGAAAATAAGTGAACATATAGACATTGTGATTTATTTTACAGTGTGATCAAAATATTGAAACAATCTCCTTAAAAATTCGTAGTTTACTGTATGATGTCAGTTTAATTTTAATGTGTGTTTTTTTTAGCAAAATGGATAACGAAATAGAAGAGCAATTTCCTTGGGTCTCCATCATTAAAAGAAGATTTTTGAAATTATTTTCTGATGACTATGACAATGAAACATTGGAATTACTGCAAGAGTAAATATATATATATTTTATGTTATCTGTTTTGAGATATTTGTTTTAGAGTAACATTCATATGAAACCATATATGTTTTTAACTTTGTCACAATTCTTAGATTGATTGTTTTAAGGTACAGGGCAGTATACATGATCAATAGAATCTTTGTTTCCATCATATTCTCAAGTCCACAAAAAGTAGTGAACATTTGAATATTATGTTAATACTGAGAATTTACATACTTGCAAAAGTGTCTTTATAATGTGTACATAAGTGCTTTTGTGTAAAGTATGAAGTTTTAGTGTATTTTCTACAAAATTGTGACAATATTTATTGTGATTGTGTATTGAAATAATGCTGTGTCATTCAGAAATGTGTATACTTTCATTACCATTTTTACTGATAGTCATTTAACACCACATTGCTTTTTTGAAGAAATGATTACAAATTTAATGTAGTACGAGACATCTGTGAGGTGTATGAATGAGCAATAAAATAAAAATAATTTTAAATAATCTAGACAATAATCTAGCGAACAAGCTACTATTACATGGCATAAAAAATATAAAAGAGAATTTCAAGTAAATGCTGCTAAATTTTATTCCATAAAAATAATTCATATTGTGCTTGTAAATAGTGCTTATTATAAATTAATATTTAACTTGGTTTACATTGGTAAAACAATGAGAAAAGGAAACTGGGCGTTCTCTATGATACTATTCAATTTTGTTTTCCTCTGTTTTATTTTATTTAAACCTCTGTGTATGCTCTTATTAATTGTTGAATTAAAACTAATACTGATTTAGAAATATAAATTACGATTTAAAATAAAGCAATAAAGAATAAGTTTTTAGTCAAACCTTATTAAGAAAATTAAGATGGATATCTAAAATGTGGAAATGTCACAAATTTTATTGTTTGTTTAATTCTTTTAACATTTAAATAATTCATCTTTTCAAGCAATTAACAATTTTCAACCAAATTTCTTAGTAAAATTATCCCTCATCTAATTAAATTGCACAATAAAATTTGCATGTTAGTTTAGTAATAAAAACAATTAATTTATTTTATCTCACAAACTGAAACCTTATAAGTTTTTTAAATATTAAAGGTATATGAGAGGATTTCATATCTTTGTTCACGCAGCATTCAAAGATTCAAAAGCTGAAGTGACATAATTGTCAGAACAAGATAATTTATTGCATGTGAAGTAATAGCTTAGAGAATAGAGAAGGAACTCTTTTAAGGTACAAAAAAGAGGAAATGAATATTGAATTCCAGTATTAATTGTGATAGACTTTCTGATTTATGTGCTTTGTTCTTCAAAGAATTTTGATATGAAATTTACATTATACATATCCTTTTAATAGGTATATACTATTTCTTCTTTAAGTATCAATATCTTAAGAATAAGAGTAGCTGTTATATTTTTATGAAGATAAAGGAATTTTTATTTTCCTAATTTTTGAAAAGAATTGAGAGTTCAATATTTTGAGGTTCTAAAGTTCTTTTGGGGCAGCAATTTCAGGTTAACATTATCTTTATTTTACTTATCTTTTCAGTCCACTTGAATATTTTTTTTCTGAAGAACATGGCTTCATAACATTGAAACATATTGCATAATTCTGTTCATAAACATGTTAAAACATTTTGTGTAAGGAGATTTTGATATAATAATAATTTTGTAAAATTGCTCATACAAGGTCTGATTAATTACATGTGAGTAATTAAATTGCAGTTTAATTCAGTTAATGCAATTATATAATAATATGTTTAAGTTAGCTGTTAGAATTCTACTTTTTCTAAAAAAGTTAGCAATTCTACTTTTTTATTTATCAGGAATATTGCAGACGAGATTCGAAGAGTTCAGCCCAAATCTGGTTTGAAAATGTAAGTTGTTTTACTTCTTAAATTTTAGATTTGTTTTTGTATTTCAATTTTATATGCAAGCTAGTTTTAGAAATTGATTGTGTAACTTAAGTATTGAAGGAGATTTTTTGATCATAAATTCTTTTTTCTATTATTAGAGCAAAGCTCCTGTTTGAATGTATTGAGTATTTTTACTTTCACTTCTGTAGGAAATGGTACCAGAGGAAAAAGGTAAATAATTTTTGAAGTACTTGATTTTAAAAAGTGTAATATTTCATAGATCTTTTAAGCATCTATACAAATATGTAACACAAGGGGCACAAAACCTTTATTACTTATTGATGAATGGTAATGGTGAGTTGTAAATTACTCAGTATGCTGCTGTTTCTGTCTTATTCATTGAATGCTCTTACCCCTGTACTAAATTCATTTGATAAATTTTATTTGGTTGTTTACCCACCTGAACGCCTTCAAAATTCACAACTAAAATTCAATTACTTTTTAAAAGGTTAAATTTGTTCATTTTGAAGGAATAAATGAGCATTCTGTTCCATTATGCATGGTATTTTATGTATTCATAATTTTTTTTTTATATTCTTATTCATGGTTCATTGTTGCAAACATTGTTTGAATAAATATTTGAATGTTCATAACTTTAAAAAAAAACACCTTTTTTTAACATCTGAAAATTAAATTTCTTGGGAATTATCATCATTTATTATTATTTTAATTTGTTGTGTGAAAAAAAGAATTTCAGGGTAAATATTTGATTCAAAAGAAATCTTTTAAGATTCAGTAAATAAATTTTAAACAAAGTTAGTCTCAACTTTTCCAGAAAAATATTCAGTGAAGTTGTTTAGACTTTTCATTATACATGTAACATTTTTCTTCACACAAAGATTGCTGCACATTTTTTTCAAAGACTTTTTTCACAAAACTTAAATATAGCATAAGCTTATATATATATATATATTATTGCATAATTGTAAAAGTATGTATAAACGAAAAATTCTTATTTCTTTCTGATAGTGAAGCATGAATATAAAATATGGTAAGTTCTAGGATTAACTGTCAAACTGCATGTGTTTCCATTAAATATTTGAAATAGGAAATGAAGTTTGCAGTTATTAAAAATGTAAAATATTTTATTATATACCATATTTGTTTTGACAAAATTTCATGATGAATGTAATTTGAGGAGTTTTTTTATAGTGATTATATTTATAATCTAAAATTTGAATTACTTTTTGATATTTATTGTTATTTAATCAATTATGTAATATATGCATCATAATAAATGTAAATATATTAATTTTTAAAAAATTATTCATTTTACACATTTTTTTATCTCCAGCTAACACACACACACAAAAATAACTTAAATTTAAAAAATAATTGAAGTTGTGTGAATTCAATTATTTTGTTACATTTTTATCCATAACAGTTTTGTATGTATTTATATTTCTGTTAAATCTGGGATTCTCAAGCTTTTTATTACAATGCTTTTCTTTACATTTTTTATAACATTATACTTAATGTGATGCTTAAACCAGCAAAGTCAAACCAACAGTTTTGATCTTCCTGGAACTTTGTTGCATAGTCTCTAACTAAAGACTGATTCATCTTTCTCCTCCTAAAATTGTGCTGTGTTAATTAAGTTGCAACTGTCATGTATGGCATTAGTATACAATAGTTCTTTGGTGTGAATCTATCATGTGAATATATATTTTGAACACTTTTTAGCACCTGCAAGGATCTGAATTATACCCTGAAGAGTTGTACTACTCATTTCAGTATTCTGAGATGAATAGTTTTTGATGATTCCATCTCATAGGGGGAGAAAGACGGAAGGATTAGCTGAGTTCCGGAATTCTTCGTCAGTCTCTGACCTTGATTTTCATCCTATTAGATATTTTTTTGCACAGTTTTTTCCCTCATGTATGTGAATAGCATGTCATTTCTGACATTATTATTTTAATTCAACCTGCAAGTTTATTTTATTACTAAATGTAAACATCCCTTCCTTTCATTTTTCAGCTTGCCTCAATTTTGATTAATTAAATCCATCCTAAAGCATGCACAAAAGCTTGGAGGGTTTTAGAATCTTCTGTCAAAATTTCATAAATTTCAAAACAGTTTTTTTTTTTTTTTTTTTTTTTTTTTTTTAAAAAACGCAATTGGTTTCTTTTTTTGATGGTGTGAAAACCCCCCCCCCCCTCCTGTTGTCATTAGAAACTATACTAAAAAATCATCCAAGAAAAACATTAAATAAAAAATTATACTTTAGAACACAAATTTTAAATTTTAAAACCCAAGCTTAAACTTATAATTAGTCATCATTATGACTAACTGTACACTAAATTTTATGACTATAAATGCAATGGATTTGTTGGAATATTGCTGGTATATATATGCAAATGTTTCCTTTTATTTAAATTTATATTTCAAATCTATATTTTAAGTATATAGATTTGAAATATAAA
>JAPMOQ010031023.1:74672-154440 GCA_026543055.1 Argiope trifasciata
CAGTTAATTAACTGGTACCTTTCTTGAGAAACTGTTGGATTACTGTGTTTTAAAGTCTAATTATTTTGTTTTCCATAATTTCTTTCAGTTTCCTCCTCCCATGGAAACTGCTTGGGTGCATATTTTAACCGGTTTAATCAAAATCGCTCTTTTTCTTAGTCAAGGAAATAAGAAATCAAAATGGATACATCGGGTATTGGCTGCAATAGTGAGATTCCAAGGTAATATTTTATTCTAAAACTTTTGCTTTGAATTTTAGAAGTATTTAAATTACTACTTAGACTTTTTTTGTTGCATTTTAATATTTCTACACAATTTTAATCTCTCTTCTGCCATGTATAATGTAATAAGATGAACATGTAAATATCATTCAAAGGGATTTGTAAGCATAGATTATAATCCACCATTTTTGTTGTTAGAAAACTCCACATTTTAAAAACATTGTACAGACAATGAGAAGAATCTTTCTTTAACTTTCAACCTCAGGGGAGGGGGGATAAAATTCTGAAAATGGTCAATTGATGACCTAAACTAGTATCGTTAAACAGGCAATTTGTTGATTTTAACTTGGATAGTGACTCTCACTCACCATTCAAGAGGGTGTATCTATCATTTTGACATTTTATTCATTTATTAAAATGTTTAGCAGCAAAAAGAAAGAACAGAGTATCAAAAAGGTGCAAATTAATTAAATGAGGGAATTTAATATAAAACATTTTATATTTATTTTTCAGAACATTAAACAAGACTTTGTATTTGGTGAATAATTGTGCATTGAACTCCATTTCCGAAGCAAAGTATTAAAACACACACACACACACATAATGTATAAATTCCTTATTGTCATGATATTTATGATTCCAGATATTTACACATTTTTATTTATATTGAATATACTTATAATATTAAATATTCATAAGTATTCTTCTTTTTTTCATAGGCAAAAATAGTCTGATTTATGATGCACTTCTATCTGTCCACAGTCTAAATAAGAAATATCAGTCTGCTTATGGTGCTATTTTAATGTAATTAAAATTTATTTTTCTTACTTTTATCAATATTAGAATATATTTTTAAAAGGCTTTCTTACAAGATTATCTATATGCAATGTGTCATTCAGACTTTGATCTGTTTATAAGCCATATTTTTTAAAAAAATTATTTGCTTTTTTTACTTTTGAAAAAGATTAAAGTAAGTATGTTTTTAATGAAATAATTTTTAAAAAGCTGAAATTTTATATTGTAATTAGTAGACTTGTATTTTGTTTGATTTTATGCTGTATATGCTGCATTTGAAACTAGTTATTATAAAATTACAAAGTAAATTGTTATACAATCAATGTGAAATTTGAGTTTCAATCTATTTGTTGATGTTTCTCTTGGCTATACTTCATCTTGGTCAGTTCTGATTTAAAATGCTAAACAGCAGTGTAAAAATTATTTAAAAATTTTTATGATAAATTAAAGTTAGCAAACCATGTTTAAAAATTTGTTAGATTTAAGGAGAAAAAAAAAAAAAATGGGTTATAAGCAAATTGTCTTTTTGGTCATTCTAACATTTATCATTATTTATCAGTGATATATGAATTTTACTTATTTACATTAAATAAATTAAAAATTGTAGTACTTTTAGCAATGCAAATAATTTTGCACTGTTTTCACAAGTATTTCAAATTCTATAAATATGATTTATACTACTTCATTTTGTAATATTTTTACATGATAGATATATTGACTTGTTATTTAAAATTTTCTCTTGAGAAAATTTGAACTAAATCCAATTGTAATCACTAACCAACTTAATATTTTGATCTTTCAACTTTCATTACTGAGATTAATGAACTATTGTTTTTTTTTATGTGTATTCAAATCATACTCCCCACCCCCCGTTTCATGAGCATTTATACTATTTTTTTACCTGTTTGGGTTTTGAAATAATCGAAAAAGTCATTTTTTTTTTTCAAGTTTTAAAGTGCTTCCAATGAAAAATTTCTTATGGCATTTTGTGGAAATTTTAATTTTTTTATAATAATGAGCTACAAGGGTGATTGAGTTCAAAAAGTTTGATTCACAGAAAGGAAAATTTTCAATGCTGTCTCTTTGGAGCACATGCTGTCCCCCCCCCCTTTTTTTTGTTAAATAATGGCATAAAGTTTGAAATTTCTTTTAGCTACAATATTTAACGCTAAATTCGATCATCATTCTCATAAATGATTCGTTTTTGAGCAATTGCTTGAACAACCTACTACAGTTCTTACGAAATCTAATCTACAAAATTTGTTTTGATTAAGAAAAGAAAAAAGGAGAAACTGCCATATCTGGTCCTTAAATATTTTATAAGAAATAAAAGAAAGTTGTTTACAATTTTTTTTTCAGGATTTAAGTTCTTATTTTATAATAATTATATATATTTTTCTTTTTATAATTTTTATAGAAATATTTCCTTAATGAAATCTGTCCTTGTATATAAAGTCCTAACCTGAGTATTATGTCTTAGCATAAAGCCATTAAAGAATGAAGAAGAAATTAGAATCGTGAAATTCAGGAGGTTATTTTTTGGCATTAGAGACACACAAAGAATAGATTTCTCAATTTTTATTTGAAGGTGAATAAAAAAATAAAGAATCTTAGTGTGTTTTTGTCTTAACAGCAAAGTTGAATAATTTTATGTTATATAAAAAATATTTTAACCTCGTTTTAAAGGTTAAAAAAAAATAGTTTCTGAGAAATTACGTTTGGATGCAGTTTATTACAAAGATTTTTATTGTAATGGAATTCAAAATGTTAGTGTTTCTTTGAATCATTGAATCACATTATTCTGCGGCTGTAAAAGTTGTAAGGGGAAAAAATGCTTTCTTTGTTTTTATTTAAATTTAAAAAAATTTGAAGCAATGTGATACATTGTCTCGTTATATCTTTAAGAATGACTTTGGGCGTAGGTGTTGGCGGAATTGTGCCCCGAACATCGCGGGTTCGATCCTTGACGGAATTCAACCTACGTATTGGCACAATTCCGCCAACACACCTATGCCAAATTGATGACCTCGGACGTGATGAATTTTCAACAGCTCTCTTGCCGCCATCTCTCCATCAGCAACACAAAGTCGTCAGACTCACTTGACGCTGCAACGCAAAGTCATCAGACTCACTTGACGCTGCAACGCAAAGTCATCAGACTCACTTGACGCAGCAACGCAAAGTCGTCAGACTCACATGACGCAGCAACACAAAAGCCGTCAGACTCACTTGACGCACCAACGCAAAGTCGCCAGACTCACTTGACGCAGCAGCAACGCTCGTACACTAGCCATAACGCTTGGCGCAATAAAATCGTTCGTCTCTCTAGCGAACTCACTGGTAGGGGAGTATTGTGATGACATCTTAATAAGCCAGTAACTAACACTAAACATGGGTGGCCATTTTTGTATTGTGGATAAGTTACTGGACTTCAAATCCGAACATCGTAGGTTCGATCCTTGGCGGAATTCAACCTACGTATTGGCACAATTCCGCCAACACATACACCAAAGACTGTTTTGAAAAATATTTTTATTGCTATTGCAATCATCAAAAAATTTGAACTCAAGATTTTAATGAATCTTATCATTTCATGCCTTCTTGAATTTGAAAACATTTTGAGCTAGGTGTATGAAATTTAGTATACAGTCTTCACACCAAAACAGTAAAAAAAGGACTTTGACTACTTTATATATATATATATATATAATATAAACACTCAAGTTTATTTAAGCATTTATTTTTGTCTAATTTTTTTGTAAAAATTTTGAGATATCAGCTAAAAATAAATATTTAGAATATCCCTATCAAGGAGAAGAGTGAGTAAAGAATTAATAGATGATTCAAATTTATTTCCATAGTTATAAATTCATTCATTTTGATAAATACTTTTCAGGCATGTTCTTATCTACGTTCCTACCTTTGTCCCTGCGATAATTGATGATCCAGCTGAGTATCTAAAAGTGCATCTTCTTGTTAGAAGGCTCAAATTTTTACTAAAATATCCTGTAGAAAAAGCTGAGCTGCGGATGAAGGTTTCTAAATTTTTGGCTCCACCAACCCTTTCAATTTGGCTGTTGGATCATCACTTTAATGTGACTTGGATGGATTCAGTATGCAAAATCAACCTTGGAATAAACATTTGCAAGAAACTGAAAGGAAAAGGATCCGAAAAAATGGTTGTGGAGAAACTGCGAAAGGTATTTGATGTTCCAAATAAAATTTTTGCTCCTTAATCATTGACTCCATTATCCTGCTGTAAAAAAAGTAAACAGTTCTGCATTGAAATATTAGTATTATTGTTCAAATATTTATTATGTTATATTTTTATTTCTGATCAAAAGAATTATTTTACAAAATGTTCACATTTTGCAATTGATTTCAATTTCTTTCTGTTTAAAATTCATATTGTAATGCATTGACTTCATAATTTAAATTAGTGCATTATTTTTTGTGTATTCATTAAATTCTTATTGGAATATTTTCCCCTCCCTTAGGTCTTAGAACAACAATAAACTTAAAATGTCTGAAAATTAAAATTCTATAAATTGATTGCCAATTAACATGGATATTTCAAATTTGCAAGAGACAAAACTATGTTTTTGTCTCTTATAACTTGATAGAAATTTTAAATAATAAATTAATCTTGGAAAATACAAAATATGGCAAGCATTTATGCTGATAATAGCATAAATGATTGATTGCATTTTAACAATATTCAATAAAAGTCAGTGCATTAAAAAAAATGCGATTACAAAAAAGATAACAATGGCTGCATTAGCAGAAAAAATTGTGCATCTGAGATTTTTTTTTTTTTCGTTTTTTATTTCTGTTCAGCATATGTTTAGAAATCAGTATAGGAAAAAAACACTATTCTTTTTCATATCTTCTTTATGGTAAAAATACTGGTACTTGTGCTTGAAAAAATATATATGCACAACAGAGTGTCCTGAAAGAAATTGAGGATAGAATAAGATTACATTGTGATCAAACCCCATATAAATCAGTTGTCTCTGAGCCCATGAATTTAAATTCCCTGGAAAATATTGTACAGATTTTTTCCCCTTAAATAATTAAATTTCAAGCCTGGTCATTAATGTTAAATTCAGAATTGAAAACCTTAAAATAAAAGTCATGAACTAGATTTTCACTCTTGCATTCAAGAAACATTAACTTATAAAAAAATTTTCATTAAATTAATTTTTCCAGAAGTTGCAACATTCCATGTATGAGCAGGCATTTATTGCTAAAAGTTTAGAATTTGAAGCATTTTGGCACCTCATGATATTGTGGAGTTGTAGAGAATTCACCTAAATAAAGTATTTCTAGTTCTAAGTCACTAACAAAAGTTTGACTTTTTTCAGAGAAAAATGTTAATAGTTGGCAATTAATTGAACATGTCAGAAATATAGTTCTTTCCATGTGAAGATAATATGAATTCCATCTTTCTATAACATCATGCACCATTGAGATTTTAATGTTTCTTGCTATGTAGGCAAGGTAATGCTTTTTTTCTGGGCAATCTCTAAGTTTTGGTCTCTCTCTCTTTTTTTTCAGTACCAAATGGTTCAGCCAAAAAGATCTGTTAAGTGAATTGTCATTCTATCTTATTAGGTGCTCCTGTTTATTTAATCCTCTGTATTTCTATAAATTTAATAATATCTGGTCTTTTATATATTTTTGTCTGGCTATTTATGGGTAATCAAAGAGCAGAAATACTGGCCACCCTAGTCCAGTTATATTAACATACACTGGGTATTCATTTTAGATTGACAAAGTAGTACAGTAAAAACTCTTTATTCGTCTTGTATATGTTCCATAAATATGTCGCAAATACAGAAACCATGAATACGGAATGGTAATTTGTATGGTATTATAGGGGATATGTTCCTAGGAGACAAAATAAAAAATATATATTAATCAATTTAATTGTTTTTGAACATTTTGATTAATTATCTTAAGGCTTAGTCAATGGTTTGAAGAAATTTGTAATTTTCTCTTGCTTGGCAGTTTTTAAAAGCTCCTTCAATTCAGACTGATGCGCAGCAGTTACATTAGCAATTTGCTTCTTAAAAATAAGACTTCGTTCCATAGACGCTCATAAAGAAATCGCAAATTTGCCAATCTTAAACCTTCACTAGATTTTTCAAATTAAATGTCACGTGTCCGGTGTTTGTTGAAGCCTCTTCTTCAATGAGCTGCGAATTTAACATTTCCTCCAAGTTGGTTTCAGTCAAATCTTCATCTTGCGATTCAAGCAATTCCTGAATGTCACTTGATTGTCACTGTTCGAACCCATCTCGTCCTATTCCATTCACGATTTTGGCTATGTTTGTAGTCAAAGTTTGAACTTGCACAGATTCTCCATCATTTTCCGCAGTCAGAGCGGGCCACAGTTTTTCCCAGCATGACTTCAATGTGTGTGGTGGCTTGTGTCAAAGTCCTTGGCGATATTATTTAACATCGTCTTTTTGGCAAAGTTGTAATAAGATCTGGTTTATTTTTTTTATTAGTCCATTTGACAGCATTTACAAAGGATATTGGGTTAGATACCTATTGGAATCCTTTTTTTATTATTATGTATGCAGTATAAGATCCGGGAGTAAAGAAATTTGTAAACGCGAATATAGGAATTGGGTCACATTTTTTAAATTCGCGAATAGTGAAAGAGCGAATAAAGAGCTTTTACTGTATCTAAGATATTTACAATCATTTTGACTGTAGATCAAATCTAATTTAAAATACTTAAAAAATAATAATTTAACATAAATCGTCCTTTGTATCTTGAAATTGATATTGTGACCATAAAGAAAAGGCCCGTTTCCAAATTTCATACATGTCAAATTAGCATGAATAACTTTTAAACTTTCTTTTCTTCTTCTATCATTATTAAAATGTAATTTACTACAAAGCATTTAAAATAGAAAACATATTTGGCTGACTCAAAAATAAATTTTACTGAGCTGATTGTTGTAGCTGTTTGATACCTTAACTTAGTTACCAAGTTGATTATGCGATTTTTTTAGTTTGGCATATGTTGAAAATATTATTTACTAAATGAATCAAATTATAAGTATATGGAATGTTTTTGTAAACATGCAAACAAACAAAAGAATAAATTTGGTAAAGTCATTTGTCTTGATTCTCATTCGTTCAGATTTATTAGTTTCATTTCAACTTCAAAATGTGTACTTTGGAAATTTTAGAATTAAATATAATTAATCAGAACATTTTCAAACTTTATAAGTGTTTTAAAGGATTTATGTAAATTTTTAATATCAAAAAGAATGTTTTTTTGGAACTTATTCCATTATTGTACTTTTATGTTTCTTTTTATATTAAGTTTTCTGTATTGGATTAAAATCACACTTATCATTTAATATGGTCTAGATGCTTCAAAAAATTTTTAATATGTATTTTTTTCATAGATATTACTACCTGGAATATCTATGGAGAGAAAAGCTAAACAGCAAACATCATGCTTGGATTTAAATGAGAATATTCTTTCTGCCATCAAGGAGAAAAATATTAGCAGAAGCTCTGAAAATACACAAAAATATACCACAAATACATCTGAAATGAGAAATCATGTTACGTCAAAAGATGAAGAAGGGGTCATAGAACATAAAACAGTTTGTAAAACGAAAAAGAAAAGAAAGGATCTTCAAATGACATGTGATAAACAAACTCCATCTAAAAGGAAAAAAGAGATTACTGTTAACAAAATTAAGGGGAGGGAAATGCAAAGGAGAGAAAACTATGTCAGTATGATACATGATGATTCACTTCTGTCAGAAGATAGTGATGACCAGATTCTATCTGAAGTTGATGAAGAGGAGAACATAGCAAGTGAGAATAAAAAGAAGCAAAAAAGAAAAAATGATTCTAGTTTATTCTATTTTGACCCATTTCCATCAGAATATGATGATGAGCACATAAATATAGATAAATCCAAGACGAAAAAACCTATTGAGAACATAAGTAACATGGTTGTTTCTGAGGAAAATGCCTTTAATGCAATAAATCATTCTCTGGACACCAATGTTTTTAATGATAGTAAATTAGTTATCAATAAGAAGGATAGAAAAAGAAAGGAAGAAAACTTGCAACGTAAAATTAAGCAGGATGATCTCCCTTATAATGAATGCAGTTCGAAATCTGCTAAAAAAATTGAAAAACAGAGAAACCAAAAATTGGGCAAAGTGGCAGAAAAGAAAACAAATAAAGTTAGTCAAAACTCTATTGATGATTCATTTTTATTGAAAGACATGAAACAAAGTTCATCTAATGAGCCTAGCAAAGTTCATTTGGTGCAAAGTGATGAACCAAAGATGAAAAAAAGAAAACAAAGAAAAGAGCAACTAATTATTGCTGAAAAAACTCCAGAGATTATAAATGAAATATTTGATGATCATTCTTCACCTAAAAAAATTTCTCAGTTTTCTGATACTACCAAAAATAAGCAAAAAGTACAAAAAGCAAACGAACTAGATAACAATACTAAAGAAATTATTACTGTAAATAGTGATTCTGATGCCGAAGACTCGCCAGTCATTATAGATGAAATTAATGTAAGCAGACCTATTCCAAATGAAATATCATGTCTTTCTTCCAGCAGCTCTGATGATAATCAGCCTGTCATTGTGACAGAAATTAAACATTACTCAAACTTTGATCTGAACTCTTCTCATGAAAAGAAAAATAAACCCATAAGAACAGAACTAAAATCCAATACTGGGGCCAAGATTAAAATTATGACTGAATTTGTTAATCCTTCCAATCATGATTCTGCTGCTGATCAAATTGTATATGATACAAACAATTATTTCATGCAAAGGAATGAATCAGTATGTGCTAAATCTGAAAATATTATTGTCAATGAAGAGTATTTGAATTCATCGATCAATTTAACTGATTTGCAGAATGACATACCATTTGTAGAATCCAATTTAAGATTGAAAATTGCAGACAAAAGTCATGTTTCTGAAGAAATTCTGAATTCATGTGAAAGTAACACAAGAAATGACCTACAAAATCCTATTTCTAAGTTGAATATTATTGATAAATGTTTCGTTACTAAGGAAAAAAATAGCATACCCGCAGATAATCGAACTAATGTGAATGTAAATCATCAAAATAATAAACATGAAGATGAAATTCAAGATTCATCTCCAGGTAGCTCACATCTAATGATAAATGATCAACAAAACTCCATTTCTGAATCAAATATTGCTGATAAAGGCATCATTTCTGAGGAAAAACAGAGTATGCCCACAGATAACCAAACTAATATAAATGTGGATGGACAAAATTGTAAACATGAAGATGAAATTCAGGACCAATATCCTGACAACTCAAATCCAATGAAAATAGGTCAACAAGAACTCCTTTCAGAGTCAAAACTTACTAATGAATGTCCCACTTCTGTAAAAGAAACAAATATGCTCTTAGAAAATCAAGTTGATGCGAATATGAATGATCAGAATTGTCAAAATGTTGATTTGGGCAAAGTTATTTCATCATCTATGGGAGGACATTCTGTTCACATTAATGAAACTGTTGAAGAGTCTTCACAAGATTCAGCAGTACAGAGTGATAACATAGATTCTCCAAATCAAACTTCAGAGTTTATAGAAAATCTTAAATCTGTTCAAAATTTGGAGAAACTTGATGACAGAAGTAAAGAATTCACCATGCAGACGGATTTAAGAAAAGAAAAGTTGGACATCAGTATTTCTCATGAAGATGTACCAAGAGTGGAGTCAGATTCATCTTACATGTCTAATTATTCTTCATTAAATGATGAGAATTGCATTCAAGAAAGTAAGAGAAAAAGTAAATCTGAATCATTTGTATCTGATGAATTTATTTCTGATACAAATAAGGTCAATTTTCCTGAAATAAGTTTTGTTAATACTGACATAATAAAAAATAATTCCAAAATCTCTGTAGAGAATAAATCATTTGAAAATAATCCATTATCTTTTGTGGTTCAAAAAGAGGAAATATCTAAAAAAGATAGATTCTCTGAATCATCAATTGAGAAGAAATTGAACTCGCAAGAAATTCCAATCAAAGATACAAAGTTAGTATCAGGTAGTGATTTGTCAAATGAAATTGATTCTAAAGTAGCTTATAATTCTGATAGCAATAACTCTTTTGAGATAGATAATCCTGAAGCTGTGAAAGATGATATTTGCATTAATACACAAAGCCCATCTCAAAACAGCTTAATGAACGATCTGCCAAAGTATCAAGTAACAGGACTGTTTTTTGAGGCAAAATCCCCTGTCTTAAAAACAGATGCTGGTTTGCCTGAAGATTCTCATATGAAACAAAAACTGAATGGTGAAACTAAAAATGTTGAAATTAAAACTCCTTGCCGTTGTGCTGCAAGTGAATTGATGGAAAACATGTTAAAGTTAGTCGAGCAAGCAAGTAATGTTAAAGATGACTCTGTAAGGCAAAAAATTTTAAGAGGGAATCTTACATCAACACTTAACAGTTTATCTGCACCAGCAAATGAAGAAACTGCAAAACGTTTATCATTCTTAGATATATCTGGAGAATATGTAAACAATGTTTGTGAAACCTCAAGTTTTGCACCTAAAGGCTCAGAATTTTTAAAATATAGGGAAATTTTTCATGATCAAGAGGATAACAGATCTGAAGATACTCTGTCAGAAAACAAAAGTTTTTCAAAAACTGATCCAAGCGAATATTTTTCTGATGCCGACAGTGAAAGTGAAGAAGGAAATTTTTCTCCTAGAGATTGTAATTCTCCTGTGTCTTTTGATGCTGTTACTGAATCATCTGATCCAAAAAATAATTGTGACATGTACATTGAAAAAAATGAGCTTTCTTTGGAGAATACTATTGAGAGACATCAAATTCACGAAGATGATGAAAATGATATAAGGAAATTGCAGGATAATAAAACGGACATTTCTGTAAAATACATACTACCAGAGTTAACTATGTTGAATCCGGTTGTGTATTTAGGAAAAAGATGCGATAGTAAAAACTTTAATTTTGAAAATTCTACTGTATCTGTAGATTCTCATGATACTACAACAGATTCATCTGTACCACCTGATTTTGGAGATGGTGATGAAGGAATAAAACATGTTCAAACTATTTCAGGAGTCAATAAATCACTCGATCCAATTAAGGAAATTTCAAGCGAGCCCGAAGTAATCGAAGATTTGCCATCAGTCATGCATGTTCCTTCCACTCAGAAATCTGCTAAAATCAGTGAAGTAGGGCGTGATATCAAAGTAGATGTTCCATCTGAACAGAATGATTTAAAAGAAAGATGTTTGGCAACGGATAAAAAATCATCTGTTTCTGAAAGAGATCAAGAGTCCATTGAACCTCTGTGTGAAAAAATAATTTCACATGATCAGGGAGGAATGGAATGCGACCAAGATCAACAATCGATTATTTATAATAAAGAGACGGTTGAATTGGCTAGTGAAATAAAAGCTTCACGAGATCAAGAATGCACAAAATGTGATAAAGATCAAGAATTGACTGAAATAAAAAGCAAAAGAGAATCTGAACCACCACTTAGTATGAAACTCAGAAAAAGACCTCTTTCTCTAATTCAAAAGTATGCAGACATTGATGAAAGTTGCAGTGTACCTAACCAGAACACTCCTGCGAAACGTTGCATGACTCTGAGAAGTAGAAATCCCTCTACGTCATCTAGTCAAGATGTTGGGAGGAGTAAACCTCAAATTTTTACTAAACGCTCTTCAAAAAAATTAAAGGCAGAAGCAAATTTGAATCTAGATTTTGATTTTAGTGAACTTTGTTTAAATTCTCCTAAAACTCGAAGAACTAAACTAAATGATTCTTCAAATAAAAGTAGTTCTGTCTTTGTGAAAGACAATGCTGAATCCCTAACCAGTGGTCAAGGAAACCTTTTAACTCCTGCATCAATCATTTTATCTAATGATACCAAAATAAAAAAAGACCCTGACCCTGAAGGTAAATTTATTTCATTTTTACAAACTTCTTTTTAATTTTTTTTTTTTTTCATGCTTGTAAAGATGGATTTTTATGCATTTGTATGTTCTTGATGGGAGTACTTCTTGCATACAGCCGACCACCCCGCCATCGATGCCTTTGGAAATTGAAATATTTAAATGACCAAAAAGATCTCTTGATGAAATGGAGATAGAAACATTTAGAAAAATAATAGCTATTTTATTTTCTATGAAAAAGCGATTTTTATCTGTTTGCTTTCTATTGGGTTGGGATACCTTTTTTTGAAGTTCAGATTTAAAAATAAAAATTCTTTCACTAAAGCAATAACAAATGAGAATACAGAACAAGTTCATAATTTTGAAATTTGTTTAACAAAGAATAAATGTAATTAATATTAGTTAGTTTTCATTTGTCTCTGCATTATCAATAAAAAACGAGATTTTTTAAATCAAAATTCCTGTGGGGAATTATAACGATTAAAAAGTTGAAAATAGAATACGAGAAAGTTGAAGGGTTTGCTGCAAAAAGGATCTCCAATTAGGGGGATTTGAAGTTACATGTACTATCATGTTGTAAACTAAAAAACCTATTCGTTTGTTGCCAGACAAAAATAGCTCCAATCATTGATTCTCACGTTAACTCAAGCGGTGGAGCTGTTTGTCTCATTAGTTTGTTGCAATATAGAGGTAGCTCCTGTGGCTACTGCCAGTTTTCTACAAACATGAATAATTGGAGCTACCTCTTTTTTGTCACAAACCCTTCAATTATAATTTCAATACACTAATATAAATGTCTTTTCAAAAAAATTCTTTTGTTAAAATTTTAATGTTGATTAATTATTGCAGAAAATGTATGAGCTTAAAAATTTTTAATGGATGTTCAGAATTAATTTTTGAAATTTTTAACATCATTTTTGCAATCAAGTTAGCATTGACATTCAGTATGTTTTGTCTAAAAACCATGACCAATCACTCTTGTTAATGAAGATAAATGATAATAATATAGCTTTTAGTTATAGGTGTGTTATGTATCCATTAAATATTCTAAATCTGTGATACATGTTCTGCTAGAGCCGCATGAGAGAATAATCAGGATTATGCAGAATTTAAAAAAATAGTGGAGGGAAAAACAAAGAGAACCAAGGGAGAGGGAAGGGAAAGATAAAAAGTTATAGAATTTTGTTCATTAAGGTTTAAATAAAAATGAAATTTATGTGAGTCCAAAGATTCATATTAGGAATATAGGCAGGATTTTTAAAAAAAATGTGAAAGCAACAAAATATTTAATATTAATTATACAATTAGAACTCTCAAAAGAAGATGGTCATTTTATTTGGGCATAAATAAAAAATATCTCAGACAAGTAATTTTACAAATTTGAGTTTGTCAATTTACATTGAGGCCTAATTTTATCAGAGTTGTCTTCCTGAAACAAGCTCAACAATTTGATTGAAATCGTCTCTTTATTTGAATTACTGATTATCACTAAGAGTAGAGATTGTCAGTGATCACTTTTATCATAAACTAATATATTAAAATGTCGTTTTTTGAATGTGGAGCTTATTCCCTGACTGAAAGCATTATGAAATGTGACGACTTATGAAGTAACTTAAAATTAAAATAATTTTATTTATTTGTCTCGGAAGCCAAGTTTTATGGCGGTTCGTATTGTGGTGTCGCGGAAATCTGGAGATTGAATTTGGCCAAGGTTTGTACTCGCGACCTTACGATTTGTAGTCGCTTAACATATCCATTTGACAAAAGTGATCACCAGTGCTTAATGGCTATTACTGGCTTATTAAGATACCACCACAAAACTCTCCCAAACTACAAAAAGAAACAAACTATTTTTTAGCACCAAACATTATGGCGAGCGAATAACATGTTCATTGTCCGAGGTCACTAATGTGGCAGCTTTTATTGTGGGGATTAAATTCCGCCAAGAATCGAACTCGTGACCATACGATTTGCAGCCGTGTAACATATCCGCTACACAAAAGTGATCACCAATGTTTAGTGGCTGTGACTGGCTTATTAAGATACCACCACACTTTAAGCTCTTATCTAGGTTAAGAAAACTTTGCTCAACAGTGTGGTGGGGTGGTCAAGGTATGGCAGCAGGGGATAATAAAACATAAAAGATGTCATAAAGTTTAGGAGGAAATAAATGTTCAGAGTTTCTACAATAATAGATGGGAAATGTAATTTTTTTTTATAATTTATTAATCTCAATTAATATAATTTAATACAATAAAGTTTTGAAATTTTCAAGAATATCATTTCATAATGAATGAATGATACAAAATATATACGATAAATAAAATGCATTGTATTTCTTCAAAAAATTCCTCATTTGACTTGGGATGGAAAGGCACTAAAAAAAATTCATGTTCTAAGCTTTTTTAACTAGGTATAAATAAGACTAACTGTCAGGTCTTAGAGATGAAGAGGCATTGAGTCCAGATGCTCTGTTGAATTTTTTTTTTTTTTTCAATGTTTGTTCTTATATGTTTAAGCAAAATGGTTTTGGTTTCTTGAAAAATTACTTTATGTATTAATTTTTTATGCAAAAACATCAAATAAAAGGAAATAATGCACTAGAATCATATTGCCATTTTTTGAGATATTGCTATTACATCTCTGTATTGTGTAGTATAGAGTTTATATGTGCTTATTATATATAATTATGCTTTAAAATGTTTAATAAAGTAACATTGTGTTAAAAAAATATTTGATTTCTCCCTTTGTTTTGAAGAATGAATCATAATGCAAATTTTCTCTGTTTTGAAGGTTACAATTTGAGATCAAGAAAATCAGTTATAATGCCTGGAAGGTTGAAACTTTAATTGCTGTTGTTGATGTTGCAGTAAATAGGAGAAAATCTTTTACTGTTGTTCCTATCAATTGTTTATTTGGATTTCTAATAATCGATTGCGTTTGATCTGTATATATTAAATATATACTTTATATGTATTTTAACATATAATTTGATGTACTTGATCGAATATTTTCTCAAATAAAAGAAAATTGCATCGTTTGTTGAGATTTTTTTTTTTCATTTCATCTGCTGTCAATTTAATACTTATATTTTTAAGACAGAATTAATTCGTGTTTTATGAATCTTATCACATATATCTTAGCATCTCACTCTGCATATTCTCTGTATTTTTATTTTTTTTAATCTAATAAGTTGCACAGTAGATTTAAAAATGATGCAATATGTTTCATGATGGCATATTTTAACCTCACTATGAAATATGCTTATCACCAGAACAGCTGTTGACAATTTAAAAATATCAATAATTAAGATCCAAAGAAAAAATGGATATATATATAGAATTTGTAAATGTCCATGAATTTCTTTTATTGTGAAGATGTGATAGCTGTTGCTCAACAGTTCATGTACCTGATCAGTTCCACTCAGTATTATAGATCAGATCTGGTTGTTATACATCTATATATGTAACATCAGTTAAGAGCATTGACCGTTTTTAACTACACTTATTGCACTTGTCCTATACCCGATATAACATGGAACATTGTGATAATCAAACTGAGTACTAAGTAAAATAAGATAATTTTTATATTTAAATGTGAATTCAATTGGAAATTTATGTGAATAAGTATATTTTTATACAAAAAAAAAGTTGTAATTTGCAAATTTCCCCCATACTTTGGAAATTCATTCAATATTCCCCCTCCCACATTTATTGCAGTGTAATCTTTTTTTCTTCACATTCAGAAAATTTACATAGTTTTATAATGATGCAAATTTACAATATTTTAAATCGGCACTCTTTCAGTACAATGCAAAATTGCTAGGTTTTAGCCTATATTACCTGAATTTTTAATTTCTGTTGGAAAACTCTACTTATTGTTTATGCTTTCTGTATGTGTTAACCATATATTAACAACAACTTAACTTCATTTACGAATCCCATAAATTTCTTTGTGAAGCTACGATAGCTGTCACTTAGCAGTTCATGTACCTGATCAGATCCACTCTGAATTATAGATCAGACATGATTGTTTAATGCATGAAAATATATTTTAGTTAATTGTATTGTAAGAAATGAGTGTAATATTTGAAATAAAATTCGTTAGCTTCCATACTCGAACTTAAAACCGCCAAAATGGAAGATAAAGCAACTCGACATCTTATCCGCCGCGTCGTGAATCCTTCGAACTAAACAGCACTTCGAGATTCTCAAATCTATTAATCAAGCCACAAATGTGATGGAACTCTGGTTCTAAATATATAATGCTAAGGATGATCTCTGCGCATGTACGAGACACCAACATTTATAATTTCAATTAAATTCATTGATATTTTGACACGAAATTTTAAAAAGCATACAAATGGATCGAATTCCTGCTATCTATAAAATAAGTAAGTTGGAAAACAAATGAATAAAAAAAAATATTCATTATCACCCACACACGAACTTAAGACCACGAAAATGGAAGAGACAGCAAACTGGTATCGTATCCGTTGAGCCACACTTCCTTCGAACAAAACAGATACGCACTCCATGGTTGGCCATTTTCAAGAACACAAAAATTAAATTAAAATCAATAAAACCAAGTGTTTTTTTTAATTCAAAAATATTTAAGTTTGAAATCAAACACATTAAATCAGCTTTTAAAAACTAAATTAATTGAGCCCTGGTATTTGAGAAATGAAATATAATAAATGAAAAAGTACACTGTTGTTATTTTAATATCATACATAAAATGTCAATCAGTTGCCAAGGAATTTTTTATGTTCCATAGGCAAACTTCGTATTTAAGTCATTCAGCATTTAAGTACTCTTAATACAAGCTTAAAAAAGTGAATTTTGAAAAGTTTAGATCGAAAACTTCATGCTGAGAGTAAGTAACAAGTTAATATTTAAGTAACTGACTGGCATTCAGAAATTTATAAATTTGTACTAAATGAAGTTCCATAAGAATATTTATTTTATATTAGCTTGCCATATGTTGTCTGCAATCTATATAGCAATAATATTAATCACTTCTTTTAAAATTTGAAAATATTTATTAAAAAAATTTTAATTGCTGCACGCCAAACTATCAACCAAAATTTCTAAAAAGTGATGGGCATCAATACAACTATTTTTTATAAAATAAATAATTATTTCATGTTTAATCTGTGCACAGTTAAAAATAGATAGTTCAAGTTTTAAAATGATATACAATACTTAGTATTTTGTTAACAATGAAATTTTGTTGAGGTTGACCATTTCTATTTCTAAATTTCATTAAAAGTTTCAAAAAATATAAATGTGATAAGTAAATTGCAGTTATTATTTTTAGAATGAGATATATTTCAGAATCTAGTTATAATGAAGAATTCCAATTTAAATTATTTCATGAATAAAAATAGTATTAAAAAAATTGCATTACCTTTGTAATACCTAGAACTGGTTAAATTTTATTCAAATATTTCTAATCAAAAATAAGCAAGACATTCTTAACAAAGGATATGAAAGCTGTAGGAATTAGAATTAAAGTTCATCGTTATTACTATCATTAGAGTCATCATCACTAATATTACTCACAGTATCAGAATCCGAATTGATGATAAAAGAAATGTTTTCCACAACTTTTTCGACAATGCTGTCAATTTCCCAATAATATGAAAATAAGATTTATGATTGCCTATAATTGGTGGAAACTGCTAAAAGGTATACAGAAATACCAGCAAGAAATATCAACTAAATAACAAAAAAACTGAGATTTTTTTCAATAAAAATTTTAATGTGAAAAAAGTTTATCTAAACATCTAATAAACATGAAAATATTATAAATATAAAAATAAATTATTATCATTCAAGAATGTTTTTGCATAAAATTTATTTTGTACAAATAATTTACAAAATTGATTTCAAGAAAAGTGGTCAGTCACGTCTGGCAAAATTCTTATCCATATCTCTATCGCTTCTCTGAATGGTAAATATCTTTTGCTTGATGCGGTTTTCAAGGCTTCCCTTACCAGCAGTTTTGGAAAGCATCGGCCTGAAAGGAAAGAAACATTTCAGATTAAAATGGCAGTTATAAAAATTTTTCCCAAATCAAACATATATGGTTAATTTCAAAGGTTTGGTTTAATAACTTTAAAATCAATATAAAGTAAAGTTTCCACTTTCTTGAAAACTATTAAAAACATCAAAAGGAATTCGAGCTCTGTATTATATTACTTGAAAAACTTGAAATATTATATTTGTCTGTGGAATTGAAAATACAATATTTCAAAAATGCAATATTGTATAAAATATCTAAAAAGTCTAGATCTCAATAAAGTATAGATTTCTAGTCAATATCTATAAAAAGTCTAGATTTTTACAATTTATTCTCAATATGATAAAAATCTACACTTTAATCCAAAGTTCATTTATTCATTCATGTGGATGTGAAAATGTAATTTATGACATTTAATACAGGATTGTATCTTCAAAGTTGCATTCAAATATCAAATTTGCACTAAATCCATCAACAAAGTGACCACCTATTGGCCTATGCAGTTGCTTACAAGTGAAAAGATAATCCAAAATTATTATTAAGGTAAATGAAATTCAGTACATGAAAATTACAACTTTGCTTACATGCCAAAAGATAACTCAAACAAATTATAATAAGAATAAATGAAATTCAAAAATGAAAATTACAACTATGATCTATGAATCAGAAAATTCTTCCGGATTTTTTCTGTTTTATTAAAATAAAAAAAAGCTTAACATAAAATGAGATAAATTTTCCAATTCATTAGGAGGAAATACTAAAAAAAGACTTACGCTGCTAAAAAATCTTAATATGAGTTTTGTTTATCATTTTTTATTCAACTATATTTACTTACAACTGACTTTGGGATTCCATTTACAAACTTTGCATATAAATAATCAACAAACAAAATCTAAAAAATTTAAAAATGAATTTATAAGATCTATTATTTATTAGTAACATAACCATTTTGGAGAGAATAGAAATTAACAAATATTTTTTCAAAAGGTACTCACTTGAGGAAGTCTGATGTGTCAATTCTGTTCATCTCTTCCTTCTCATCTTCCTCCTTATACCGTTGAGTGTTCCTTTTGCGCTGCATCTCTCTCCACACAGCATTATCTTGCATTTCTTGCAGGAGTCGCTCCCTTTCCTCGTTGCTTAGTTTCCTGAAAGCAGTTCATTTATTATTACAAATTTTTATTTAGTTTGAATTGTTTCATGTTGTAATGAAAGAAATTTGACATCAACTTTCACCCACTTCCTGATGTGCTGGATCTTCAAATTTTGCATTGTTTTGTATTGAAGACAAAGTAATATTTTAGTATTTTTCGACTTTAATTGCCAGCAATTGGATTAATATATCATTTTTTATTCCATTTGAGAAATACCATCTAACAATAAATTTGAGAAAAAATTGATTTCTTAATTCAATATTACATAGAATAATGAATTGAAAGTCAAAGATCTTTTTAAAAGAATTTTTTTTAAATTTTAATTTTAAGCACATTAATAAAAAAAGTTTCAAAAAACTATCTTTAATATTTTTAAAGTCAAACATCTTACTCTCAATTTTCTTATAAAATTCTAGAAAAAAAGTGCCATAATTCTTAATTAAAATTGTTTAGTGTGTGTGGTCTCGATCAAATGCCCAATGTTTTTGAGTGCCTTCATTAAAAATACTCTATAAACATCCAATTATTAAATAAATTGTTGAAAACCAATTTAAAATTGCTTGTAGGTATAATTCTTTTGTAATGCATGAATGATAACAATTTTTAATACTTTTTATGTTATATTTTCAAGAAAATTTAGTACAAAAAAAAATGCAAATTTTAAAACAGCAATTCATAATCAGATTTTACAACTTTTAAAAATAATGCTGAATTTAGGTTATTTTGGGGAAAAGCAGACATTTTTTTTAAACTGTTTATATTTTCTCAATTAATAAGTGAAAGTTCACTTCAATACAAGCAATATGTATCTTTTTCAGTATACAATTGGAATCTAAAATTTCATATTAAATGATATTAAGAAAGAGCAGACACCAATTAGAGGAAACATTATAGGAAATAAAGAATTTTGATAAAATCCCATGGAAGAAACATTCAATAAATTTTTTATAAAATCTTACCTAATGCAGTTTTGTAGAATTACTTGATAACAAAACATTATTGTATTTTTTTTAAAAGAAATTTCAAATATTTTATTGTCTGTACTGCATTCAGATTATCCATTCTCAAAAATTCATTTATAAGAATACTTTCCAAATAGTTAAATGGACTTTTAAATATGGGATCTTAAAAAAAACTGAAAAAAACTTATTTAGTTAGTTTTGTTAAGACTTGGTAATTCTTTTTAATTTGAATACTTCAACTCTAGCTGAAGTACATATTTTCACTAATTTTGAAGGCAAGTCCGAAAGTAAACTACATCAGTAATTTCAACTTCTATTTCTATTTAAGGTAGTTGAATAAATTTTTGATTTGATTTCTTGGTTTCAAAATTTTTCATATAAGAAAATTATACTTAAAAAATTGTCCATCAAACTTTATGAAGATATTTCTTTAAAGATAATTTTTGCATGTAATAAATTTATTTAAATGTAAGCATTTTAAAGAATTTATTTAATTTCTATTTTAATAAACTGACATTTTCAAAATTTATAATAATTTTAATTAATATATACATATTTTAAAATTGACAATAAAAATTAAATTAATAGGAAGATGATTTAAAATTCTAAATATATATTTTCAAAATCAAAATAAATATTACAGTGATATATTTGTTGCAGATATATTTAGAATTACAAAAAGGACTTGTCACTAAATTCATGAAATGTTTATTAAATGGATGGACAAAAATAAAAAAAATAAAAGCAACAAAACTTTTTTTATAAATTAAGTTACAATTGAAACTGTCTAAACTATCACATCTGGAGAATTCAATTTGAAAAAATTCTAATTTGATAATGATAAGTACATCCTAATTCTAATTAGAGAAAATTCGGAATTCTCGATTTCAAACAGTCCAAAATCAAATCTATAATTATATATAGATTCAGAATATAATCATACTGGCTTTTATAAGTAACTGTATTTTCTGTAAAATTCAATAGCAATTTGACATTCTTAAAAATAGGCAGCATAACATAAAGCTATATATAACATAAAATAATAAGGATGTGATTTCAAATAAAAAATTTATAAGCATACTCAGAGTCAAATCATTCAATTGAAAGCTTACTTTTTTTTCTCTTCTTTTATTTTATGATCTTTGCTATGACTATGACTTCTAGAATCAATTGATTTATTTTTGTAGGAATCTCTTTCCCTTTGATTGTATTCTTTAGATGCATGAAAATCAAACCGTCTGGAGGATTTCTTGTGTGAATCTTTAGAAGAATGGTGAGGTTCTCTAGATGAATGATGATATGATTCTCTGGGAGAGTAACCTTCAGACTCTCTGTAATCTGTGGCATGCCGGGATTTCTTTTCTTCATATGATCTGTAGTTTATATCTTTTTCACTGGGTGGAGCATAAGAATTCTTGTGTCTTCTCTCACTTACCGAGTGTTGTCTGACTTCATATTTTGTTTTTTTTCTTTCAGGTGAGAAATTATCTAGGTCAGCTATTTTATGCTGTAAGTTCGAAAAAAGTTTTAATAAAATCAATCTTTAAAATGTTAATATGATCAAATTCAAACTTTTTATAATTTTAATTTATAATTATTATAGCAGAAAATATAAAATTTTCAATCATTTTTTTTCCCTTCAAATTACTACCACTTCTTACAAGGGATGAAATTGGGTTATTTGTTAATTGTATGCTAAAGATTAATAACCAATTATCAAATATTATTCTACTGATTACATTTGTCATGTAATTAAGTCTACAGTTCATAAACAGCATAATAGATAACACACAAGTATCCAAAACTGAATTAAATGAATTAACTAATTGATAATTTTAGAATTATTAAACCAAAAATACGGCCCCAGAGCAAACACGAGCCTCCAAAATTTCCAAATCAAAAAGAAGGTGAAAAATTGGAAAGAACATTTTATTTTTACAGATAATATGCTTTTATAAACATTGTATGTGTGTTTAATAAATATAATACTTGAAGATACTTATTTTTTAAAAAATATTTACCTTAATTTAATTATTTATTTTAATATTTAATTTATTATTAAAAAATTTTTTAAATACTCTTTTTTTATCTGAAATAATTTGTCAACACTAGTAGTTATTTTCAATAATGAAAAAGTTATGTTTGATATCTATGATGAATTATGGTTAATCTTACATTATTTTTATTATTTATAATTTAAATGACATAATAATAAATGCAATTGATTTGTAATCAATGTAATTTACTTTTAAGTAAAATCAAATAAAATCTCAAAAATAGTAATATACTTTTTTTCCCCATATATATATATATATATATATATATACTTGATGTTCTTTATTGAAGTATCAGTATAGTTAAATTTGAAGGGAAATCACATAAATAATTTATATGGCTATTTAGCAAAGAGATATTTACAAAAATTTATTTTAAAAAATGAAAGATAAAACTTTTCATAGCAAAATTTTAATGTGATTTTCAATAAATCCATTCTGCCCTAAATTTGTCCTCTAAATTATCATTAACAATTTCTCCATTTCTTTTTACACTTTTATGTTTTTAAATTTTTTTGCAAAGTCTGGCATTGTATTATCTTCATGTTTACTCAGAAACAATGAAAAATAATTAAAATTTTATGCTATACTAAAAAGCTAGATGCATAATTATAATACATGCATTAATACTGAAAGACTCAAATAAAAAAAAATTTTAAGTATATAAATCGAATCGGAATGATGCATTAAAAAAGCAAAATATATCAATCAATAGTTCCTTTTTAGCACTGAAATATAAATCAAAAATATACTTAAAACTATTACACAAATGTTATTAATTATTGAACTATTAATTACAGAAATAAGCCATTAGAAAACTGTAAATAGAACAAAGCAATCAATTTCAGTTAAATTTCAAATAAAATTATGAAATCGTAATGATGTTCTAACTGACAATGTAATAATGATCAATTATTTATTCTACAAAAAATGTTTGAATTGAAGAAAGAAGCATATTTCATTAAGAAATCAGTGGATAAAATCTCACCATTGAAAACAGAAGCAGATAGCAATAAGTGCTCATATTACAAAAAAATAATGTAAAATATGTTATATTAATTATGTATATTAGAATATTATATAAATTTCTATATATTTTGCCACTGTAAAAAAATCCAATGATTACACTTTTTTTTTAATCAAATGTCATTTTATACTGCATATGTAAAACATACTTCAGAATAATGATGTTAACACTAAATTCTGTTGAAACACATTAATTGTTTTCAAATACATAATGCAAAAAAAATTTACTTTTATAATTTAAAAAATCAAATTTTAAAAAATGACTGTGGATTTGCAAAGTGAATGGGGTTGTATTAAAAAAACATCAATTCCCCACTCCATGCCCCCTTAAATATCTAGAATATTTATCGAGCCAACTATTTTATTTAGAAATTTTTCAAATGCATACAGTAAATCTAGGTAGTAAAAAATTTCTTTTTATATTCTATGAGGTGCTTGAAAATAGCTGTCATTAATTCTATTACATTAATAATAAAAGTGAATTTTGATTCAAAGTAGTTTTCTATTGTACATTTAAACACCTGGTTAATCCCAAAACAATTTATGCAATTGGTTTGTTAGCTCTTAAATATTGTCATAAATAAGAAAGACAATGTGAAACATATAATGCTCAATTCATTAGAAACATGGATACATCATTTATAAAATTAAAAATGTTAACTTTTTCTTTTTATAATTAACTTTACAGTTGTAAAGAGGCCTTTTAGTCCTTCTGTGTCATATCATGTTAATCCTATAGAATAGATTATTTTCTGGATTAATAGCCTTGAAACACCATGCATAATGTTCATACAATTAACCTGAGTTCGTACACAATGTAGCTAACATGCTAAAATAATTCAGATATAAGTTCAAAATTACTAAATACCTTCAAGCTATTTTTCATTTTCTTTGATATCGAAATCTCATCATCTGATTCAGATGAAGCATACTTCTGATGTTTTTTATGCTTCTTCTGTTCCTCTTCCGAGTCACTACTATGGTGTTTCTTCTTGCTCTTTTTGCTTTTTTTGCTCTTCTTATTACCAAGTGAGGCTTTCAGCTGAAAAGAGAGAGAAAAAGGGAGAAGAATTAAAATTTAAAAAATAGATGGGCAATATCTAATCACTTCATTTAGAAATGGTTACAGCATTATTTTGAAAATCTTGTAGTCTATCATAAAGTAGAAATCCAATATAAACTTTAATAATTCAAAATAATTGATCCAATACACATACACATAGTTTTCCAAAAAATTATATAACCAAAACAAGAAATGGGACAATTTATGCTTAGTAAATATTAATTTATATTTTGCTGCATTATTTCAAAAACTTTCATATTATTACGATTAATAAAAATTTGAAAAGTACAAGGGGTTTTAAGATGTATAGAGCAAGTTCTGAGCATTTGTCTTCTCTACTGGCAAATGAAAGATCAGTATGATCAATAAAATAAAATGATGATAATATCTTCATTATATTATTTTATTGATCATACTAATTTATAAAATTAAAATGTTTGACATTAAAACTGAACTGAATTGAAATAGTGAGAATGATCCAAGGACCACAAAGAAAAGCAGTCATTAAACTAGCATAAAAAATTTTTACAAAAAAAAAAAAAAGTACCTAAAAGAGATTTCTTATTCCACAAACTTCAAATGCAGTTTTTTAAAGTGAATATAATAATTTTTTTATCTCTCCATATCTCTGAAATCAATATTAAAAGATTTTCTCTGTTGTATCATAATAGCCCATGCAATTAATCTTCATATGGGATCTTGTTCTACAGCAAAATTAAAGAAAGATAATGATTCGAAAAAGAGAGACAAAAAAAATTGGAAATTCCAAATTTAAGGAAACAAAAAGGGGAGGGGGACAAAGAAATGCAATAATATCCAAGCAGCAGCCTAGTCCTGTATTTGCAGTTGTAATATTATTGTATTGACATAAATTGTAACATTATTAATTAAAATTAAACAAAAAAATTCAAAGATCAAATAATTGTAAACAATAATTATATTACTTACAATTATTTGATTTATTAAATTTTAACAACAGTACAATAATAAAATGAAGAACAGAATAATCTGACTATATCACTCATGCAATACATTTTATATAAAGTACAATAATATATTTAAAAATTAAATATTTAATTAGCTGCCCTTTATAGAAAGTTGATTAATCAGGAATATTGCTTTTCTGAGTATTTAATATGAATGAGGAATATATTTATTTAAAATATCAAATTGTTATTTGGTAAGACTTAAAAAAATGTGTATACTATGAATAAAGGCTTAAGTGAAAATCTGTAAGAATTTATTTGGAAAAATAAAGCAACTTTTAATCTTAATTTTAAGATTTGCAAGTTAATAATTTGATCGAATAATGAAGTTGATTTGAATTTCATCATTAAAATGAGAAACAGTTAAAAATTATATAACAAATTAAATTTATTAAAATTAACAAAAAAGTATTGAAAAGAAATTGGTATAAATAAAAACATAATTTTCTTAGATTTTAGGACAATGTAAAAATTTATTTTGTAAATTAATATTTTTGGTGATATAACTAAAAAAAGCTTAAACAATTTTTAATCAACTAAAATTTTAATATTTTGGACTTTGGAAAGTTGACAATAACCTTCTTCCAGGTTGCTTGATAAAATATTGCTGCAAAGTACTACTTTCTAGCGCTTATTAAGCATCTTAGACAAAAAAATTCAAAGCATTTGTACATGCACACAAATGTACATAAATACAAAAAAATAAAGTCAACTTTAATAAGATTAACAATATTTTTTAATATTCACAAACTACCAGTTTAAGTAGATGGATATATCATTTTTGAAAATATAAACATTGATGTGGAAGCATAGCATGGCCAAACAATTTAATTTTGATATTTAGTTCCAATACAACTGGGATGGAAAATGTATTTTTCCTCCTTACTAACTTACTAAATTTAGAAATTTTAATTGCAATCTTATAAAAATAAGAAATGTGAATTCCAGAATGGTTACCATCATAAGATTGACAAAACTGCCATTTTTTAACTGAAGACAAAACGATGACATTTTCTAAATGAGATTTTTAATTCAGTTACTTTATTAGGAGAGAATAGCAGCATTCAAACTTTCAAAGTAAAAAAAAAAAAAACTTTTTTTTTTCTAACATTTAGCATTTTTTAATTTAATAATAACATGCTGCTCAACTTATACATAAAAGGTTCTTACTTTAGTTTTAGAAAATAGAAGAAAAATTTGATTATATATTTTGTAAAGAAATGAAAATGCTTTAACAATCCCAAGATTCCATAAATAATGGATACAAAAAATGAAAATAAAAATTGTTAGTTGAAGCATTTTTTTTTACAAGTACATTTTGAAACCAGCACAAGGCAATAAATTGCATTGTTTCATCATGTAACAAATCATAAACGAATTTTATTCAATAAAATATTTTATATATTATTTAATAAAATATTAATATAAAATATTTTATATATTATTTAAAAAAATATTGGTATAAAATATTTTAACAAAAATATTTAATTTAAAGCAAAATAAAAGTCCCAACCTCCCGCTTTACCACAGTTATAAAAATGGTAAAAATGAGTCGAACAAGTAATGACATAGTTTTGAAAAGTCAATCTTACAAATTATGTCCAAAATAAATTTTTTTAAAATTATTAATAATAATAGGGGAAATGCATTCATTCAAACAAAACTGGTATAAGTGAAAAGCTATATTTTTAACCACAAAAATTGGCAGAGAAAATATTTCAGTATAATGATGCTTTGATATAATATTAAACATTTTAACTTTCTAACACGAGCTCTAAAAAGTTGATGACCAGTATGTTTCTTTGAGCCATGGAATAAAAATATCTAGTGCCCATGCATTCCTTTTAAAGATACCTAATATTCTTTCCAAATTTAACACATGTCCTATGAATTTCTTCCCTTAGGCTGTTTACCAAGAGATTCTGATTGGAATCTTTTGGTAAACAGCCTAAGAGAAAATTTTCAAACACCCCCCTCTTGTGCTGTAATATAAACAAATGTGTTTCATTTTTCTTTCTATATAAGAATCATGTTTGCGTGTGGAAAAATAAATAGGAGTTCAATTTTTAATTAGTCTTTTTTTCAGCCATAAATGCGCAAAATTATTATAAATATATATATATATTAATTAGATTAGCATGTCAGAACTATTTAATTATGTAATAAGGGAAAGGCTACATAAAAAAGTGTATATTATATACACTTGTTCCATAATAAGATGAGCCATTGTAAATAAGCTATTTTCATATATTTGTAATTTTTGAAAAATAATCGTAGTTAGCGTTTTGCAGAAATTATCTTGATAAAAATACATAAATTGTGCTTTCTCATTAAATCTTCTATATTTTTAAATAAATATGTAATGCCAAGCATAATACATACTAATTGTTGCAGCTGCTTCATTTTTACAGGATTTGTCAGAAGATTTTTTCTCTCTTCTTTTTCCTTCTTCCTAATTAAATGATCAAAAATATGATTATGAAAAAATGTATTAACAATTGCATGATTATTTAATTTAAATTATTACGTCAAAAAATCCATTTAAAATATTCATTACAAAACATTTTTCAGATAGATACAAAATCATCTTTATGAGATCAAAATGCTAAATTCATAATTTAAACACATATTGTAAACGAAATAAAAAAAAAACAATTCTTGACCTCCAATGTCTTGTAAAACTATATTTTATAAGACATTGGACAACAAGAGACATTTATAAGACATTTTATAAGAATTGGACTATGATTTTATAAGATATTGGACAACAAAGCAGAAAAATCAAACTCTGCTTTGCAGGGTTTTTTTTTTTTTTTTTGAAAAAAATAGTTAAATATGAATTGCATATGATTACGTAAGAATACTTTTCTTACCTGCATATGAATCGGTCATTAAAAAAAAATTGTGCATACATTTGGTTTAACATGTTATTTAAAAGAATCTGTTATAATGAAGTATTCATTTTACAGTTTATCTATCATTACTTTTTTTTTAACTTACACTATACAGTAAATTTGGAAGCGCCATGGCACTATATAGCACTGTCAGGATAAAAGCAGATAAAAAAAGACTAATAGATAGTTATTAAAAAAAAATGTTTTTATGCATCACATTTTTTCTGGAAAGGTCTCTATACAGATGAACTTAAAAAGCAAAAAAATATTAAATATAAATTTAAGTTAAAATATAAAACAAAAAGGGCTGTTTGAATTGCAGGCCCTCAGCACATATCATTCATTATGTTCTGTCCACTATACTGCACTGCCCACACTTCGAAGTAAAAGTTGAATAGACTTATTAATAATAGTTGTAAAAAAAATGCTTCCTTTTAAGTAAAATTGCATTTTTTTTCCAGGAATGGTACCCATATAGATAAACTTAAAAAGCAATACCTAATCTAAATATAAAATTTAATCCAAATCATCAGAGTTATTTCAGATTATATATGTTTAACGTATATAGTATAGCGCTGTGTGTGTGTGTATTCAATCCAATGAAAAATTCTTCTTTACTTTTTAGTGTTTATTTTTACACACACACAAATATATATATATATATATATATATATATATATATATATATATATATATACAAAACATGGACGACGATCACAATATATACAATAGTTATATAGTTTTGAAAAATGCCGCTAACAAGAGCGAACAAGGAAAACATATATTTAAAAATGTCGTTAACTAGAGGGAACAAGGAAAACAATTCATATTTTAAATATTTAATATATTTGAAAAATAGAAAGTGAGCACAGTTAACAACGAGCGCACGAGATGAACTTTTTGCCGCTAACGGAGAGTGAGCGAGGTGCCTGTTTGCACCAGTTTCATTTTTACATATGAACAAGTATACAAAGAATAGACATACAAATATAATAATTGACTAAATCAAAAATTAAAAATATTGAAATCACATAAACAATATATATACACACACACACAATAATTCATAAAGTTATAAGATAATCATTCTTTAACAGCATTTTCTATGCATATGACTAGATATTGAAGTATAGGTAAGAATTTCAAACTACTCACATGATGTTAAACAAAGGATCTTCTCTAATTTTATTAGCCAAATCAACAGTAGCAGTTCCAGCAAGATTTTGGCAACTAAATGTGGTTCTATCTTCTGTACCTGTAAATAAATTAATTAATATAGCAACTGAATACAATTCTTATAAAAGACCTGGGTTCTTCTTCTCAATCAGAAATGATTTTAAAACTTCCCTTCCATTTTAATAATTAACACTACAATTTTTTAGAAATATATTATCTGGTGAGCCTTTTTATATTAGGGTGGCCTTTATTTTTGTTGTTTGAATCTCCTAGACATGTCCAGGTTTTTTAAAGAAATTTCACTAACTTTCTTCAAATGTATCTAATATCCTCAGAACAAAGTTGCTTAGTTTGTTTTTCATTAACTATTGCATAGTAAAAATCTAACTATTTTTTTTAACTGCTTTATTCTTTTAACTAAAAGCTAAGTTTTAAATATAATAAAATGTTATGCTCAGAAAAATAAATTCACCTACTGAATTCAATTATGTAAAGTTTTCTCTCTAATGCAAACATATAAGTAAAAAATTCATGCCCATCTAGACCAAATTTTAGCTAACAAGTCATATATCAAAGCTGTTTGTCCTATTGTAAAAATTGTACTTCATAAACATAGGTATATTGGCAGAGTGATTAAGTATATGAAATGAAATTATTCTTTCCAGTAGGTGCTCCCCACTTTTTACCACTTAGCAAATCTGAGCTAAACAATAATTTTACTAACAGAAAAATAAATTTATTCACAAATTAAAATAAAATATTTGTAACAATATGAGAAAAATTCTTCAATGATGCAGATTAGATATTGTTGTTAATCATTCGTTTCCACACTTACATGATGTTAAACAAAGGATTAATTAATTTAATTGATTTTGCTGTACCCAAGAAGCTTGAGCTCATGCTGAACCTACCCTCGATAGCACCTCAATTCAAATACGATGAATTAATGAATTATAATACCAACATGTTGTCACTGCAATACCATACATAATGCAAAAAAAAATTGGGCAGATAATTTTTTAAATATAAGCATATAGAATATAAAAGTAAGGCAAATAATAAACTTGTTAATCAATTTTTAAAAAAGCTAACATAATTTGAATCGGAATCCATTATAAGCTAGATTGTTCTTCAGATAGGATGGAACTTGGAAATAAGAGCATTAAAATACATACTCTGTTTCAAAAATTCTAGATTCAAAATAAATTTTTCTGATGTTTACTAATTTCTTGTAGTTCCCTGGCGATTTTCGATTTTCCTGGTCAAGAGGCCACCCTGTACATCTGACAAACATGATTCTTGGAATTTTCAATTATATATATATATATATATATATATATATATATATATATATATATATAATATTTCAAACAATACACTCTGCATAAAATTACAACAAATTATGATAGTTTTTAAATGTGATATTGAATTATCTCAATCAAAATGTGTAATTCAATTAACAGCAATTTTATAAATGAACTACTGCAGAGTTGAATAGTTTTTATAAAAAATAAATAATGTAAGAAAATTATAATTTACAAAATAAAAGACTAATAGTTCATTTTTTCTTACATTCATTTTTAAATTTTATTTTATAGAATAAATAAATTTCATTAAAACAATTTTTTTTTATCATCACTATATATGTCTCTCAACGATAAGCAACTTTAAAACAGCAGTTCCATAAAAAGAGATATATAAGATTTTTGCAGCATCACTTATGAGCATACATGCCTAAAAGAGCAAAAGCGTTTATTTTAACTTCAACTTAATGGGATTAAATTAACAAAACTAATTTAATATTCAATTCATGATATAGCTTTCTTTATTTGTATATGAAATATCATGGAAATATAGAATTATATTTCCTGGATAGTTGACCTACGATTATAAAATATGCACAATTTAAGAGTTAGGAAATAAATAGTATCCAAATATAAAATTACAGTTTTGGATAATAAGTCCATAATTTGACATAAAATTATAATTTATTTCATGACTTAAATTATGCATGTTTTACAATCTCAGGTCAACAATCAAGTAAATGGAGTAGTAATCTATTGAAAACTTTAAATCTAAAAATCAAATTTGCATTTTTAGGTAAGTAAAGTAAGAAATTTTCAAGTTTTATATTTTTCTTAAACACATCTTTTAATTCTAGATAGACAGATAATTGCGATGAATGAATAACACTTAAGTTTCATTTTCACAAATAGCACAGAAAGCCTTAGTTTTAAAGGCAACTCTTCAGAAGAAGGGGGGGAGGGATTTACTTAATTTTTTATAGCACACAAAGATCATTTTAGCAAATGAACAAATACACAATGACATAACTATTAGTACATTAACAAAAATGTTTATACAATAATTAAGTAAATGCAGTAATATTGTCTTGTATTAATCAGATACTGTAACAGACAGCCACAATAATTTATAATATGCCACAAAAATTTATAATTAAAACAGGAATAAATATTACTTTTTAAATATATTTAATATATAAAAACTACTGTCTAGCATATTTTAAATTATTAACATGTAAACTTAAGTATTCATGCCACAATTACAGCACACACAATCTAAGCCATCTTCCAGTTACGAAACAGAAAACTGATTAATATGATACCTTCATCTTTATGTGACTCTCCTCCATTTTCAATTGTTTGCAAAGTTTCAAAAGTTTTGTCAATTTTACGTCCCAATAAGTATTCATCACGATTGACCATCGCAGCAGGACCTTGATACATCCAATCCAATTTCTCTTCTTTTTTTCTAAAAATACACAAATATTAATAAAAAATATCCTTAAAAAACTATTAGTATAAGTAAACATAAATCACTAATCCTCACAGCTTTAAAAAATCATACAAACAGATGAAAATTCACAATTATATTACTCAATCTAAACAGAAATCCATACCATTGCAAAGATCTTAAATCTGTAACCACAGTTAATAAGATCAGCAACACAATTTAACTTTACAAAAAGCAATTGAATAATTAACGATTCTGAATAATCAACAGCATTCCTATTTTCTTATTAAATTAATATGTAAAGATAAATATTAAGATATATAAAAATTCAAGATGATTACATAAGTTGTTTGAAGTCAAAATCTGCATTACAAATTTATATTTATTATTTTTATTTATGGCTAATACCAATATAAATATTTTAAAAAGTGATGAATTGAATAAATAAGTAAAATTAAATCTTTGACTTAAAAAATTAGATACCCAACAAAGAAATATTAATATTTTCGAAAAGAATATAATTTAAATCAATATTCCGTGATAAAATATGATGCAACAATTCAGTTTGAATAGTGTAATGACAACTATTATTGAATATTGTTCGACTCTTTTTATTATATTAATTTTTTACTTTCTGGATTTTTAAAAAATAAGGAAGAAACCTAAAAATTTTTTAGCTTGTAATTAATTTTAAAACTGCATAAAAATATTATTATAGTAATTTAAAAATTAACTAGATAAAAGTTGCCTTTTATTTCTATCCAATGCCTATATCAGAAAAATCATAGTCTTTATCATTTATATAAAAAGATAACCTTCTTGTTTTTATGACTTTTTTTTATAAAGATATATCAATATCAAATATAACTATAATTATAAATAATAGCAATTTCAAGCACAAAATATAAAAGTAACAACGGAGATTTTTATATTTCCCTAAAGTATATATATATATATATATATATATATATATTGAGTCGAAAATATGAGATTGAGTTTGTATAATTATTTTTTAACATTAAGCCTTCCAACAGAATGGTATTATCCAGCATAATACATAGGAGAAATGAAATTGCAATAACTTCATATAAAACTCTACTCTTGCAATACTTTTTCCATAGAGCAAGATTTGAAAATCGATAAATTATTACAATAACAAGAAAATACTATCTAACCATCAACTATGCATCTGACTTTCATCATACAGTATGATAATAATGTGCACTAAATGAATTACACACATTGCAAGATGGCTGAAAACAGGTATTAAAGAAATATATTTGCAATTTCCACATCTCAGATTCCCAAAGAAATATATAATAAAATACTGATAATCTAATAAACATTTACGATAGAAAACAGCATCCTTTGATTAATTGCTAGCCGCCTTTGAAAATAAATTTGTTTTCACAAATTATCGACCCTTTATGTTGGCTATTAAATGACTTATGGAATACATTTTTAAAAATATATTTTATTGTTTTATATCATATTACTGAAAAACATGAATTCAATTGAATGTTTACTGCAAATGATGGTGATATGGGGATTTGTATCCAAAACATTTCTCACAATATTTTACAGCTACGTTCATTGGCTACACAAAGAGCAGAATTGAATGCAGCTGTAAAAATGTTTTGTTAAGTAGCCTGAAATTCATATGATAGTTAATAGTTACTGCTGTCATCTGCAAAGCAATTTCTAATTAATAACAGTAGTTTCTGTACTACATATATTAGAATTTTATAAAAACAGAGATTTGTTAGTCCTCCAATTTATATGAAACTATTTAAGTGCTTGCCATTACCACATTACAAAATCTAAAGCATTCAAAATTGAATGCTGGGACTTAACACTACACCAATAAAAAATAGCAAAAAAGTTATAATGCTACACAGATTTTTTGCCAGAAGTTTCACTAACAGAATTATATTAAAACTACTGAGTTTTAATTAATATCTGAAAATTACTTTCACAAGTATTAGTTAAATTATAGAAACATAAATTTTTTTTAAAAAATCCCTTACTTAATCACTCCTTGATCTTCTGCAAATTGCTGAATTTCTTCCCTGGCCCTTTCTTCGGCCAGCTCTTTTTGCAGCTGCTCAATTTTCTGTTTCTCTGCTTCATGCTTCTGCTCAGCTTTCCAAACGCGTTCTATATTTCTTAAAGTCGAAGGGTGCCAAGACTTTTTCAGATTCTGTAAGAAATCAAATAATATGTGTAACACAGTATTTGGTATGCAAGATAATTTTATGATATAAAAACAAATTAAACTGAAATTCATATTATACTAATTTTTTTTTTACATTATGTAAATATATTCCTTCACATAATTTAAAATGCCTCACATTTTAGCATATAAAATCTTAACATTTTCATACAAACTGTAATTTTTTATCTCTAATATTTAAAAGTTGTCATTTTTTTTCATATTAATAAAGAAAAAGATTTCCCATTATTTAATTTTCTAAATGTGTAATGATTATTTTTGACCATTTATTTCTTACAAATAATTAAACTCATTCAAAAAAAATTTTTACTCATAAAAATTTTTAATTGCCTATCAACTATGAGTGAACAAGAAATAAAAAAGTAATTTCATTGTACACTTAATATGAAAAAAATAAAGGATTAAAATTAAAGGATAAAAATAGGTGGTTTGATTACAGTTAACTGTATCAATTACATTATAATCCCTTAAAATTATAAAGAACTAATTACAAAAATGAAAACTTATATATTGAGTAAAGAATTATTAATATGATTTTTAAATAATGTTATTAGAATTAGAATTCAAATACATTTTTAATTAATCAATAAATTTAATTTTCAACACAAAGAAAGGAATGTTTTCCTTCCTTAAAAAACACAAGATATATTGGAGATATTGTCATCGTTAAGGTAAGACCACTATGTCCTAAATTTTAAATTCTAAGATGTATGAACATTTTGTATTAATTAAATACAGTACCATAATTCATTGACTCTTTTCACTCTGTGTTGCTCAACTCACATTTGTAAATATAATTGCATTAATATAAATATATACATACAATACTGTCAATATAAAACATTCCCTATACAATTAAAGGAAAATTCCCATTATAGTTGTGATAAATAATAACATATGAATTGTCATCAAATTAAATAAGAAATAAGCACAAAGTAAATATAATTTTACCTCATTTTTTTGTTATTTATAGACTTTGAAAGGAGGGGCTTAAAACAATTTAGCACCTGTGACCTCATATAGCCAGAAGCTGCTACTGATGATACATTAAATGTTTAAAAGCAGCTGATTTTCCAATAGTTATATTTTAATTTATGATTCATTAATACTGTAAATAATTCAGTATTTTGGTTGAACAAACTCCATAAAAGACAAAAAATTCCTTTAAAATGTAATTTGAGTGATGAAAAAGCAATTGACAATTCACATCTTAGTCATATGTAATGTGACGATACTGCGATTCGTAATATGAATAATATCAATTAAATCAAACAAAAGCAAATCCTACAAAAATGTAAACACTATTTTTCAAAATTTAAAAGGCATAATGATATAAAATTGGAAAATGCACTCAACTTACCAAATCTCCACCTCCCATATTGTTCGTTCAAAATTTTAAGAATATTCAGTATATACAGCTTCGAAATGAAAATATTGCAAATTATTTTACTATTTTGGGTCAGATTTCACAAACATGAATTAAACGAAATGGCAATTCCTTTTGTTTATTTTTTGAAAAGAACAGCAATCGACAGTGAAGATCCGTTGTCCTCTCGTGTTGTGATGTCATAGCTAAAACATATTAATCTTTCCGTTCTTCGATTCCAAAGACATTAATAATAGAATCCCTGTTTGAAGCTCATTAACCAAACTTGGTTTCTCCCGTTAATAGTTCAAAGGGGAAGGGAGCTAGCTTAATAATAAAAACAGGGGTTGCTGTATTATTGCTTGTGGTTTTTGACGCCAAAAGGTGAAAATTTACACACAAAGAATGGAGCACATTTTTGTAAAGCTCGCCATGATCGGCTGTCGGTACCCGGCAATAATGATTAAATTATCTCCTATTGCAAAATTAAACCAAAAAGTGTGGTAATCGACACATAGTTAAATGGAAGTGAACTGTTATGGAATAAATATAAAATGAGTCATTTCCGACATACACACAAAGCGAAAACGTTTTCGATGACAAAAAAGCGAAAAACGTTTTCGATGACAAAAAAGCGAAAAACGTTTTCGATGACGCTTTAAAATAACTAAATTATTAATTCCATAAATAAGTTTTATTTTAGGCTCACATAATTAAATATATAAAAGATATTCATTCTGATCAGCACCGAACAACTAATATCTGAAACTATGAATTGGCAGATACATCTAATAAAAATTTGTCTAAATGAAATAAATAGTTATATTTTATGAAGTTTGAATCAATAGATGCTCTGATAAACTAAGAATTTTAAATTTTTACATATATCCTCTGTTCCATGAGTCATATACAATAAAATATTCTTGAAACACTAATATTTTAAATAAAAAAATTACACTCATAGCACTTAAAATTGACTTTTATTAAATGTTCAATATTCTTTATTCTATAAAAACGCACAATTTCAAACCGTCTATCCACCATCTTGAGAAGAAAAAAAAGTCAATTAGCGTTTGAACTTTTCTTGATACCAATTAACTAAAATAATAAATATGTTGATTGTCCTACAATAATTATATTCAAAGCTTTATAACTAACTCAAGCCTCATCGCAAAAAAATTGAAATGTTATTCAAAATAATTTTCTGAATACGATTTATACGATCAAAGGACTACAAAATTAGACATCATAATTTTATTCAAAAGTATAATTATTGATTGAAATAAAATAAAATAGTATTTACCACTTTTAAATATTTTTGAAGGTAAAATTGAGTTTTATAATGAGCAGAGAAAGTTTTATTGAATAATCAGAATTTCGTAAGTGTAGATCTAATCAGCATCCAATACTAAATCAAAAAAAAAAAAATAATAATACCATCAGCATTTTTATAAAATTGATATAGTAACATCTTAAAAGAAAACTTGTACTAAAAAAATTCTTATTCCTTGGATATTTGAGCTATTTTCTCTCATGCTAATGAATTTGCTCAAAACGCTGCAACTTCTACTTTTTATTTACAAAACTAGTTCTTTTTTTTAAGTTCAAAAAATTTACTTAAGAAAATTTTACAAAAAAATCTGGAATATAATTTTTAATTTTAAAAAGATTATTTTTGAATTTAATATAGTTATCTAAATTTATTCTAAATTTGTACAAAGGAATTTTCAATTTTTATTTTAAGCAAATTGCTTATTTTCGTGTAATATTTTTTAAGTAATATTTTATTCCACACAATTTTATTTTCTTTAAAAAATTTTCTTTTTCTCAGTTTATGGAAGCTTAATATCATTATAATTATGATGGTTTTAATTTCATAATAATTATTCATGTGATTTGATGATAGATGATGGAATAGATATGATTTGCTTCTCAAAAATACATTATTGTAATATTCTAATGTGTATTAATTAACCAAACCATTAACAAAATGATAGACATTTGTTCTACCTTAAAAACTGGTGTTTCAATGTTGTTTTAATTAATTCAGTTGAATGATTGCATAAATACCAGTGGATCCGTGAAAAGTTTTGAAATATTGTGTAAAAAAAATGTACCTTGTAAATGTGTTTTTCCAACTCGGGGAAGTCTAAAATGTGGAAATACGTCAAAACCTCAAGGGTTTTTTTTATATATACGATTATTATACTTTTTGCATACTACTTGCACGAGAAAGTAAAAACTCATTCAACTTTGATTAAACAATGAAAATGATTTGTCTTTCATTAGAATGATAGACACTTTGGTAAAAAGTAATATTAAAAAAATTTGAATTAAAAAAACGGAATTTCACAATGAAGATTATACCATTTAAAAGATATATTTTTATTTTTAAGATGAAGTAAAAACTATTTTTTAGACAAGCATTTTCCGAAATTATAGCAGAAAAACACCACAAAATTATCTGATTTTTAAGTAATAAAAGTTTAAAAATTGCACTGCTTAATAGTATACATTCTTACCCTCCAAAGCACATTTGTGCTTCTCTACGTTTTCTCTTTTATTAGAAAAGAAACTGTATATAAAATTACATAAAATAGCAAACGATTTATACATATAAAATATATATAACAATTACAGTGAATTGTTATTTTAACCTCCAATAGCACAAAAAATTTAACTATTCAAATTTTGCATCAAAATATATTTATTACTTTCAATGAATAAAGAAGTTTTCTTTTAAATGAAAAATTACTATGTTAATAAAATAAGGGAAGAATATAAATAAATATATAAAATAAAATAAACTCTAATAAATTGCATTGATAGATTTTAATAAATAACTCTAAAAAATCTTCGTCATAAATAAATACGTTTTAATACTAATAAAAAAATTTATAAATTTCTATCAAACTCAATTTTGGATTTTAAAAAATAAACATAAATTTATGAAAGAGAACAAAAGAAAAAAGTGAGGTTAAAGAAAGAGTTAATAGTATAGTTTGATTCACAAATTTGCAGACAAGCGAAATAAAATGAAAAACATAGCTCTCAATAGAATAAGATCCAAATAAATCGCCATGAATGTGCTCACTTGCCAAATCAGATAACCCCTGCTCAAGTACATTCTGAAAAAAGGATAGTTCTTGTTAGCACCTGTAGATGGCAGTAGACCTTGAGCGCTATCTACAGGAGCTGATTGGAGTTGATCTTATTCTGTCATTGATTAAAAGAGAGTAAATATGCGTCCTACGATTAACGCTATCTCAGACTGTTCTTTACCAATTTATGCTAACATTCAAATTCGATCGTTTCGCACTATTTTCACCACTCATTTTCAAGCCATTCGTCAACAAACGATTTGTTTTTGAATGACAGAACGTATGAGTGCTTTCTTTTTGTTGGCATGGATGACTTCTTAGATTCTTTCGTTCGCGAACATATGAATTTGACTCTTTTTTTCATAGAAAACCAATTTGACTCTTTGGTTTTTTGTTAGAGACGCACAATGTCTTTGACCAAATTGGTACTTTTTGATTATCTTCTATATAAATTAAAGTGAATGTTTGTTTGTATGTCTCTTATTCCTCGCTAAACCTTTCATCCGATTGCAATGAAACTTGTACAGCTTGTTGTTTACACCTACGGGATGGTTATAGGCATAGTACAATTATCTAACATGAAATAAAAAATTTCGACTCTCAACCGCATCTATTTACCAAGGATTCATCTCCAAATAACTCTCCAAAGAGATAATAGATTCTGTAGAAATGCTAAATCCAAGTTATAGGCTAATATTTTGTAACTATGGTAGACAAATGCCACGCAAGTCATTCTCAGAGGTGATAATTTTATTACAGATTATGCGATAAAGACCAACATAGGTTTTTTTTTTATTTTAATTAAATTTTAGCGTTTTCCGCAATTACTATCAAAAATATTGTAGTACAAATAATTTTGCACCATCTTAACTTTCAAAAATTATCGTTTCAACTATATTAATGATTTCATGGTATATACTTATTTTCTAAGTTTAATCAATTTTGAAGGAAACTACACTGAAGTGACAAACGTCATGGGATAGCAATATGCAAATATACAGATGGCAGTAGTATCGCAGCGAAAAAGTATAAATGCGCAGTTCGTTTTCCAGAGCATTCATTTGTGTTCAAGTTATTCATGTGAACAGGTTTTTCGTGATTTATGGCGGCACGACGAGAATTAACAGACTTTGAACATGGAATGTTAGTTGGAGCTAAACGCATGGGCCATTCCATTGCGGATATTGTTAGTGAATTCAACATTCCGAGATCCACAGTATCAAGAGTGTGCCGAGAGTATGAAATTTCAGGCATCACATCCCATCATGGACAGCGCAGTGGGCGACCACCTGCACTTAACGACCGAGACCGCCGACGTCTGTGTAGAATGGTCAATGTTAATAGACACGCAACACTTCGTCAAATAACTGCAGGGATCAATGTGGGACGTGTCCGATAGGACTGTGCGGCGAAATTTGTCTTCCTTGGGCTATGACAGCAGAAGACCGACTCGAGTGCCTTTACTGACAGCACGACATCGCCTGCAGCGACTCTCCTGGGCTCGTGAGCATATCGACTGGTCCCTAGACCAGTGGAAAATCGTGGCGTGGTCAGATGAGTCACAATTTCAGTTGTTACGATCTGATGGTAGAGTTCGAGTGTGGCGCAGACCCCACGAAGCCATGGACCCAAACTGTCAGCAAGGCACTGTTCAAGCTGGTGGTGGCTGCATAATGGTGTGGGATGTTTTTACATGGCATGGACTCGGTCCTCTGGTGCAACTGAACCGATCATTGACTGGAAATGGTTATGTTCAGCTGCTTGCAGATCACTTGCAGCCATTCATGGACTTCACTTACCCACACAACGATGGGATTTTTATGGATGACAATGCGCCATGTCACCGGGCCAGAACTGTTCGCGATTGGTTTGAAGAACATTCCGGATAATTCCAGCGCATGATCTGGCCACCTAGATCGCCCGATATGAATCCCATCGAGCATTTATGGGACATCATTGAAAGGTCCGTTCGTGCCCAAACTCCTGCACCATCCACACTACACAATTATGGACAGCATGGCTCAATATTCCTGCGGTGGACTTCCAACGACTTGTGGACTCCATGACACGTCGAGTTGTTGCACTTCGCCGGGCAAAAGGAGGACCAACACGATATTAACAGTCATCCCATGACTTTTGTCACTTCAGTGTATTTTAATCACATTTTCTGAAATTGAATTTGAGAATCCTGATCGAATGTTAAACGAGTCACGAAATACAATAAATAGTTTATTTCTTTACCGTTCAGAAAGAACACCAAGTTTTATAAATCTAAAAGAATACACAAATCTAATACATAAAAATGAATATCTGTTTTACACAAAGAAATTGTTCTTGATCAAATCTGTGTTTCCCTTTCCTTCGCATTCTTCACAAAACACTAAAATCTAATATTACTATTTATCGGTTTAAAATTTACCCTGCCTTCTAGAAGTTTATTACTTGCACACTAGATGGCAGCAGATAAAATTCTTTGACTCACAGTAATGCTATTAAACAAACGAGCAGAAACAACCTTTCCGCAATTTTCTCACATAATCTCTCAAAGAGATGCCGACTCCCGTCTCTATCATAAAAAAATTGTTGACATTTTGTAAAATCATAAATGCCAGAAGTATTCAGTTGTTATTGTCAGAGTTCTGCAAATGTGCTTTTTGTTTTATAATATAAAGATACACGAGACTACATTTTGATTTTGAACATTTTTTTATAATTTATTTATTGTTATCATTATTAACCGACTGAAATTAAAATTTGACACAAAAAAAATTTAGTAACAAGATTACATGCTGAATTTCATTCATCTATATAATGCGTTTTAGAGTAATCGTGTTTATATGTATGCGAATGTACAGACTCAAAATTTTATGCAGAACTACTCTGTAGATGTAAAAACCATAAGCCAAATTTCGTCCATTTAGCAATTTATGTTTTGTTGTTATCGTGTTCATTTGAACTTGGACGCACTAACAAACTTTCTTAAAATAGAGTTCATTCCTAATTCGATAAAAAAAAAATGTTCAAATGTAGGGGAATGACCACGTATCATTCCCGAGCATTTTTTGACTTAACATGCTCACAGGCAGGCATAATTCGAAAAATGTATTTTTCGAACTCAGTGAAATCTGAAATCTGGAGATTCCTCAAAATCACCCAGTCGAACTAAAACAATCGAAAAAATGAAAAAGCCTTTTTATAAATTCAAGTTTTTTCCTGGACCGTATGATTAGTTTAATTCCATAGTCGTTTTCTCTAACCATATTGGTTGTGTTTTTTTTCAATGGGTTCAATTAAATCCTTTATGCATGCTTTAATGATTATGATTACCGCATTTTTAAGCATCAAATGAAGATCCTCTTTACTCTGTTCATCGTGCATCCTAAAGTAATCAAATTTCTTATTGCTATTAAAAACTTAACTTCGAGAATATTCCACTTTTTGATTTTCAAAGCACTGTAACTTCAATTTTTTTATTCCTCACTTTATCCATCAGCTAGATCGCATGCATTGATAATTACAATTAAATATTTTATGTAATTTGCTCTTGATTGCTTAGTCTACAAAGTATTTTTAAACTTGAAATTTCACTAATCAATTAAACAGATATGACATATACCATAACAGAAATATTAAAGCAATTTTTGTAGCTGTTCTATGTATTTCTCTGTCATCCCACTTAAAATATAGAACAATTCTGAATATATTATATATATTCTGAATATATATAATTATATCTAAATCTGAATATATATCTGAATATATTATATATATTCTGAATCAAAAACTGTCTTGCTGAAATTATTTTAACATTTGCATTTATTATCAACAATATAAGAAATATTGAGAAAGATATGTTTGCAGTAACAATGAAAACGATTTTTGAGAAAGATATATTTTCAGTTACAATGAAAACGATTTTTTCCAAAACAATAAAATACTTTTTTTCTAAAAAAGCAGAAAAAAATTATTTTAAAAATTATAAAAAAGACTGAAAAAAATTAAATTATTATAAATGAAACAATTTTTAAAATTTTGATACATAAAAAAATTACTCTTGTGCTGCAATATTTTTAATAATTATACCATAATACATTAAACACTTCGCATGCTTTTTAATTAATTTTCTAATATTTAAAAAAAAATTTCAGTGATATGCGATATTTTTTACAGTTCAAAACACACACACCTTACTTACAATATCTTTAATTACTGGTGTATTTCTGTTTGAAAATGTTTTCAAGACAACAGTAATCCTTCTCCCCAAAACACCGATTTTTAAAAAAAGTTAAATAGTTTATCTAAATGTCAGATTTAATTACTTAATGATTGGTTAAAGCAGATCTAAAAACTGTTTCATTTTGGAAAAAAAAAATCAAATGATTTTATTTTGTTTCTTTTAGCATTTTTAAATCAGAAAAAAAATTAGTTAACTTTCATTTTGCTTTGATAAAATCGAGAAATGTTTTCATTCATTCAAATATAATCGATCTCATTCTTCAAGTAACACTGTTAAGAAAAAAAAAATTGATTCGCTTGTCAAGAATTATCAACAAAATTACAAACGCATTTTGAAAGGGAGTAGAACAATTTGCACCTTAATGCACTTTTTGATCACTGGGGGTGTAATGATTTTATTAGAACCATTACATGCGCAATGATCGTACGCACCTGTTGGAATAAGGCTAAAATTGCCCAGTAGGAATGTTTCAAGCCTTTTGGAAGGAATCTTATCACCTCCTTCTTGCAATTACTCCGGATAAGGATTTAACACATTATTTTTTAATGTCCAAAGCAACAGGTGTGTACGAAATGCGTGCAACATCCAACCGAGTCGTTGTTCTTCATATATGGCCGTACCTTGCGCAGGCACAGAGGCGTGATCGCCTACGAAGGAAGAAAGCCTAAGAGAGTGGGAAGATTTAATTTTTTTAAGAATCAAAGCTCTCGACGTCTTTCTTGGAGCAATTGAAGAGTTCCATGCAAAAAGGAGGTAGCTCCAATTATTCAAGTTGGCAGAAAACCATAAAAATCGTCAGAAAATTCTAAATCCCAATGAGATGACAGCTCCATCTCTTGAATAACGCAAGAACTAAGATTGGACAACTTAATTCTTGCCAAATGAATTGGTACCAAATGAACAAAGACCTTTTTTAATGTATGTAACTAAATTTCCCAAAATTAGAATAATTCCAAGTAATCCTTTTTGCAGCAAACCCTTCAATGATTATACAGCGATGGAATAATTAGAAAAAAATTTTAAGAAAGAGAAGCAGACAAATGCAACAATATTAAATTTTAAAAAATAAAAAAGTAGTTTTGAAAAAAAAATCAGTTCAAATATGTGTTTTCCACTTGCAAACATGACATTGTTTTGGAATGGCTAGCTGTATGAGCCGAATATATTCATCTTCATCATCAAACAGATGGTAGAAATTTTAATCTTTGAAGTCATCTGTTGCAAAGTTTATTCTAGATTCATTCAGCTTCACACTTCAATATTTGTCAACCACTAATTAGCGGAAATTTTATTACTCGTTTCCAACTTCAAGTAATTACATTAATTCTGTCATTTAATAAATTCCTTTTGTGCTAGTATGCCACTTGCCAAAAACCAATCCTTATTTTCTGTTGCACGATGGGTATTTTCGTTTCTAAAATTATGTATTGTATTAAATTTCAACAGAAAGAAAGATTTTTTTTTTTTTTTTTTTTTTTTTTTACTACGCGTATTGCATTACCCATGCAAGCGGGAGGAAGAATGTCCCTGCTATTTTCCCCAAATAACAGATGCCTGCATGCTTCAGAGTCAACAGTATGATTAAAGATATTCTAGGTAACAAATATATTTCTGCGCGTATTATTATTCTGTGAAAATTTTCATGCGATAGATTAGAAACTTTCGAAAAAGTCATGCTAGCTGGTACTCGGCGCGTTGTTGCCGCAAAATAAATAATCTTGGAAATACCATTTCGTATTGGAATAGTTATCTTGTTTAATTAAGCATGATATTTATTTTCTTGTTGGCCATGAATGCATTTATTGAAATTGAATGATGCATAAAAGAGAAACATAAATAGTATTTATTCTATTTTTATTATTCTATTCTACAAACAAATATTTATTTTCATGTATCAGATTCGTGTATTCTTTTAGAATTGTAGAACTTGGTGTTCTTTCAGAATGGCAATGAAAGAAACTATTTATTGTACTTCATGATTCATTTTATATTCGTTCAGAATTCTCAAGTTTAATGTTAGAAAACGTGATTATGATATTTTCTTTCAAAATTGATTAAATATAGAAAACGTATTTATACCATAAAATCATTAATATAGTTGAAAAGATAATTTTTTGAAAACTAAGATGGAACAAAATTATTTGCACTATTATATTTTCTTAAATTACAGCAAAAAACGCTAAAATTTTATTAAATGTTTATTTAAAATTTCAAACCTATAGGACTGGTTCCCCTAAAATTTCTAGCACACTCTCTCATAAAAATATTGCCTCAGAGAAAGACTTACATTGCATTTACGTCCACTAGCTCCGAAATATTAACGTATAGCTTGAATTTAGCATCTTTACTGAATTTGTTATGTCTCCTTGGCGAGTTATTTGGCGGTTAATCCTTGGTTAATAGATGCGGAGTAAGTAGATCCGAAAATATTTTTTCTACTTTAGATTATTGTATTATGCCTTTTACCATTCCGTAAGTGCAAGAAATAGATTGTCCAAGTTTTATCGGTACGGCAGCGCATAAAAGACATACAGGCAAACATTCATTTTTATTTATATAGATGAAAAGGAGAGATTTGGTTCAATTCAAAATCTCTTTTATAAGAGTGTTTAGCACACTCCTGGGAGCCAATGAATGCAAATTTGTTGAGATCCTTGGCATGTTCCAATCATCGTATGAGAAATGCATTTAATTAAAATCGAGTTTGCTACCATCCTACCACCTAATGAATTGCTGCAAAATTTGATCAAATCTGTCATCGTAATACCAAGATCTAACTGCCAAATGCCATTAATATACCTGGTGTGTTTGTTTTTGAGTTACAGTGATGACATATTATTGAACAGACAGATCGATAGGCAGTCAACTCTTCAACATATTTGGTTCAACAGTTGGCATTAATAATTTTGAATTATCGACTTCAAAAATATATTTAATTCCAAAAAATATTTTATTAGACATCAGGAGGCTCCTAAATATTTAAACTTGGTTCTTATAAGGCACATCTAAGATTTGGCGATCCTTCTGAAAACCAGTTTAAAAAAGTATTTCGCCAAGTAAGGAGGAAAAATTGAGACAGAAGAGAGTTTGACAGCAGCTGAAAATTTTCATGTGATATTTTTTAAGTGTTTTGAACATGATTTTGTGTTGCGTTCCCATTATCTAAAATCTGTGAATAAATAACTTTGGGACTAAAACCTCAGTTCTTGGTTGGTGACAAGAACTGCTTAAAATTACTATAATGAGGGTGTTTCTTTACACGAAACATTTATGCAATGAGGATGTTTCTTTACTCGAAACATTTATGCAATGAGGATGTTTCTTTACTCGAAACATTTATGCAATGAGAATGTTTCTTTACTCGAAACATTTATGCACAATTCACATTCTTGCATAAATGTTTCGAGTAAAGAAATATCCACATTACGGTAGTTTTAACTGACTGCAGTATTCCCAGTCCATACATTTAGGGAATGAAAATTTTCATTTTGATAGTTAAGAGATGTTCTCTCGTCCCGATCAGTATCGTTTCGCCACCGAAACCAGTCTTTCTTGTGTTCAGAAGCCCCAGGTCACTTTCGTTCTCATATAGAAGAAAATGCACGTTCGGGTTCTTTCCCTACAGCACAAGGGTCAAGCTAAAGTATGGCCTGGTTATCGATTGGGAAAGAACGATAATTTTTCTACCTCCCCTTTCCCCCTGCAGAAAAAATTATTTTTTTGACAAGAGGCTGATATTTATAATCCTGCGCATGAGTGAAAATGGATTGCAGCAAAAAATGATGTCTTGGGACATAGGGAAAACAGAATCTAGCTTTGAGTTTGTAACTCACGAGAATTTTCACATTAAATGCTCGTTTTTTTGGCACTGCATTTAGTTTCTTTTGCATTTTGTACATGTGCATAGGAAAGTTATGTTTGAATAGCGAGTCCTTTGATAGCTATTTTTTAAAGTTGTAGCTGTAAGCTTTTCACCGATGTAACGCCACTTTGAGCACACACCTAATCAGCAGCAGAATACATCAGAATATTAAATGCTCTTTCAGTAATCTTTTTACTGCTTTATTTATGAGCAAAGAAACTACCTAATATAAATCTATGTATGAAAAGAATAGGGTTACAAAATAAATTTTGGATGAGTAACCTCTGAAAATTGTGAATCAATAAATAATAACACAGTGGAACTTTGATAATTCAAAGATAATGGGGCCAAAATAAAATTCTATTCATCCAAAACAATTATCTGAGCTAATAAAAATAAAAGAAAACCATTTTCAAATTAATAATTGCCATAAAAATTTATTTTAACAGCTTTAATAAATAATACATAAAAATAAATATACATTAAAATAATTATCAAAATGTTATTGGCATGAATTTTTAAGAAGTTACTAATTTATAAAATTATAATATGCTCAAAGAAGTAAGTAATTTTATTATATCAATAATATTGTCAAGTTGCTGCAGATTTTAAAGAAAGGCCATCAACAAGTGTCATCATATGCACTATGTACCCTTGTTGACTCAGCGGCACAAAGCTCTGCACCTTGCCTGGGCTCTCTAACACCATCGTTGAATTCTTAATTGGTGGAAAAACGTTGTTTCAGCTGATGAGTCACGTTTCCATTTGTATCGGGCAGATGACCATGGACCAGTGTGGAGGAACCCCCCATGAATCCGTGGATTCTTCATGCCTACAGCGGAATGTAGGCATATCTGGTGGAGGCTCTGTGATAGTATGGGATGTATGCAGTTAGTGTGAAAGGGAATCTGTTGATGCGTCTAGACACGACCATGATAAGTCAGAGGCAACGGTGAGTTCTAACGACCTGCCCTCCGTCAGACGAGCCATGCGCTTCCCCTTCCACCCCTCTTGTGGTTTTCTGGGTTCCTTTGATGCCTTCTTCCTCTTGTATACAGCCGACCACCCCGCCACCACTGAACGTAGCAGTATCGACAGGATTTGCCGTTTTCGACTGCTGAATAAGTATTTTCCAACCTTCCATGGACCGAACAGTCAAACTAGCACTCTTTTCGGGGTAGTCAATAGCTGTCTGTTTCCCCATCTGCACACTCTCAAACAGCTGGAATGAAACTGTCCATCATGTCCTTCAGGGTTTTGAGATGACCTGCTACCATCAGTACTGTACACAAATCCTTATTTACCATCTTCAGGTTTTTGAGACCATTAAGTAGTGGTAACCATTTCTCCACTAATGCATTTGTTTTCCTGCCTTCTTCCAAATCTTTGGGAATAGGCAGGAAATCTCCCATATCCAGATATTATTTGGATTATCAGGGGATGGCATCTTCTTATTCTAGATTCCTTTCATGCCCGTCGATTCTACCGAAAATTTGCCGGTAAAAAGGGCAGGCATTAAAGAAATCCAGAAAATCCCAAGAGGGGCGAAGAAGGAGCGCGTGGCTCGACTAACGAATGGACAGGTCATTGGAACTCGGTTTAAGACGTTCTTTCTAATCACCTACATCTATTCATGTCCTGTAGGCATTCTGACGAACATAAACAGTTCTAACGGGATTATGCACCATCCCGATTCTACATTAGCTACTGAGTGGCTCGAGGAACCCTCTTCCCTGTCTTGGCCGCCTAATTCCCCAAACATGAACATTATCTAACATATCTGGGATGTTTTGTAACGTGCTTTCCTTAGGAGATCTTTACCATCTCGCACTTCCATGGCTTCGTGAACTGATCTGCAAGAATCATGGTGTTAACTGTCTCTACAATATATTCACAAATTAGTTGAATCCATACCACGCAGTGCTGCGGCATTTCTGCGAGCTAAATAAGAGCTCTACATTTTTTTTTTTTTTTTTTCTCTTTAGTTCGCAAGAAAACTAATACAAGGCAACCTCTCTCATACAAAAAGGGAGATGCTTGATAATAATTTCGAAGGGAATGAGATGTTATTTTATAACTAAATGTTTCACATAAGTGAAACTCAATTCTATAATGCAAATATATTAACACCGAAAAAAAAACATTTAAATAATATGATAAGCATTGATTTTTACTGCAATATTTAGAGCGACATTGAGATTGCGTACATTTAACGGATTAATATCTTCAAGTTAACATAAAATTCCATAATTGCTCTTTTCGAAAATGTGAAAACAACAGTATTATAACTTGTGTTTGTTATGGTACTTTTACCATATTTGTATTTGTTATGATACTTATTTGTTACCGTACTTTTTTTTTCTTTTCCTTCTAGTATAATCTTGTGAATTCTTGTTTCATTTTCCAGACATGTCTCAACTAGACTTGGACTGTTTTCCATTTCCAAAAACTTCACATAACCTAAGTTAGCTTTTCTGTGGCATCTGTCACCAGTAGCTTTACCTCTTTTTGGGCTGCAATTACTCAGGACATTTACATCAGATGCAACGGGTAATGAAACGAACGGGGCATGGATACCAAAAACGAAATATCCCATAACTCAAACAAACAGAAAGTAAAAAATCATAAAACTGGATTTGATTAAAATTTGATTCTGTATGTTATAGAAATTAGTGTAAATCTTTTTTTGATATTTTGGGCATTTTTCCTAATTTTCTATTTTTAAAACTTCGATGTGATTAAAACATTTTTATAAAGCGTATATTTATTATTATTATTTTAATGATAAATATATTTCATAACGGTAAAATTATTGTAACATTAAGAATAAGACACATGCTCACTAAAAATTTTCAATCAAAATACATAAAATAAAACTTACTCTGCAGATATAAATTGCAAGGTATTTCTTTAACCGACATGGCCCTTTGAGAAAAAAAAATTAGCCTGATTTCGTTTAAATTCATACATCTGTAAATTCGAATTATAGATGCTATTTTTGTCCTATTAATAAAAAATTCAATGGTGCAACGGATATGTTCAATTTCGCAACATATTTAAGTTAAAAATTTTCATATTAGACTGTCTAACGTATAATGTATAAAATAGATCTTATAATAATTATTAAAATTCTTAAACTATTTAACATTCTTAAACTATTTAGCATGCATACAGCTTTAAATACCAATGAAAGAGCGTATGGAATAAATGCCCACTAGAATAAGATCTTCGGATGTTAATAAGTAGCGAAGCAGGAAGAAGAATACATATGCCCAGATACCAATCTTATAGAGCGCCATGGAAAGAAAAGGTAATAAAAGTTTATCGGCTGCAAATATATATATGTGTATAGATAAATATATATATCTTCAGTAAAATTGGAAAAATTCAAATCGTTAATGTGCCTTTTAAAATGCTTTTTTAGAACCTCAAAATCAAAAGAGTCAAAGCAAAAATGGCAAAACTTCAGAAGCGCAAATGTTTTCTTACAAATTTATTTTACTCTCAGTTGAAGGAAGAAAAAAAAAACAAAATGCCATTTCTGGTGCAGCCCAAATGGAGTGGAACAAATTATTTTTATCACCTGTTAGGATTAAATAGTGAAAAGTCTTTCCCGCCTTCTAGGAACAGCCATGAATCATGAAAGCGTGTCCAGCTTCCTCGAAAATTTCGAAAAAATCCTCACATTGTGGTTATGCCTTTTATTGTGGTTCGCTCTTTCATGATCATTTTGGAGGCCGACGGCGGGGGTCACAGCTCCGACATTCCAACCCCGGGGCCATCGTGGAAAGTATGCGATGCCCGGGTAAAAGCACATCGAGACGGAGGGAGGGGGGTTACTTGAAGATTGACCCTTGTTTTAACTTCTTCCCTGGGCATCGGCATTTGTCTTTTCTGACAGGTGCCCGCGGGGATGGAACCTGTTCTGGCGACCTTCCAGGGGGTGCATTCTGGGGCCGGCTCTTACCTGTTTCCCCCTCACCCCGGTAACTTGTTCACCGGTGACCAGTCGCCGGGATTACTGGCTGTCTGAAGTTGCTTCAGAAACAAGGTGTGGGATTTTTTCTTTTTTTTTTCTGTTGTTCTCCGACGTGAAAAGAGGAATCAAAATTCTTTCATGATTGTGGGAAGGGGAGAGAGAGTGAGATGACGAAAGTTGTGTGAGAATGCAATATTCTTTTTGTTGGTTGTTTGTTGATTCCACCTTTTTCTTGTCACCTGTAGGTAAAAGTGTGCATATTTTGGGTAATTTTAAAATATCCTGCATCTGCCCGAATTTCGTGAATTATGAATGAGAGAAATGCGGCTATGGTGAAGAACAATGGGAGAGAAAGTAAAAGAAAATACAAAAAAATTAAATCTTAAATCGGATTTGGTTAAAATGTTGTCCAAGGTAGAGCATTTATTTGGTATTAAAAAAAAGCAGCATAGAATATAAATGCAGTTAGTGATAGTATGGAGCCAAGGTCGAATTAAATCCTGTTGGGGGCCTTCAGTAATAAAAGGCTCAGGTAAAGAAAATACTCGGAATTATTTAAGTAGCAGCAGTTTTATTTCATTGATTTTAAATTAATGTCTACACAAGCAAAGAAACAAATATTACTACAAAGGAAATTGATGAAACATTTAACAGCAGACCACCTTCAAGAAAGTTGATTACTGTTCAAATAAATAATAATTATAAATATTGCACTAATAATTGTTACTGTGATCGAATAACATTTTTACAACAGTGGGGATATTTATTAAGGCAGGATAAGAACAATTTTTAATTACAAATGATATATTTTTTTTTAAAAAAAAGTAAAACAATATGGTGTGAAACAAGCAAAAAAGTATTTAGGGAGGAAATCACTAAAAAGATGTTTAAATTATGATCTTTTTTTCAGTTTTTTAAAAAAATACAAATTTTTTCAAAATATTTTGGAATTCCCCCTCCCCCTACTTCTACTTAATACTTCGCATTCACAAATCATTAGAGGTATAAAATCTTCTGTTCTTTACTGTTTGAAGACACATAACAGCCCATAATATTTTATTTTTTTCCAAGACTGATAATAAAAAAGTGAAACGGAGACCTCTGTAAATTTTTGATGATGACGTTTCTTTTTTAAAATCTGGCTGTGCCGTTTATTATGCAATATTTTCTTTGGAAGGTCAGTCTTTACTCATCAGACTCTGCTACCTCATCGATAAAGATGCAGATATTTTGTCTAGCGGACCAAAAAGACAGTTAACAATTTATGTCTTCGCCTTTAACCTATTGATGTCCATAGAGGTAATCTTCACCATGACCAAAATTATGGTATCAGATTGCTTTTTAATTCATTACAGGAGTTTTTTTTTTTTTTTTTGGTATAAAAATAAGTTTTTTTTTTTTTTTTCTCCGTGTAATTCTATATTTCCAGAAAAGCTGATTTCAAATATTTTTGCCTGCATATTTTGTAGTTTAATGCAAATAAATAATAAGAGCGACATAATTATATAAAAAATTTTACTTGACACACCATTTGTATATAATTTTAAACTATTTTGGGATATTTCTTCCTGCAAGTTTATTCCAAAATAAAATTGCAAAAGTGTATTCTATTATAAATTGACACTGAACAAAAAAGTCTTCTTATATTATTGGACGAAGAAATACTTTTTGAATACAATGATATTTTTTAAAAAATGATGTCAGCATACAATAATAAATAAGAAAAAGGCCTTCTTTTTTGCCTTAACACTCGAGAGATTGCTTGGAGAGCACCTTTTAAAAGTTTTTTTTTCATACCTTCCCTACCTTCAAAGCCATTTATTTACCACTTTTTAGTAAATGTTGCATACATCTGGAGAAAGCTTCGTCTTACTTTGATTATTACATAAATGCTTATGCAGGAACATCACAAACATCTACACTAAAAATTACTGTTATTGTTCTTCTAATTGCTCGAATTATCTTATAATAACATAGAAGAAAAGCTATTCGACAGCTCTAAACATTCACCAATTATTCTTTTCATTTTTTAAAAAGAAAACCTTCAATTTTAATAACAATATTATTACATATTTTCGAAAAAATAAATAACCTTAAATTTTACTACTTCGTCCTTGTCTTAAAAATAGATATTAAAAATGCAAAAAACTTGAATTCCAGTTCCTTTTCTTTTCTTTAAGAAAACAAAATCGGCTCAAAATTCAGAATTTCATTTGAAATATTTATAATGAAAAATTATTATCAAACTGAACAAAAATCATTAAAATCAAGCGCATTTAATTTATTAAATAATTAAAAGAAAATTTAAACCTTAAAGCAACTAATTTTTATAAAACAATAATAATTTTCTAGTTCATTGTAAGTATGCACGAATATATGAAATAACAATTTTCATTTCATTTAATTAAAAACATTCTATACTTCACTCTTCTAACATTATGGAAGGAAAAAAACCTGTAAGAGAAATTCTTAGACAATTTCCAATTAAATATCATTTTAATACAAACTAAATATTTTTGGAAATAACAAAGAATCGTTAAAAAAATAATAATAATAATAATAATAATAAATTCTACCCTGTAATATTCGATGTTTTTTTAATTTTCATCTTTGACTTCACAATGTGTAACTTCACCAAACAGAAATAATTTTTTTACCATACACGAAACAACCATTACGGGGAAAGAAATGCTTTATCTCAGAAAAAGAATTTTATCCTGAAATTTTGTTGAATCTTCTTATTTTTGAATACAAATGACATATAAATAATTCACCTGCATAAAGAATGTGAACAATTATGAGCTCTAGCTTGTGAATAAAACTTTATACAAATGCAATTTCTAAAAGGTCACAACATTCCATTAAACAGGTGTTGTCTGAAATTAATGTGTCCTGTCCATAACTAATTTCAGAGAGGGCTTAAGAGAAAACAGGTCCTTGAACCGAAGACCGTCCCATATCTGATTGGTCCACGGAAAAGAAACATCTCTGAGGATCAGGTTGTTGGGACATAGGATGAGTAATTAATCTCTATCGTAGTTGACATATTGTGATAACAGGGAATCCTAAGAGGCGCCTTTTCTTTATTTTTTCATTTCTTCTTTCGCGATACCTTCCCCCCCCCCTTTTCTGGTCGAGACTTTTCTTAATAGTTTAAGAAAAAGAGGGGAAGGGATTGTTCTGTGGGATGCATAGAACAATCTCGTGCAAGTTTCTAATGATAGAGGTCTTAATGGAATTATATTTTTAATTGATCCTGACTTTTGAAATCCTTATTTTTGTAGTTATTATAGCTTGGAAATAAAATACTTCATCGAACTTGGTAAACATCTGGAAATAATTTTTAATTGTGGCATAACATTATTGCACAACAGTTCGGAAAGATTCTCTAATTATTATGATTAATTTCTGGTACTCTATATTATTATTTTTATCAGAGAACATAAAAATGTTTATATTGCCTCATTGAAACGAAACACTGCCGAGTCTGCATAACTGAATGATTATGACCCTGGACTCATAGCTGGGAGATCATGTGTTCGAACACCAGTAGACTTAAAAGTTGTTTAAGTATTTTTCCTTGATTTGTTTTTCTTTTGTTTCGTGTTCTAGAAGATTCTGAACCTTTCTTTAATTTCCGAGATAAGGGGTCTAGAACAATTCCCTACTTGTATAAAAGCTGAAGATCTCTCAGTCACAGTGCTCTTAGTTCAGAGCTGAGTTAATAAATTGATTTAACTCTACTTTCTGTGTCTTCTTAAATTCTATCTGTTCTATCTACGTGACATTTTAATGTGAGAACTTATTCATATATATATATATATATATATATAAAAATAGATTCATACATGTTTCATTCAAATTATGAACACTATTTAAACATAAACATAATGTTTTTTTTTTGTTTTTTGTTTTTTTCAAATTTTTCAATTCGGCTTTAAATGCTCGAAGAAATTATAAAAAAGCTCTTCTTTAATGCATCAGGAAAATACAGATTCTTAAAAAGTAGTTTACCTTTTTACATTTCTTGAAAAGTTAAAGAGTAAATAGAAAAACATGTCGTGCACCATTTTTGACACCTGGTATCCCGATTTGACCATTGAATTCTCTTTGTTTCTTTCCACTTTGGATTGATTTGAAAATTTTTCTTTCTTCAAACCTGCTAACAAGAAATATAAAGTCTTAAGAAGTATTCAAAACCTGAATTAATCACTATTCACTTAAGAAAGTTATGAAAAGAGTAAATAAAAAAGGATTTAAAATATTTTTCATTTTTTTGTTAAATTTGTAAATATGCGTTATCTATTAGACAAACTATATATTTTAGATGTTATTTCTTTTAAATTATCATTTACTTTTTAATGAGAGCAAATGACTGCCTCTCTGAATCACTGGCAACAAGAAACTGAAGTCAGACTTAAAATTAATTTCTATTTCAAATTCTTTATTATTCTCTAAAATCAAATAATCTATATAAATAAAAATGAGTGTTTGTCTGTATGTCTCTTATGCCTTCCTAAACTGTTCATCCGATGGCGATGAAATCTGGTCTGCTTATTTCTTACTCCTACGCGATGGTTATAGGGATTGTGCAATTATTTAAAATTATTTTTAAAAAATTCTAATCTCAACTGCATCTCCAAATAACAATACGAGGAGACACAATACATTCAGTAGAAATGCTGAATCCAAGTGAAAGGTTAATATTTTTTTGCAATTGCCCTCAAATACCATGCAAGTCATTCTCAGATATAACAACTTTATTACAGATTATGCGAGAAAGTTTTCTGGAGTCCAACCTTTGGGTTTTAAAATTTTTATTAAATTTTAGCGTTTTTCCAATAACTTCCAAAAATATTGTAATACTAATAATGTTGCACTATCTTAATTTTCAAAAATTATCTTTTCAACTATATGAACGATTTTATGATATAATTATATTCTCTGAGTTCAATCAATTTTAAAAGAAACTATTTTAATCACATTTTCTAACATTAAATTTGAGAATTCTAAACGAGTATTAAACGAGTCACGACATACAATGAATGGTTTCTTTCTTCACCATTCTGAAAGAACACCGAGTGTTACAATTCTAAAAGAATACACGAATCTAATATGCAAAAATAGATAGTTGTTTGTTCGTATTTTATGTAATGTCGTACCGTTCATCCTATTTCGATAAAACTGCCAAATGATTGATTGATGGCAATAGTATTTTTTTTTCTGCGGCAGCAACGCGCCGGGTACCAGTTAATTTGCTTATAAAATTGGAACAGTTTGATCTGCAATAAAAAGTAAGAGCTTTTATTAATATCTCAGTGTAATTTAATAAATAATTTTTAACAACTGTTAGGAGGAAGCCTTCACGTGAATGAATGATGTTTGTAATAAGAAGGAAAGTAACTAAGTATTTTTTTTAATGGTGACCGCTCTTTTGATGCACGGAACCATCGCTTTCTGCAATGATGCTCCAGTGATAGTGGGCTCACTTTCTCGTTTGTTCCGTTACGGGGTGTGCTTGTGATTGTTAGACCGTGACGCAAGCATGCATGTCAGATCGGGTTTGGTTTGCCCATTTCATCATGTTAACAATCTGAACCGTTTTCAAATTTAGCCCCACCAGTGGGAATTTCCGAAATTTGATTGTTAATTAGAGAAAAATTGCAAAAAGAATTATTACAGTTAAATGGAAGAAGCATTAGTGTGCAGAGGATCATCGATGCCCGGTTTTTCTACTTTAGCTTCAAAACAGCTCATAATGTTGCTCAAACATTTTTACAATTATTTAAAGAAAATTAAGTATTATTTCTTTAGAAGGCTGTACTTTTTTTTTTACCTCATTCATTTTTTTTTTTTCAATAAACAATAAATATGAATGAGATGTTTCAAGAAGGCGCTAACAGTCATAGATAACAAAAAGAAATGAATTTAAAGGAAATATATTTTAGAGCATAAACACATTAATAATTTTTTAAGGCAACTATATCTACATAAAAAACATTCATTTTTGAACTGTTGCAAGTTAGAATAAAATTGTGATTTTCATTGTCATACCTTCGAAATAGAAAGAATAGACTTTGGGATTCTTAAGCTTCAGTCACCATAGATTATGATATAAACTTATTTTTGACAATTACGACTGGCACGTCAACAGTGCTGCTAGTTTCTGCTAATGTAATTTCGAAATTTGTAGTTATGAGCTGCGATATATTTCACAACAATTTTATTTAAATACCATTTTTTTCAATTAAAAAAATGTAATTGCTTAGTACATGTCTGAAGTACAACAATGTCCATAAAATCGGCCGCTTTGAATCAAAGGTTAATTCATTAATATTTTACTGGATGCGATTACTTTCAACATTTGAAGTAATAATGTTAAGTTTTATCCTTATGTTTAGCAGCTGATGAGTGCAGCAGAAGAATTACCTGCTGCCAATCTTAAAATATAGCTGACATAATGACCTCTCCTGTACGGTGGAGCGGACAGACAACACTCATCTGCCTTTGCCATTCGTCGAGATTCTGATTACCGCACTGACCGCCAATTTATCGCCAGCTTAAATTTGAAAAAAAGAATGTTTCTTTTTGTTAACGAAAAATGTCAAAACGTTTTTCCTTCTCTTTTTAAGGAGCTGACCTTCGAATCTGGATTTTCTGATTTCGCTTGCGAACCGCAGAAATCCTTCCCACATTGATTTTGTGCGGTAAGAAAAGGAACACGAGAGAAACTCCACGCGTAAATGTGTGTACCATATTTTATAGAAACAATAGATTTACCGTCAATTTGGTCTAAATGCATCAAAACAAGTTTTGTCTTTCCATCAGCCAGCGCGCACTTTAGCAAGAAAACTTAAAAAGCGCAACTGTCGATTGAATTCATTAACAAACAGCCACTGATCAAAGAAAAAACTTTTCAGAGGAAAAATTTGGCAGAAATCTATTAATTTGCAGTCATGACCAATTTTGTCATTTTTCTAGTTCATTGAATTTTTCTATAAACAAGTATAACTGTAATTTTTTTTGGAGAGGAGATTTTAAAGTTTATATTTCTGAAGGTCTAAAATACGAAAAGCAAGTGAAATCACTAATTTTAATTTTCCGACGCTCACATCGTTTAGGTAATTAATTAAATCCTGCTAGTTTACTTTCCATTGCTTTTTATTATTCTTGTTCCATCCAAAGATTGTTCACGTGATGAACGAAAAATGCATGGCAGTTGTTTAAATTTGAAATCCATTGTTCCATTAATCCACACTGAATCCGTTGAACTGAATTCGTCTTCGATATGTGTGAACAATTTCTCAGTTAACCCTAATGTACAGTTGAAGGAATTTACGCAGTTTTACAGAACTGTCGATAAATAGAATCTTTACATTGACTACGAGATATGTTATTATTATTTTTTGCATAAGGTGATCAAAGCTACATGCCCTGTTTTAAAAACCTTTCTGTGCAACATGGACTTTTGTAATAAACAGAAAGGGGCTTTTTTCAGGAGGCAACGTATTCTAATTTTGAATGCAATCGTCATAGATTTTTAGTGTGTATTCCTCTTGTTCTGCGATACACATCAAATTTATCCTACAATTCTAGCGAAATCTTCTATAACATATCTCTGCTATGTATGCTAGCAAGTTGTTGTTGGTGGCAGCAATTACGATGCCGGTTGATATCGCTGAGTGTTGGAGAACTACCTCAATAAGATGTACACAACAGGTTTTGCAGATATATCTCGTTTCGCTGCGATTTCCTTTTGATGAGCATACTCTACACCTTCTAGTTGGATTTGTTTTTACGCCGTCATTTTCTTTCCTATCTTCGAAATCACTTTTCTCTATCAGATTCTATAATATTTCTTTTTTTGCCGTTTTGGTGGTATATTGTCAGATTTATCATTTTCCAAATCACTACAACTTATTTCAAAATCATTTGGATACAAAATCAGATAAAGTATCCGCGTATAGTTCATTGAAAAGTTTTTCGCTGATACGTTCCGTCGTGTTTGAATTTTTTGATTTGTACTAAAATTGTGATAAAAATCTAAATACCAAGAAAAGTAAATTTTTTGTTACAAAGCGGACACGACTAAACACCATACGCTAATTTTTTGCAATATTCTATATCGCCCTGGGTGTCATAAATTAAAACAGATAATGCAAGAGCAATGACGGGTTAACTCGTCACCAGTGCAATGACGAGTTAACGGGCCAAGGGTCAGCAGCGTTTAATATTCAATTTCAAATAAGTGGCAACAATTTTATTTATGATTGCGAAACGGGTAGATACTACCCGAAATTCGGTATGCAAATTATCAGGAACTGATGGAATAGCATTTTTTCAAAAAGTCCCCGAAGCTCGTCAAGAAAAGGAACAAAATTAGAGACTAAAAGTTTTTTTGTAATGAAATTACACTTCGGAAGTCTGGGATACAAAAGATTCATAACGCGTCTATAATAAACAATAGTAGCAAAATCCCCGCTTTTCAAAATACAATTGCTTTAACTTTCAATTTTCTAGTTTGATTTCCTAAATCCTGCAATTTTAAAATATTGAACTAGCAATTTCTGAACTCTTGAATGTTTAATTCGAGATATTCCTAGTTTTGATGTTAAAGTTTTGAAGAAGTTCAGGATTTAGTTTAGTATTCCATTTGGGTATTTGATGTTTTCTGGTGATTCCTACCGCTTTGCATAACATTATTTCCAAAATAATCATGGAAAGGTGCCGCAGAAAATATCTTTAAAAAAATACTAAATAATCCATCCCTCCATTAATTTCAAGAAATACTGTGTCTGTAATAAAAATTCTTTAAAAAAGGCTTCCGCAATATAGTTATATGTGTACTTAAGAATGAATTTCAAAGCCATTCTAAACCTGAAAATGACAGCTAAATTTAAATTCTCTTTCAATCTTTTCCAAAGTCATTTGTTCCTGAGAAATATTTTTTTAAAAAAATAAAGAGAAACTGAAAGGTCAGCCTGTCCAATTTTAAGAACCTGAAGTTGCAAAACTTGCCTTCTGGCAATGGGCGGATCTCGTATTATTTTTTGATTAGGTTCTTTCATGTATCAATTATATACAAGCATTCTGTTTGAAGAATTGTCTCTTCCAATAGTCTGAGAACTAGACATGTCTAATTCAACCAAAAGCTACAGATTCAACTTGTTAGAACAGGGAGATAAATATCCATCCAAGTAAATCATCACATTCCTTTTTCTTTGCAGGTATCGCATTTTTCGCGTCTAATTTTTTTTCTTCTCAGTTAACGTTAACTAATCGTCTCTATTTCAAGGTTAGCTGGTTTGGTCAGACCACTTCATACGTGCTGTAGAAAATTCGATTTCATTTTGTTCACTACTTGCAGATGAAGGGAGGGAGAAGAAATGGAACCCACTTTTTACTTTTCATCCTCTTACACGTGATAATTTCGCTAACTTTCTTTTCCTAAGTAAATCCACCTGCAAGATTTCAATTGAATTTCGGCATCTTTTGAAGAAGCCTAGCTTAATTGCCTCAATTTAAAAAAAAAAGACTCTTACGTAATTCATTATAATTTCTGGCTGAAGTATAATTTTAAGACTTCCCATCAGCTGCACCATCTGTGAAACTCATTCGCTTTCTCATCGCACAATTCCTTTAAGAATTTGCAAGAAAATTCTTCAGTGCCAGACAATCAAAAGAAGATCAAGTCCTTTTTGCAAAACACCTCTCAAATTAGCGAGATATTGCTCTTGGAAATATAAATGGTGCTTCAAGTAAGCCGCAGAATCCCCTTCAGACATGTTAAGACGGTTGGTTTGTTGGGTTTTTGGGCTCAATAGCCATTATTGACCATACTGTGCCAAGCCAATGGTTTTACATCTGGTAAGATTAAAAGGAATCAGCAATAAAAGGTAAAAAAAGTTGGAATAATTAAGCACCGAGTATATTTGTGAAACAATGAGAAAACAGATGGTGAAGAGGAGAATAAACTGAAAAGTAGTAAAGATCCCTGAGTACCTCGGGATTTGGGCACCAGTACTCACCCATAGTAAGTGAGCCCCTGACGGGACATGTTAAGACAGAGCAGCGTGGCCGGTTCCAAGAAGTCGAGGCCGAGCAAACAACTCCTAAAGTAAAACATCAAAAAAAGAAAAAAATTGGAAAAATTGTGATTTTCCTGGAGTAATTAATAGCAAAAACAAAATCACGCATTAAATAAATATTCAAATGTACGGTTTTTTTTTTTTTTTACTTCAAAATATAGATATAGGGCTTTACATGGTTTCTTACACCCGGGCCCCTTCACAGAGAAGGCCGGCTGTTTATGAGATGTAATTATTTTTAATTATTTTATTTGTATGTTGTTCATTCTTTGTATACTTATCCATATATATAAATGTGTATTGAGAATAGATGGCGCAGTATGATCCAACCCAGAAATATGTTTGGAATGTGAGGGGAGCGCTGTTGAGATGTTTTTGTAAACAACCAAATCAGGTGTTGATGTGTAACTGGTGCAGGCAGGCACCCCACTCGCTCTCCGTTAGCGGCAATAAGTATTATTTGTTCGCTCGTTGTTAGTGGTACTTTTTATATTTCAAATATATTATGTTTTCCTTGTCCGCTCTTGTTAGCGGTATTTTTTAATATTATATTATGTGTTTCCTTGTGTATCTGAACGTCGTCCATGTTTTGTATATATATACATATTTATGTGTGTGAAAATAAACAAGAAAAAGTAAAGAAGATTTTTTCCTTGGATTAAATATACACAGCCTGCGCTACACAGGCCACGGCAGCAATTTAAAGCAGTTAAAGTTACCGTTATGAAATATTGAGAAGTGGTAGAGTACCTTGTAGTATTTTTTAAAAAGCAAGATAAAAGTGTAAATTTGAATTTAAATGGACAAAAATAATAAAATGAAAGTGGTTAAAATGAAATTATAACATACATATATATTATACTCAAAGAGTAAGCACTCTGCGCAGAAAAGAAGGCGCTCATGATTTTCATTGAATGTCTGCTAGAGGAGCGCTTAGGCGGGGATGGCAGAGCTCATGACCTATTCAGAGCACGATGGGAGGAGGGGGCAAACGGCTAGAGCAACTCATAAAAGGTGTTTGCCGATTAATGCACTTTTTCCTGCCTGTTCCGGTTTGCCGCGTGATTGACGTGACGTCTTCGCTCTTCATGATGAGGCGCATGCTCGATCCCAACTCCTTTTAAGGTAAAAGCATGCGCTCTGCTGCGAAGAAAGGGCCGCTTGGCGACGTATCGTTCCGTTGGCGACGCCATGGGAAAATGAAACGGAAAATCGCTTCCAACAGGCTTTCATGAAATACTCAGATTTTCACAATCCCCTGTTGGAACAAAAATAAAGCATATAAATTAATAAAATGAACATCTGCTATCACAAATTTCAAGCTATCGTATGAGAATATTTCTATTTTACAATGTGAGTTCATTTATTTAGAATGTTGGATTTTAGTCCCCTAAAATATATCCAGGAATTGGACCATATAAAATGTTTTCAAAAAAGTTTGATCTACTAATAGTAATCTTTCTACAGGGCTATTACCATCAATAGATAAAGAGTTAAAAGTAGATATTTTTAATATACAATCCATATTTCCCTTCAGTCCCTAAAGTCGATAATATCCAACGATCAACGATCTTTATATCTGCATCTGTTCTTTTTCTTGCTCCGTCATAAACTCTAACTCCCCAAATAATGTCGAGTCCTCATGATTCAGAGTTAGAGTGATGTCAAACTAAAAGTTTTCAATTGTCGAAAGTTCAAATTGTCCATAGTTGTAACTTATCTGCGAATTGTCAAAAACAATTGTTAGTGTCGTTTATAAAATAAGTGAAACACAGAGGCCCTCATTTTGACACTTAAGCTACACTTATTTCAATGTTTCATGTCATTGATAGAACATTTTCTATTCGAACCTCAAAATTCCTCTCTCTTATATATGATTACCATAAGTTTGTTGAGAATTTTCATCTTTATCACTTTATATACCAAACCATCTATCCAGACTTGGTCAAACTTCTTAACTTACGTCGATGAACACTCACAATATAAATGAAATAATAATTTTATTGTACAGCAGTAAACGAAAGAACGTAGTACCTTTTAAGATAACAGAAGAAAATGTAAGAATCTGCTTGTACAAAACCTGTGTCACTTGTGCAGAAAATACTGAGAGTTTCTAAATCAAAAGAAACTCTCGAAATTAGCAGTTTTAAAAGGTAAGTGTGTTTAATGTCTTTTTTATTATGTTGGAAGAAGTCGTTTTGACGACTAATGTTCCAGAGAAAGGGCATAATGTGGACCCATCGAACGACCTTTGCTTCCCTTAGGCATTAACCACTGGCAAGAGCTGCACTCCAGGAAGGCAGCAATTAAAACGATTCTTGCTCTCTCACTGACAAACAAGTTTTTTTTTCTTTGCACTCTTCTCTAAATAGTATTCAAATTAAGCTTTTGAACTCGACTTTTTTAAAATGTTTGCATTGCCTCTTTCTTATGGGCAATGAAGATGGTATAATGAATGCCTTATGCTACTTTGTAAGATCAAATATAAGGTGATACCAAACTTTAGTTGCTATTAATCCTTTCTAATCCCCAGACCACAGTAGCATATAAATTCGTAAAATTTGAAATATCGTATAATATATAACTCTATTGTATAATGTCGTATAATTGCCAACAAAATTGTTGTGCAATATGAAAAAAAAAATCATATTACCCTTTGGTTGCTACTCGTGACAATTCATTTCAATAGAGCTGGAAAAACAATACAATAATAGTGCAGTTAATTAATCTCGAATGATATGTAACATAGTTTAGTAGACCATAGTTCAAAACACTGATAATCAGCACTTTATTGTGGAAACGAGATCTGTTCAAAATCTATTCATACACGAAAATAGAGAAAGTGACCCTCATTCGACAAGGAAGATTTAATGGATTTCACACTAAAAATCCGTTTTCAATTATGGCTGCAAATACAATAAGCTAAAAGGGAAGTTTCCCTATGCCGTCTTTAAACTGTCGGAGCAATCTTATTCACACATAACTTTATCGTATAAAGAGGGAGTTAAAAAACAGGCTTTTAGAGAAGATATATTCGCAGCTTGAATCCCACAAGTTATTAACAATCTTCCACCTTTTGTCTAGTTATCAAATTCTCGTAAACTCTCTTAGCAAGTTACTCATCCCAGCTTCAAGTAGAGAACGACGACTTAGTATGTAAAGCGGCCACACTCCCTAATTCTAGCTAGAGGGATGCCTCAATGAAAGCGGATATATCATTAATTCATAAGAAAGCATGCGGGTATGAATTATGCATAATCGCAAGCAGGGAATGATAACGGCCTCACTTCTAGTCTTGAATGCGATGGATGTTAACATGTAAATGAAAGTCCTCACCTAGGGAACTCCTGCAAGTTTATAGCGTGTTCTGCAGGTGAAAACATTGTCCAGATTTTTAAGGTCCACACAACTGTGCACTTTGAGTGCCGGAAAGTGGAGTTTAAGGTGTGTATTATCCTCTTCTGCCTGTAGGTCGGTTGGTTGGTTTTTGTGATTTATTGGCACAAGAGTCATTCTTGGCTAAGTTGCCCCAGAGTTTTTTTTAATTAAAAGAAAAATGTAGAAACCATTTAAATAAAAATGATACAGGTTTTAAAACACATACGATTAGCAAATGTTAACCGACGAAGAAGAAAAAGTTAAATACTTATCAATATCCCGATTGATTTTGAAAATTTAAAAACATTTGGATGGTGCTTCTCACCAATCAAGTCTTTTAGGTTAAGAGAATTTGACTTAAAATGGAAAAAACGATGATCATCAAAGGAGGGGCATTCAATAAAAATGTGCTTCACACTAAAATTCTCATGACATGTGGGACAAAGTGGTGCTCCATCGCCAAAAATCAGATGACGGTGAGTGAAACGAGTATGACCTATACGGAGGCGAGTCAATTTAACATCAATCTCTCGTATAGGTAGAACAGGCCACAAACCAGTGGTGGGTTTTATGAAATGTAGTTTGTTCTGGATCTGCTGATCCCAAGACTGCCATGTTGTAAAGATTCGATAAAAAAGTGACTTTTTACTGTCACAATATGGAAGGTCCTGAGATGTTGTCAATGGGTGATTAAGAATAAAATTCACATGTAGAGAACATGTCTAGCCTTTAAGATACGGTATCATACGAATGGAAATTCCTTTGCTTCTTCCATCGGTTTGGGCAAATCTTCTCATCTGAAGAGCACGCACAAATTTCTAAGGTACAGTAAGAATCATCTATTTCCCTACGGCTAGATGCTGGTCATCTGTGTAATAATCTCTTAGGGAATTTTAGAAGGGGAGTTTGTAAGTTGCGCACGTAAGAAGGATTATGAGACCCCTTTTTAAGTGTTGTGTGTCATGTTGCTCGTGTCGCGTCTTCAATGTTTAATATATTTTTACCAATGTGTTAATAAATTATTTAGTGTAGAATGTAAAGGTGCTGTGAAACCTGCTCAATTTTTTGTCTCTGTGTCCCAACTTTTTTAGAGAAGCGAAAACAACGCAAATGATGTTAAAGGAACTAACTGATACGTTCGGATAAAACTCTTTTCGACATTTTAAACCTAATAAGACAGTTTTTCGCTTCGTCGTCAGATGGAAGCTCTCCACTTGTTTCCTCTGCCCCCTTGTCTTCTTTGGATATCCTTCTTTTCCTTGGGTCGCATCTTTTCTTTAATCTAAACGTCTAAAATGTAAATAAAGTCTAAACTAACGTCTACAATGCAAATGGTTTTAGCTTCTAAAGGGCAAATACATCTCAAATTTGATGTATGATACTTAAACCAAATCAACAGGTTTTTTTAAAATCAAATTTTAAACGAAAATCCTTCGAAGGAAATATGTGGGTTAATCTAGAGCACCGTAACAACAACAAACAACAACAAAAAAAAAACGTAGAGAGTTTGATGGGAAAAAAATTAAGTAAACAGTTTTAGCAACTAAAGTACAAATATATATCAAATTTTGAGGTAATGCTAATCCGTTTCTCAGTCTATACATTTGTATGCATAGCAGCTCGAAAATGCAACGATTTAGATAAATGAAATTTCCTATGTAATATTTTTACTGAAAATGTAGACCTGCATCAAGCTTCGGCCTAAAAAAAGGCATTTCAATGCATACTTTATTTTTTTTCCTGTCCGAAAAAGCACAAAATGCTCATTTGCGGATCATGAAAAATAGAAATTTTAGCACTCAGGATTTTACTAGATGTCTAAATATTTTATACGGCGAAATGGGGTTTATCTTTAAGTATACGAAAATTTTTTTCGAGAAGACCAGTTCTTTTTGTTTACTTAAGAGAAGTATTTAAAAAAGTATGAAACAGAAGTAACTTTCGCACTCATTAAAATTTCTTACTCTAGATTGAATTCATACAAGCCGAAAAGATTCTTTTACTGGCTTATTTCAAAATTTGGTTGAGTTCTGCTGTTTGTTGATTAAACTATGTACCAAAATTCATGCAGATAGTCAACGGCTATTCATACGGCTAAGTCAAAGGCTAACGATAGTCAACTAAACTATGGTTTTTCCATGCAATTTTCTTCGGTTGAACCACGATCAAATTGTGACACCAATCAGTAAATTTAGAGAAAGGTTTTTAATTTAGATTAGGTATCAAATTCGCAACTTCCTTCGGTTAAATCTCGATCAAAATCTGACAGAAATCAGTAAATTTAGAGACAGGTCTTAAATTTAGATTTGGTATCAAATTTCATCTCTCTAGTTTTTGAGTTCTCAGGCGTATAAGTATGACTCCAAAATGGTTTATTCCGAAATATAAAATGGGGAGATTCACATAATTAGGAGGTTTTTTTCGTATTTGATTTTTCAATAATCCGTCAGATACAAACAAAATGAAGACATACAAGACTGGTAGTATGTGTATAGAGGTTTATTTAAAAAAAAAAAAGATTTAATAGATGTTCGCATATTTTAAAAGCAAAAAGTTTTTGTACGAAATTTGTTAAATTATTTTTTCCGAAGTTAACTTCACAAAATATAATCGTTCACAACCACCTATGGTCGTTGGCGTTGATTTGCAGCGGATTGATTTCGCTGAAATGAGCCCCATACCGGAAGAAAAAGCCATTGCTTTCCTGCTTACTTTTTTCGAGTAAGGGAATGGGAAAAAAAGAAAAATATATAATGAAGATTTTTCCCATTTTCAATTAAATAATTATTATATTCGCATTTCTTTAAAAAATTCCAGACATCACAACAAAGCCACAACAACAACAAATCTTTGTATATTATTATAAGTCGGAAAGATAATAATTTCTGCCTTTTGGCTATACTTTAAATTGGAATCCTGTATTTTTAGAAGACAAGCATCACCAAGACAAGCAATTCCTTTCAGCAAAAAATTTATAGAGCAGGAATCCTCCATTTGCTTTCAATGGGCTTAGAAATGTGCATTCCCCCCCCCCCTATGTCGCCGAATTCAGACTCAAACGGGCAACGGAAAGTCTGCGCCTGAGATAGAAAACCGGTCCTGATTTTGATAAACCCGGCTGGGATGTTCTTCGCTTCCAAGGGATTCGTTCCAGGTGGAGAAAATTAAAGGGAAAAGTCCCATGGGTCTACAACAACCCCCCTCGTAGAGCTAAGGTGGGGGGGGGAAGGTGCTCCGCCCTCATTCATTGAAATCTGGAAGTACAATTCTTTCATTTAGATGTCCTTACAATTTGAAAGTGTAAATTGAAATGTTCTGTTTTAACATCGAACCGGTTTTGGTCAACCGGTCCTGTGCTAGGGATTCTCAATATTGCTTTTGTTACAAAAAATTTTGTCGCTATTCCCAAAAAATGGAAAATAAATGCAAAGCCGTCTCTCGGGAAGTAAAAATGAATTTAATGAAATGCTTCAAGGGAAAGTCGTTTTCTGAATTGCTTTAACTTTCGCTTTTAATAAGCGAAAGTTAAAAGAGTGTAATTGTTAATGAAGTGAGTTCCAGATTTTAGAGTTTTTAAATCCTTTTTGGAATTATCCGCTTGTGAACAAAGAAAGCAAACCAGTTAGAAGATTCGAGTATGGCATTTGATGTCGGGTATGGCATTTGATGCCCACTTCAAAACTTCATATATCTATCTAATTTTGGATAGAATCTATCAATAAATATCCATCCATACCGGTTTGTGCATTTTAAATTTGAGATCAAAATTACAGAGTTAAAAAGATGAAACAATGCTTAAATTAGTAATGCAATAACCAGAAAAGAATAACAAATTATGAGAGTGACAGTCTGCTTATTTATAAGCCTATTAGCGCCTTGCTGCCGTAGAAGAAATAATCTCGGAAACATCGTTTGGAATTCGTAATAGTTATCGTGTTTAATTAAGAATGATAGGAAGAATATTTACTTTCTTGTCGACAGTGAATACATTTATTGAATCTGAAGGATATATAAAGCAGAAGCATGAATAGTATTTATTCTATTTTTATTATTCCATTCTACAAACAAAGATTCATTTTTATGTATTAGATTTATGTATTCTTTTAGAAATGTAAAGCTTGGTGTTCTTTCAGAATGGTAATGAAAGAAACTATTTATTGTATCTAATGATTCGTTTCATATTCGTTCAGAATTCTCAAGTTTAATGTTAAAAAATGTGATTAAAATATTTTCTTTCAAAATTAATTAAACATGAAAGAATATTTATACTATAAAATCTTTAATTTAATTGAAAAGCTAATTTTTTGAAAACTAAGATGGTGCCAAATTATAATATTTTCGCAAGTCACAGCAAAAAACGCTAATATTTTATTAAATGTTTATTTAAAATTTCAAAACTATAGGATTGGTTCTCCTAAAACTTTCTCGCCCATTCTATAATAAAACTTTTACCTCAGAGAAAGACTTGCATTGCATTTATATACAATAGCCACGAAATCTATTAACGTCCAGCTTGAATTTAGCATCTTTACTGAATCTGTTGTGTCTTCTTGGCGAGTTATTTGGCGATTAATCCTTGGTTAATAGATGCGGTAAATTGAGCGGAAAATATTTTTTTTTATTCTTTAGATGTTTGTATTGTACCTCGTAAGTGAAAGTAAAAGGTATTCAAAGTTTTATCGGAATTGGATGAAGGGTACGGCAGCGCATAAGAGAAATACAGACAAACGCTCATTTTTATTTATATAGATAAAAACGGAAAATCACGCTGGAAACGACTACAATAAATGAATTTCGGTTCCAAATGGTCACCAAATTTACAGATCTCTATCAAGAATGGATCTCAACAATTGAAAGACAGATATGCGCATTTTTTTCTACGAACCATGGTGTAAGTTACATTATAATCGTATACATCAAGTCTGATTCTGAATAGTCCCGATACGCTGTTACTGATTCTTAATTTTGAGGTATTTTCAGCTGTATCAAATCATGCCGGCGGCAATAACAACACATTTCACTCGGAATCGACTAACTCCGCATTTTAAAAGACAAGCTGATGAAAATCAGGACAAAAATTATCGACATCCTACCACTACTTTTCGAAAGAGCAATATCAATTAATTCAATTGGAGCAATATCAAAACATTCAATTAGTACAAAATAAACCAGTAAATTGCTCAATTATTGCTTCGAGGTAACTCCTCTAATTATCATTGCAATTAAAATATTTTTTTACTGAATTGTTATATGTTCTGATGTCAAGGAATTGCATTGAACTCTCAAAATAAGAATAAAATAATAAAAGTTGGGATAAAAATTGTTATATTATCGTTTCAAAACCTACATTCTTGATTTTTTTTTTTTTTTTTTTTTTTTTTTTTTTTTTTTTTTTTTTTTTTGCTTCAAGGTAATTTTTAAAAAAATAAGAGCTGCACAAAGAAAGCATTTAAATTTTGAAAAAATTGAGTATCATTAAAGTTGAATTACTGAACTTTAAAAAAAGAAAAACAGAAAAAAAAAATGCTCCCTTATGCTTATCCTTACGAAATCCGTTCAAAATGTGAAATCAGAGAAGAATGCTTGTGTTTGTTTTGACATTGTTACGAAATTTTTTTCCGATGGGCATATAGTGGTAAATCTTTCAAGCTTAGTAACAGGGAACAATCGCTTTACTCTGCGCGAAACCAAATACACATGCATTTTGCTGTCGTTTGCAACTTTTGGATACGCTATGCCATTGACTGCACCGTCAAGTGAATCCCGACAGTAGACAGCAGAGACCAGGGAAAACAGAGATTCATCACCGTAAGTTACATTTTTCTAAATATCACTGGATAATAATTCGATAAAAATTTTTGAATGAAGCCTTTTAAAAAGAATTAATTATGTTATAGAAAATAATAGTTAAATGCATGATAAATTTATAGCCGTTACTAGAATTAAAAACATGGCTAAGTGAATTTTTAGGAGTTATAAAATCAGAGGGATGTACTTTCACAGCAAATACTGGTAATATGTGGTGCTAGGTAAAAGAATTTAATAAAACTGTTCAGAATATTCTCCATGTTGATAACAGTCAAGGTAAAAAATTATATTAAAAAAATGTCTTCTTCAGAGATATTTAAAAAAAAATTATGATGGCTATAAAAATAGTTTAAATATAAACTAGATTGATAAAAGCAAAATTTCCATTTAAAAAAAAAACATTATTTTTGCTATTTCCAGTGTTTTGAAATTCCTAGCATTGAAGCACTGTCTGTATGGATCAAAAATCGAAGGGAAGATGTTGTCTAGGGCCAGACTAATCACCAAGCAATTATAACACCAAGAATGTTGAATCATTTTAATCTTCCTAATGATCCCTTTTGTCACGAATGTAATAGCATTAATGATATTGGACAAATACTTCTCTCAACAAATTGTGGGTTTTTATACTGTTAGATAAACAAGATATGTTCTTCAAAAATGCTCCGGGTAAAATAACTGCAAACAAGACCAATCTACAAGTTTCTCTTCAAGTAATGAAGCTTTTCAATATCTGCTAAATTTATAACCACATTCTATTGCGACATTTTTTGTGTTATTATTTATTACAATTTCGAGTTACTGGAAAGCTCTGTCTTATTGTACCTCGTCTTTCCACTAAACTCCCGAATCTGTACTAAATCATCGCATCAGAGTAACTGCTTTGTAACTGTTAACTGACTAAAACTTCAATTTGTTTTTATGTGCGTGTTTTTTTCCCCATCTCCAAGGGATAACAGCCATTGGTGCTATAAATGCCAATATCTTACTTCTTCCAAGTTTTAAGTTTCCAATGTTTTATTTATAAAATAATTTAACTTATGGAGATTTCATTCGTTCGTTCAATTTCATATAATAGTATTCAGCATATATGCTATAATGAAATTTCAGAAAAAAAGAAGTCATTTCATTTTGTACTTTAAATTTTTACTTTATCCAGAGAATAGTTTTTATAATGCTTGAACAGGATATGCGTCATTTTGAAGGTCAATTAGCTACAACACAGTTAAACTTAATAACGATCAGATTCCCGGAGAAGAGTTTGGTGTAGACCAGCATCGGTTGAAACTCGTTTCTCTTCTGCTTGCATCACCTTTTCGCTGTATTTTTTTAAAAGAAGATTTTTTTGAAAAATCAAAACAAAATTTTTAGGTTTCTACGAATTTCTTTTCCGTTTTTTTTTTTTTTTTCTAATATTAAAATGTAATTTTAAAACATTCGTTTTTGCATTTCCCTCTGAATCCAATTCTAGAGTTTGAACTCTTCTCGTAACAATGCAATAACATATGGTGCATAGTGAAGCATCCCTCCACGCAGCTTTTTGAAGCTTGAATTTGAATTTGAAGCATGAATTTTTTTGTGAATCAAATTCTCGAGTATGAATTTTATTCCGATCTGCAATTATGTGCCAATAAACGTAGTTGAAATTTCGTTCATCTGCATCATTGTGTGTATGCGTTCGCACATGATGGATAACGATTCAGAGTTTAGATTATAGTTAGTTAGTTATAGTTATACATATACAGAGTTAGTTATACATATACAATTTCAATGATACACCATATTGATGTTTGAGAGATCGTGTGCATACAGACTTCCCTTGGAAAGTATTATAATACCAAATTACATCCGTTTGATTTGTAGTATTATCGAGTAACCGAGTACAAAGACAAACATAATTCCAAAATTCAAGAAAAGGGCCAAGACCCAGGGAAGTCTGGAACGTTAAGACACGTAGATCCATGAAATATTGGAAGTTGATTCCTTAAAAAATATTTTGCCTTCGCATCCTAAGAATAACTAATTGTTAACTACTTGACTATTTAATTTTCTTTACTATTTAACAAAATGACACCGTCTATTTTGGAAATATTTTCTTATTTTGATTTAAATAGAAATCCATTGAATATTTAACTTAGTTATGTATTCGAAATTATTCAAATATTGAATTATATTCGTTATGTATGGTTTATTTTTTACTTCAATTAAAATTCGATAAATCGATGCACGCATAACACTCGGGTAAAACAGTTATGTGGTTAAAGTGCAATCCTTCAATGAAATTTTTTTTAAAAAAACTGTGAACTTTAGAGATACGGTCGCATCAAAGTAATCTAGTTCATGGAATCCTATCTGGAAGGTTAATAGTGAACTAGGAGTATCTTTCAATTTTTAACATATAACAAATGCAGTTCGTTAATAGAAAATTATTTTAAAATGTTATTAGCTGTTGACAAAAACCGTCAGATGGCTTCAATATACATGTGTTAAAACGATGAAAGTAAAACACTTGCCAAATCAAAAGCAGTTAAAAAAATTATAAATATTCTCCCAATAGTTTTTCGCCTTCAATTCCCCTGATTAAGTTTGGATAATTGATTTCGGCATTCATGATTCAAAATTTTTCAGCTTAGTAAATTTCGATGAAGCTCAATTTAAAAGCAGAAACGAGTATATAGACAATTCACTCTACCAAAAAAGAAGAAAGCGAGTTTAAGATCTTATTGGCACATTCGGAATTTTTCTTAAAAAATAAAGTGTCATTCAATTTCGACATTAGAGAACACTTCTTCGGGCGACAGACCCTATAATATTTAATCTGCCCATTTTCTGGGTTGAACTCAGTTCTCTTTCAACTTTTTTTTTTTTCGAACACGAACTTTACTAAAAGAATCCCCTCCCTTCCCTCAGTTTTTTCTGTTTTATTTTTACTTATTTATTTATTCTGGAAGAATCACGAGACGTTAAGCGAGGAGCAAAGTGACGCCTCACTTCGCCATTCTAAAAGTTAGGGAGGGGGAAAGAAGCCGTTTCGAAAATGAGACTCACCCCGAAGTGATGCCAAGGACCTTCTTCTTTATCACCCCCCTCCCTCCCCTTTTTCCAGTGTCCCAGACCGGACTAGGAACTTAATTGGTCTCTTGGAAGAACGTTGTCTTACCCCCCCCCCTTCACAAGACCACAGGTAGAGAGGGGAGGGCCACCGAAGAACCTGTGGATTGGCAGAACACCTACGCGCAGTCGCAGTGGCGGTGCATCTAAGAGGTGGGTTGGCAGTTGGAAAGTCGAGACGACTGGCCAAAGCTGTGCAGGTAAGAACACGATGCTTCTTTCCTCTTGAGATTATTTCGAGTTTCCTGCTCAACGAATGATGAACTCAGAAACAGGTAAGAAAATTTCACCTTTTTTTTTTCCCCTTTCTGTCTAAATAATCTAGAGTGAAAACTAAAATTTGGAAAATTATCTATTTATAAACAATTTCGGGAAAATGGCTTCAAAAACATGCATTTTTCAAGAGCGTGTTGCAACAGATGTTCATTTTTTTCAATTTTTTCAATTTTGAAAATTCAATATGATCATATTTTTTTTTTTAATTTTTTTTTTTTTTTCGTTTTTTTTTTTTTTTTTTTTTCTGAAAATAAAATCAATATTAAAAGTATTGATTAAAAAGTTGTCTCAAAAGAAGCGAGTAATGGAGCCAGATGTGTTCTTTTTTGTAAAAAAAAATTCGGCAATTAAATCTGAATTGAATTAATAGAAATAGAATAGTTTAAATTTTGCGAAAAAAAATTATTAATGTATATCAGATTTGCATTGAATAACGGAAAATCTTGAGTGAGCATAAATTTGTAAAAACTAAATGCCTTATTGGAAATTTTACTGAATTAAATATTTGTATATTTTCTGGCCCGATCATTAAGCCACATTCGAAGTGGATTCGAAAAACGTTCGTACACAATGATAATTGGCTAATACCTTGGTTCCTTCATTTTCCTATTGAATATTATTAGAATATAAAGCCTATACTTCGAATTTATTTTGTTTTATTCGTAATTACAACTACAACGCTATTTTAATTTTAAATTTGTTTTCATTTTTTAAATATGTTCGAGTCTTGCTTTTTCAGTAATCGTTATTGAATTATTTTTGGATTCTTCATTCACAAAAAAATCACTAAATTTATTCATTTAGTCACATTAATTTTTTTAACTAAAAACTATTCACTGTTTGTTTATCAAGTTTCACATAAAATAGTTAGAAAGTTAAATAAAATTTTATTGAACGTTCCATCTTGAAAATCTCGATTTTTCTACAACAAAATATGTAATAATTCGTACTCTCACAACGGTTTTATAAAATTCAAATAATGCTTCTGAACAGGACGTAACTGTAACTAAATTAAATCAGGCTACTTTAAAAAAGACATCCATACCTTTATAAAGCCTTTTTTCATTTTTGAAATAAATTTTTTTAGAGAAATAACTTTATAACGTTGATTCAGATTCAATTTTCTTTTCATATTTAGTGATTATTAAAAATAAATTAATTACTTTCAATTTTGTAAATCATGTTATTTTATATCACGTTTTTTCATGTTATTTTAGAGACGTACTTCCCTAAAATAACTTTTAAATAGTAAATACGCTTGGAAAGTGCACAGAATTTCTTTTACAATTCCGTTGAAACAAAATAAAAAAAAGCAATGATCCTATTTTTATGACAAACAGTCTCTCACTGAAAAAAAAAAGCAATAATCAGTGATGAATAAAAATAATTCCAATTAAGAAATTTTTTTTGCGGTAAATTTAATTTAAATATTTATTTTATTCACTATAAGTTTAATTAATTATACATTATAGTGAATAAAAGAATTGTGCAATTTTAAAAATTCCAAGAAAATATTTAAGATAAAAAACTAAAGTTTCCAAACCATGAGTGAAGTCTTGAAAGAATTTCCTAACTTTTATCATATATAATTAATCAAACATTTTTTTAAAGTAAAAAAAAATGTGTTTATATTTCATACTGAAAAATTCAGAATTCTAATCTGAACCTTACAGTGTAAAACAAATCTTTTTATTATTCTATTCTGTTTCATCCTAAATGTGTCTAAAAATTTTCAAGGAAACATAAATCATTATTTATTTTAAAATAACCTTTTCTAATTATTTATGAATAAGATTTTTTCATCACCTCCCATCAAAACAGATGCAATACTTTCTTTCTGTTTTGAAAAAATATCGACTTCCGTTAAAATTAATTTTTTTAAAATTTAATATATTTAAAAAATCGATATATTTTTTGACTCATTTTAAAAACGTGAATATCTTATGTTTCTCTTATCCCCTATGAATTTCAATATCTCTTATCCCCTATGAATTTCAATATCTCTTATCCCCTATGAATTTCTTTTTTAAATTCAATATATTGAGAGAACGAAAGGGAATGAAATAAATAGCAACCATAAATTATAAATATTTCATGAAAATAAATGAAAATTCGCTTTTCTTATTATAAACGAAATTTTTTTAGTAAAAATTAAAAAAGATAAAAATCGTAAAGAAAACAACGCTGATGACCAAAAAATGCAATCATATCTAACGGAACCGAATCGGTAGAACAGTTTTATTCGCCGAGTAATAGAATCTGAGATGTTCTATCGGTATAACTTCGCCATAGGTCTCCTGTTTCGACAAGTCATACCTCAATAAAAAAAATAATAATAATTGCTACATTTTCATGAACTTGTCAAAAAATATTTAAAATGATAGATATTGAACAATGACTTTCCTTACCTTTAAATGACTGATTATATAAACGTCATAAAATCATTCCGAATTAATCAGTGTTGGGTTTTATAAGAAAGCAAAATGTTTTTTTACACTATTAAACACTTTTGAACATTTGGAACGATTAAATAATGCTTTTATCTACATTTTTTAAGGGAAGATTCTTTAATTTTTTTATTTGGAATTTAAATAACTGCATTAAATAAGAGAGGTATTCATTTGTACAGATAATACACATTCTGTCGTAAAAATACCAACATTCTCATAAACCAAAGTTAAACTAAAAGGCTTAATTTTCTATCTTACAAAATTAAGCATTATTTCTGTCTGTTATTTTTAAAAAATGTAACGTTATATGATCATTGCGATATAAATGATATTAATTCTTTAAGTATGAAATATAATGTTCTTTATCTTAAACATGTAATAATATTTAAAATTTTAATTTAAACTGAATTCATTTCCTAATTTTTAGCTCCATTTAGTCCATATTAATTTCATTCTAGAATGTTCTCTTCTTTCCTGATTCCCATTTATCTATTTAATTAATTTCACAGAAGCTTTGTAAAATTGCTGAATCGGCTAAAAATCTGACTTTCCCACACTCAGAGCGAAGCGATAAATTACCGCTGATTTGACAGAATTCCTTTCAAAAAGATCCCGCTGTTTCCCTTTTCTAATTTATTTGTTTAACTATTAAATTTAACTAAATAAATAAATTTGTAAAAAACTCAAATTCTATAAATTGTAAAATATTACAACTAAAATGTGTGGGCCTATTTTATTATTAAAGTCATAATTAAATTAAATGAAGGAACTTAAAACAATATTAAATAATCAAAAGAAGAAAAATTAATAACAATAGATTGGAATATTGATTAGTCAGTATTGTTACATTACATTTGACAAGTTCTATAAAATAACAATTTTCAATTTTGTATTTATTAATTATTTTCTTATGTTATTGTTACAATTAAATGTTTTATTGGTAAGCAAGGAAATCATTAATAATTATGGATAATCTTCAAGGAATTTATTTTAAGTAACTTTTTATTTAAAAATAAACTAAAATAAATAATTAGTATGTTGGTTACATTCGCTGAATAGTGATGTTTGTTAAAATTTATTGAAATGTGTAACAAATCTGAAATTGACTGTAATAAAGATTGTTTAAATCATGAATTCTTAAAAGGATACGATATTTATTTAACAAATTTTGAATGAGAATTGAAATGAGATTATAGCTATCCGCTTTTATTATTCCTTTGTAATGATTGAGACTTACATTAAAAAAAATACAGGACGTAAATTTGACACAAAATACATTATTACAATTTTTTATCATTTCATTTTTTTTTACTTTCCTTTTTTTATGATTGATTTATTCAAAAGATCTATAAAAAATCGTTGTTATTTATGACACTTGTCTTAGACAAGCCCTCCCCTCCGTTTAAGCCGAGTTTGTGCAGTAGTTTCTGAGGGTACCTGCCCCTTGAACACCCAAAGGCAGAAGTCTGACTTATAGCTCATACGAAGATGACACTCACACACTGTTGCATAATCCCTTCTTACAGGGAGAGAAGGGGCTCTTTCACACCTCATAGATGGTGCATAAGGTTAAGACGTACAGGATTCGAACCCGGGACACCAAGTTCGGTCACGGGGAGGACGCGCTACATCAGGATACCGGCCGGAAAAAAAATCGGTATGCGAAATTAAATGAATATTAATATTTTGGAACGAAATATTTCTTTGAGCCATCTATTTATTTCGATTCAATTTTCTATTTAATCAGATATTTTCTTAGAATATATACTTTTATTATAGAAATTTTATGATAATATAGATTCTCGGAGCCAAGTCAATTTCTTATAAACTCAATAGGTTTTATAAATTCTAATTTTATGCAGAAGGAAATTTATGTTAAATGAAAACTGATACCCAAGTTATTCAAACGTAGATTGTAAATAAAACTAAATAAAGGTATATAATATTTAAATTTTGCTTTATATTAAAGAATGAAAAAGTTTACAAATTAGTTGAATTAGTCGAATACATAAAAAAATCATCTGTAGAATAAGTGCTCTCCATCTACTAAGTAGATTCAGTATTACTAGTTTTCATTTATTAATTTGATTAATGTAATTCGGAATTGTTTGTTGCTACAACAATCTTCTTTTCTTTGAACTTTTTCCAGTTTAGTAGGCTATTTTAAATAGAATATTATTTCAGTGGAAATATATATTTCAAGTATGTTAAATATATTCAGAATTTTATTTTTCATTTGAATGAAGAATCTTGCCTTAGAAGACTTGATATTGTCAAGTATATAATAGAAATGTTATCAAAGTATTAAAAAAAAATTTTAAAAAAAAAACCACCTAATTTTTACCTAATTTTTCTTAAATGAATAATTGCAATAAGTGAGAAGGAATTTTATTTGTGAAATTTCGACTTGAGATGAATGTGTATATCGCTAACCAAAGTCATTTAATTCAAAAACACAGTTACTAATTAATTCAAGAGGAAAAATTTATTAGAATTTAAGAATTAATATTTCATTTTAATGACTTCAATGGCAACATGATTAAACAAATATTTGGCTCAACCATTAAGTTTATCATTAAAATCATTAAAACAATTTGTGGTATCCTCATTGTGGTATCAATCTTGGTCCATTGAGTAGTAAAAAGCAGGTAGACTAAAATATATTATTAAATTGTCAAATAAATAAATGTGTAAAATAAACAAATTATACGAATTATAAAATACTGTTTTATATATTAATCTTAATATTTTAATTGCATTACGCAATTATTTTAATTATGCATATAAATTTAAAATATATCAATGTGTGTTAACAATTAATACTGAAAAATATTTTTAAAAGTATTATTAATTTCTTATTCATAATAGATAGGTTTAGAAGTTTTATTTTAATTGGTTATATTATATTCTGTTAGGTAGGTTGTGAAATAATAACTTCGGATAAAATATTTATTTGAATTATATATATTTTTTTCTTCATCTAAATATTAACAAATAATTACGGTTAATTTTTCAAAAATTTTATTACTTTTCATCACTTTTGCGCGATATACAGTTCAAAAACAAATAAATGAAATCATGTATACTTTCAAAAAGGTGTTAAAATAAAATAATTTCTAATACAAATGTTAATTGAGTTTAAAATGCGTTGAAACGGAAAACTAAATTGGTCTGTTACTAAAAAAAGGACCTCATACTGGGCGCAATCCAACATCATAAAATGCGTAAATCAGCCAATTAAGAAATAGGAGCTTCTCGTGCATTAACCTTAACATGAGACAATTGCACAAAATATTAATGCAAATTTGTCACTTTTTAAAACTAAATACATCTTGGATGACAGTGATGCTAAAAAAAAAAAAAGAAAAGAAATCCCATGTGCACAATTTACTTTTGAAGTCTGATCAGATTGAAGGTTGCAGTCACACAATTGCTTCGTGTAAGAACAGAATCTGATGCTATATCTTAGTCATTCGATGAGATCAATCCTTAAAAATCCCTCGTGTAGCTTCAGAGCTCAACTTCCAATTATTTTTTTTTAATGTTATTAATTTTGTTGATTCCATATTTGTCAAATTGGAACTATGTAATCAGATTATTTTCACTAATGTTTTCAAATTTTGTTTATTTCTATCTTCCTGGTGACTTTTTCAATATTGGATTCATTTAAATTAGAGTTTTGATTCTTACTTGTGACCCTACAGTAGTGAAATTCAGAAGGGAAAAGAATATTAATTTACATAATTTCATAATGTTTATAACAATGAATTATGAATTAAAGC
>JAPMOQ010031023.1:154540-174986 GCA_026543055.1 Argiope trifasciata
ATATAAACGAATGCAAATGATCTACCCGAAATAATCCCGCATAGAATCCAATTAATTTTATTCCCTCTCTTCCCGCATAAGGTCCTTGAATAAGGCCACGAATATCTTGAATGTTCATTAATGCCAAGCAAAAAAAGGTACTAACTACGAATCTGTTTGTAGTTACAAAGAACTAATCCTTATCATGAATGCATCATTTTCTACTGAATCTGTTTTGAGAATACTTGTTAAAATGCATTTCATCGATTTAAATTATTGTGTTTGTGAATTAAAGCATTTACTCGCATGAGAAATTAAGGACCGACAGATGGTCAAGAGTCTGATTAATTTGATTCAAAATTTGACTCGAATCACTAATTTAGATGCTAAACCTTTTCTTCATATAGCTCATTACATTTCGTAATTATTGAGTCCCTTTACATCCTTAAATAATCGGACAGAGAGACTTCCTGTGAGCTGATTTTGCTTAACATTTGATAAAAATCTACCAATTTGGCGAATGTTTGCTGTACTGCAATTACTCTAGTGAATTTGTTTGTATATGAAACTTCATTTAACTGCCTAAAAGCGTTTCTGAGTTATCTTGGTAACAGACTGACTGACTCATTAACAAACAGTCACAATAACAAAAATATGTTTTTCGGTCTAAAGGTACTCCAAAACGAAAAATTTCCTCAAAATCGCGAATTTGATTTTTTTCAATTAAAAGTGAAAACTGATTGAAATATCTCCTCTATATTTCGTTTATGATAAATAAAAATGAAACATTATATGCTGAAGCAGTCTTAGGCAATGTTTATATTGCTGTCGAATAATTTAGTATTATTTGAAAAATAAATAATATCAAAGTACAAATATTATAAAAAATAATATATAGATCTAGACTTGTTACAAAGTTTAAACTATTGAAAACCTTTGAAGTTTATAGCGAAGGTCAAATTTTTAGGTAGAATTTTTCTCCGCATTTTAAACGTATTTTGAAGAAAATAATTAACATTTGCTTTAATCGTTTGCTATCAAACTTAATTATAATAGAAAATAATGTTTCATTTATATTGGGAAAAAAATTGGCTTTTTTTTAGTAATATTAGAACTAAGATCTTATTCTAACACATTTGAATGATAAATTTTAATTGGACTAAAGGACATTTATCATCAGTTTATTTTTTTAATAAAATATTATTTTTCGCTATTGTATTTATTATGAACTGCATCTCATTGACAAACTTAGGGCTTAATGGCATTCGTTTTATTCAAATTTTTAATTTTTACTCCAAGAACATTAAATAATTTTCAATAAAAGAAAAGTGAAAGCTTTATTTCAATTTATTTCCAAAACTGGCAACATAAATTATAGATGTAAGGAACAGTCAAACTGAAGGTTAGAAAATCACTTTTTAGCTCCTGATTTCAAAGTAATTGCAGCTATCGAAAAAAAAAATTTAAAAACAAAAGTTTTTTGTCTTAATGAAGCACTAATTCAGCTAATTTGATTTATTTATCTATTTTCAATATTAAGGAAGTTATAGCGAAGTGAAAATTTCAACCTCACAACTACCGTTCCACATCCTTTGAACTAGATGGTCCATTCACGAACTCATTCGAGATTTTCCTATTTTTTAAAATCTATTTCAAACAGGTTAAAATTTAAATAAAATGGCGCTAGTTATCTTGCTCACAAGAGTATAGGGACAAAGTGTTACGTACACACACATATTATAAACTTTTAAACGAAGGGAACTATGTTCGGGGAATTATTGCAGAAATTTTCCCCTCCGTCTTGTCAGGAGAACTATTGCAATAGATTGCTGCCTATAGGAATCTACCTAGAAATAGAAAATATTAATACAAATATTATTAGCGCATTAAAAAAACTGTTTTGTTTAAATTTATTCCGCAAAATGTTTTTTTACTACAGTCGCCATCCAAATATAAAAGTTAGAATCGTATCAAAAGTTACAGTCGTATCGTATTTCCCTCAGTCTTGTCATGAGAACTATTGCAATAGGTTGTCTCTCTATTGAAATCCACCTTGAAATAGAAAACATTAACACAAATATTATTAGCGCATTTTAAAAAACTGTTTTTATTAAATTTATTCAGCAATATGTATTTTTTACTATAGTCGCCATTCAAATATAAAAGTTACGATCTAATCGTATTTCCCTCAGTCTTATCATGAGAACTATTGCAATAGCTTGTCTCCCTACAGTTATCTACCAAGAAATAGAAAATATTAATACAAATATTATTAGCGCATTTAAAGAAACTGTTTTGATTAAATTTATTCAACAATATGTTTTTAAAAAAAACTTTTTTTTACAATAGTCGTCATCTAAATATAAAAGTTACAATCGTACCTTGTGTTTACACAGACACACACGCAAAAAAAAAAAAAAAAAAAAAAAAAAAAAACCGTTTGAAAAGTGACTTATCTATCAAACGCCTTCTATATTAACAGATAGAGAAACCGAATGTGACTCGAATTTCTCCTCCCCCCTTTGCCCCCTCGGGAAATCCCTGAGAACATAAGAAAGGAAGCGAGGTGAAGTAACGGCCTGACCACATGTATCCCCAATTGATATATTTGTCATCCCCGATTTTAACGCTTCACGCTCCAAGGGACCGCTGGGATGCCTTCTAATAACCGCGGACAAACGATGCGAAACTATCCATTCATTTACACGTGATTGAATCATTAAAAGGCGAACAAAAGGACACCCCAACAATGCGACAGTTCCCTCCCTACCTCCCTTCCTGCAGAAGGACATTCTTTTTTTCCAAACGAAAAAGATTCTTTTTTAGTCTCTGACTGTCAATTTTTCGCTTCTGTGATTTTTGATTAAAATGATTTTGCGTGTGTGTCTCTTTCAATGCGAGTCTTCGTTGAGACAGAATGTCAGATGTGATTTCCATAGGAAGACAATGGCAGCCCATGATTTAAGTGCTGCAAACTGCCTTTCTTCTGGTGCGCTCAGAGGAGGCATTGCTTTCTCTCACCTCGAGATCTTGGTTGAAACTGCTTTTTGGAATTTGCCTGTCTGTGAAATCGAAGTGGAAGGAAATAACGGCACACATTTTTACAATCAGATTAATGGGTTGATCACTTACTGCCCTACCGCTACAAGAAAACCCTGAGCATGATTGCCGTAAGTAGGCGAGTCTAAGTAAGGAGGGGAGTTGGCATTGAAGCAGACCACGACATTTGGTTAACGAAGCGAGCTTCATTAGGCGAGACATTCTTTTTGCTTGTGTTTACACAGATGTATTTGTATGATTGTTAAATAAAATTAAATTGTGGATAAACTTAGAAATTCCTTGTTATTTAAGCTTTAAAATAATGCCTTTCATAAAAAAGTCTTCAGTTGCTTTTGTATGGATTTTTTAAGACATGAGGCTACCACCAATTAAATAAAAACCATTGGATAAGAACAAAATAGTTGGATATTTTCTTGAAGGCTCATGTGATCAATGAAATTAACTCTGTACGAGGCAAAATGAGACTTCTAACCGGCGATTCTTCAAATGATAATGATGCTTCTAACAGGTTCTTTTGGCGCCAAAAGAAATACATCCCTTTCCTTCATCCCCAAACTGTAGTAGAACATCCGTTTTTACTGACCCTTACTTTTAGGGTTACTATGGTTTTTCTCGTGACGGTAAGTCAGTATCTAACCTTGTATGTAGAAAATGAAATTGTTGTATACTGCCTTATCACCAATACCGTAGGATATCTGATCTGAATAGTAACAGAAAGTACAAACTTGGTTTAATTATGAATCGCAAATTGCGCCATATTTTGTTGATATAAGAGAATATCAAAAGGGGAATATAGGCTAGTTTTATTAATTCAGATTTTTATCCAGATACTATTCATTTGCTATTGAATAGAACTCAAATATGTACTTTTTCTAAAATATAAATAGTGTGCATTATTTCTAACTAGCCACCTTTGGTGATCAGCTGGTTCACTCTGAGTAATATATTCTAAAATTTTCAATCAAATACTTACTACATTGTTGTTTTTATAACTTCTCAGCCAAATGTTTTTAAAATTCAAACTTCGATAGTCACGTAACTTGTATTATTATCGAAACTTAGCGATTATTTGTTCATTGTACTATATATCTCTGATTTGTTGTCAGCTGTTGTGGAGTTATGTGGAACATATCCCATCTTATATTTATTCCATAACATTACGCTACCATGTCAACCCGTGCTGGGCATCACACTATCCTCGGTTTAATTTGCAATAAGTGTTAATTTAATCATTCCGTTTGAGATTTTGTCAAAGTGACGCCTTGCACTGGTACATTCTTAATGTGCTCTTGTAGGTTAAATTCTGCTTTCATTTTGTGAGAAATTAATTGTTGGAAAATACAGTTACAGTATTTTTTTTAATCCATTAAAAACAGAAACTTAATTTATAGGTTACAACATTTCTATCACTGAAAAAAAAAACATTTTTAACATGATTTAAAAAATAGTTTTGTGCTGAACTATTTTCGGAAATTACCGCAGATAAATTCCAAATGGTAGCTTAATTTTTAATTAATTACAGTTTCTATAAAATTCCGTTTAGTTATACTTTTTCATCCTCCAAAGTAAATATATACATATCATGTACGGTAGCTCTAGATCATAACGCATTGATCTAGAGCTACCGCACACACCAATCAATCAATGTGAGTGCCTTAACACACACACACTTTGATTGATTGAGTCATTCATTTATATACGCAAACACATATTCATTTGATTATCAGCCTTGGAGTAATTCTAGGCATTGATTGGCCTGAAATCGATATTTTCTTTAAGATGGTGGACGGAAAGATCTAAAAGAATAGTGTTCATAATAATGCTCTTTTATTTTATAAATCTGGCAGTTATTATGACTGATTTAGAATATTGATTGATGTAACAACTTTTGTTTCAAATATTGGTAAAGATATTTTGTAAAACTTGGTTCACAGAGCAAAGCATGAAAAAATCTAAAACTCATTATTCATCAATGCATTGTTTGACTCAAGCTACATAAAATGTAATTATTTACTTCATTTAGATCAAGTTAACAGTATTAAACGATATGTATGCCTATTACTCATGATTTGCAAATTAGCCATTGGATCCAAATTTGAATGCTTATCCCTGATAAATTCAGTCATGTTTACCGTAAATAAAGATAACTTATGGAATTAGTGATATAGATATTGCAAAGACCTTTGCCTTTCATTTATTTTTTTTTTAGAAAATAACACTCTTAATATTTATTTTATTTTATCCAGCCACGTGCTGAAAGTTAAATTTAAAAAAAATTAATTAGCAATATGATGGCAACACGTTGATGAAAGCTCATTTTTTCCCCTTGGTGGGCTCGTGCAGATTAAATTCTATTATTTTGTCCGAAATTTATTGTTGAAAAATTTGGTTAAAATATTTCTTTAAAAATTCGTTAAGAATAGAAGCTTAAGTTCTATGTTAAAACACTGATGCCATTAGAAAATTATTTTTTTTACTCTTAATTTGATGTAAAAATCATGTTTGTGCAATAATATTTTCAGAAGTTATAGCTGAAAAACGCCAAAATTTCGCTTAATTTTTAATTAATTTAAATTCTAAGAAAAATTTTGAAAAAATTGCTCCAAGGTTCACATTTTTGGTGTCCAAGGTATACACATGCCAAATTTGGTTGCTCTAATGGAACGGTCTGGCCTGTAGAGAGTCAACACACACACATTGAACTTTATTATAAGTATAGATTACTACATTGATTATAGGCAGTGGGAAAAACATTTTTAGATTTCAGATTCATTGCGGAAATTTATCCTTAAATGTATGTTGCTAATACTTTCAACGTTGAAAGAATGTCGCAATAAGTTGCTCTTTAAGGAGTAGTTAAATTTGGAAGAATGTAATTTCAAAATTTCACGACATAACTTTTTGTACAATCATTTTTACTTCAGTACGGTATTTTTCTTAGCCCATATCAATGTCAAATTACATCCGGTCTCCTATTTTGATGAACAAATGATCAGTAGGTGAGTTGTAGTAGATTTCCCTAGAGATCAACAGAAGAAAAATAGATTTCTCTAGTCTATGACCATCAAACTCACGAAATCTCACTTCTTTTGATAGCTTTTGTGCGTAGACACCGGATTAGTTTTAACTTGATTTGAAAGTATTTAGTGAAAAATAATGCGTCCAAGTGCGAATAGATACATTGCAATCCCATCTGTTGTCGCGTTAATACAAGATTCTACAATTCTATCAGTTTATTTGAAATACGGAGAATAAAGGGTTTCACCGATTCTGATGTAACTGAATGCCCTCAACACAAGGAAACACCTGTTGTACTGCTGATCATATTATAATTAAACAGTATAGCAATTGTTTTAATTGATATATTGCTGCTAGAAATAGTTGTTAGCACTATTATTTTTAGTATTGCTATTTTTTCGATTTATAATATTGTGGAATTAACTCCATTCTAAACGAAATTAGTGCCTCGATTTATTACTAGTATCTACTTGGCAGAAGCTATTATCCTTTATTAGTTTTGTAGTTTTTATGCTGTATCACAACCTGAAACATCATGTTGATATGTGATTAGTCTTTTAAGTAGGAAAAAAAATCCGCCCAACAGCAATTAAGATTTATGCAAATGCAGTTACTTTAAGGAAAAGAAATATTTTCCTTTCTAATTCTATGAAGTAATATTCATAAACGAAAATCGTAGGAATTCAGTAGTGGTGAACATGCATTGACTGGGAATAGATAGCTCATACAAATCCCCCCCCCCATTTGTCAAAGCCCTTGTTTGGCTCTATGCCCTTCTCTATTTATAAGGAGGATTTTTTTTTAAGGATGCCATTGAGTGCAAAAGTCAAGCAATCCACACTGTGATTCGAAATAATGGTTAGAATAGCAAAACTCCAGTTAAAAAGGGCAATCTCATTTATACAAAGTTATGCTAAGTATTTATTAATATTGTCATGGCTTTTTTTTTTGTTTCATTCTTTTTGGAAACATAATTTTATACTGAAAAATGTCGCTTAAAAAATTCTTATTTAACTACGCTATTATCGAATGAATTAACTGAAATACATTGTGTTATGGTATTAATATTCATCTTGACAAAAGCATTTTCATGTTTTTCACTAATAAAAAAATAGCCTTTTAGTACATTATCAAGAAATTTTTATTTAAATCTTCTTTGAGAAATGAGAAAGCAGCAGCTTAGCAGAATATGAGAAAATTCGATGTTTATATAATAGCATGGATTATAAATTGCATTTGAATTCACTTCTATTTATTTAAAATTTAGCATAGCAAATCAACAGAAATTGATTTAGATGTTTGGAATAACGCGCATGAATTACATCAAAATAAGAAATTAAAAATAGTTCGACTTTCGAAAAATAAAAAAAATAAAATAAAAATAAATTAAGAGAAGAAATTAATGAAGTTGTTAATTGAAGCATCTTTAACTCCTTTTTCCCATATTCAAACCTTTTAATGCAGAGCCAATTTGAATAATTAGTTGGGATTTGGGAAAGAGCTCATAAAGACAAAATAAAAATGACTGCAAAATTTAAAAAGAAGCACACAACGAAATAATGGAAAAATAACTTAATGCCAATTGTATTTCAATATTTTTTGAAAAGTGTCCTCATCTATGTAGCAGCACATCTTCGAGTCATTTTTCATAAATATTACGAAAGAACGATATATCGTCGTTCGATACTAAAAGGGTTAAGAAATCACACTCGAAAGAAGAATCCAATTTTTCTTTCTATTACGTTCTAAGAAAGTAAGCTTAGGTTTAGTTGCCTCAAGCTCTCAAAAGCTCAGGTTTGGAATTCTCCAGAAGGTAATACGCAAAATAACTAAAGCATAAAGTGATGATGCTGAAATTTTTTTATTTAGATTTATTTTCTTTTTATTGATACTTTATTTCAATACTTCTGAAAATTTAGTTTTTTATAATGTCAAGTTGTATAAATAACTATGGTGTTTCTTTTTTAGATACTCGTTCAGAAATTCGAAACATGTATGCCACCTTCTTGCCAAGTAAGTACATATATTTTTCTTAAGAAATTTAATATTGAATACCGATTGAAATAAGAATAAATATAATAATAGCACTCTTTCATATAAATTTAATCAAACCATGAGTTCTATCAATAATGAAAGCGAAGATATTCTTTTGTACTCCTGTGTAAAAATGTTAATTATAATCAGTGATTAGAAACTATTTTTTTGAGCTATGTAACCTCATAAAGCCTTATATATATATATATAAATAATACACCACATGTAACCTCATATATATATAAATAATACACCACAAATGATGTATTATTGTTGTTTCTAACCTTGGAGTTAGCATGGTTTTTGAAGAATTCACGCTAAAACTATTTTCACGGCGTATCAAAAAAAGAAAAAGTGCCGTTTAAACGATGCCTCTCAGACTTTCAATGATTGTATATATTCGCTTTCTCACGACGATTTAAAAAACTTACTTTTAATCATTACCTAGTGTATTTGTGATAATGGGATTAATATTTTAACTAGTCGATTTGGCAAGGCGTTTATATAAAATTTTATGTAATGCCTCTGGTTATTTAATTCATTGTACTCATACACATACATAAATATTGCAGTTATCAAAAGAGACCAATAGATTTTGATGATGTTTGCGTTTAAGAAATTTCTCTCATCCGAAATTGCAGTTTAATATATTTATCCATCAGCAAAAGAGCTTAAAAACAAATTTAACAAATTAATTAGGTGGTAAAATTTGATGCGTCGTCTTAAAAATATCGATTTCTGTCCCATTTAGGACAAAATCCATTTTCCAAAAAAGTATATTTGTCTCAGCGCAATGAGCATAATAAAGTTAAAAGCTAATGTATGGAATCTTGGTTCTACAACGTAGTTAATGCAACTGAACATGCTGTACATTCGTGAATTTCCAAACTAGCTCTGTATGGCTCAAAGAATTCAGTAAGCAGCATGGCAGTAAAAAAAGAATATGAATGGAAATGATGAAATTTCTCTTTATTGATATTATCGAATATCAATAATGCATAATTATAAATCGAAATTTTAATACTTTCGATTTTTTTACCTACAAGAATTTCGAATTCAGTCTAGAGACTGGTTTGATTGTATATGATTTTACCACCTGACTTGTAGGTTAGTGTGTAATTTTGAACTGAGAATTAGCTGATTTGTGCATATACATCAAATAATAACAAGATATAAACTTGAAATTTGGCATATGGTCGTGACACCAAAGTTGTAGTTTACCTATCCAATTTTGATCGCAATCGTTGAACCGGAAAATGTAAGAAATTCATACTTGATTTACTTCACAATATTAACTTCATACGAAGCTTGGCACCTTACGAGCCCTCGCGTTGATTCTGTATTAACAAAAATTATTTCTATTCCAGGTTTAAATTGTGAACAGTTACGAATTAATGCTTAGTAATATAATAAGGCAAGAAACTATGATCAGAAATCTGGAAATTTGATGTTTGTGAAGGGAATGGAACATTGAAATTAAGAATTACAAATGCAGTAAAGAAATTCAAACTTCTCTTAAGTACAAAAGAACGGCGATATTTTAGAGTTGGTGCACCTCGCTGCGCTTATCTTTTCATTCCGCGGGTAGGATTTCACTATTCAAATGACAGAAAGAAGACTAACCTAAAAATATCATTTTTAAAGCGAAATATCTGCTTTTGAATGAGAGTAAAAAACTTCAGGGAAATAATAAACTTGGTTTGAATTTTATTACAGAATTAAAAAGCATTCTAAAAAACTGTTTATGATCATTTTTAAAAATTATGTCAAAATTAATTTTTTAAAAAAAATATAAACGGAATTAAAAAAATATATATATTATCTGAAAATCAAATTGATTTTCAAAATACTTTAATGCATTGCAAAAATGGTTTTGCCACGATAATATTCTGAAGTTAATTAAAAAAATAAAATAGCAAAACGTTTAAACTGAAAATCCGAACAAAATTTTGAAAAACTGGGCCCAGCCCAAAGATACCTTCAGAAAACCCAAGAAGGGGCTTTTTTTGAAATTGAGCTGCTCTGAGTTCCAGCAAATCGCTGCTTCCTGCGTGAAACGATTTTAGCAGCATGCAGTTTTCTTATCACACCGACCTGAAAAAAACACATCAAATTTAGAAGAAAAAAAAGAATTAATTTGAGTCCGAAATGTGTTATTAGTTTCTTCGCTTTCTTGCTATCTTTGCATTTATTAGCAACATTTCTATAGTTCAATGACTGTGGGCTTGCATGCCCCGGTCACCATGAAGACAAAATAATAACGTGTCTATTTTTAAAGCCAGAAGTGGCGAAGAACAAGAAAAAAGTGCCCGGGGTCTCCTATCTTGTTGCTGCCACTGAACCGCTTTAATAGCCCCTATTGGTAATCGCATTCTTTCGTTTGGGCTGCAGTAATATTGCCAACCGTGCAAGCAAAAACAAATCCAAACGATTTCTCATTATGTTCTTTGCAAACGAGGCGTCAGCCCACACTCCAGGAGGGGGCGTTTCTTTTATCCGGTAACCCGAAAGTCTCCCTCCCCCGTGTTTGAAACCAAAATCGAGCAAAAAGAACACTCCAAAAGAACCGTGGGAGTCTTCTTGCAGACGATTCTAAGAGGGTGAGGCCGGGGTCCTCCTCTGGAATGTTGTCCTTTCCACATACCTGTTTGTCTTCTCCGCCGGTGTACTGGTTGGTGGGGGGAAGGGGGTCGGTAGATAACATCTCACCTGCCCTCAGGGTTGCCAAAGCTGCTCACCTCAACCACGTGTTGCCGCCCCTTCCCCTTTTACTATTCCCCCTGCTTGCAGGGTCACGGCGACGTCTTGTCGAGCAGGGTTGTTCTTTCTGGGCGAACAGCCTACGCATGCGCAAGTTTGCCTGAAGTACGACATGAATGATAGCAGGATTTAAACATTTATCTTTTTGCTCTCGCAAATGACTGACTTCGCAACCGACTTGCGTCAATAAAAAAAAATAATAAAATCACTTCAAAATTCGTTAGTTACAGGTGTTTTTTAACTCTTAATAGCCAGTGCAATGGTGAGTGAAGTTAGTAACTTTTCTTTAATTATGTCATTAATCCTGCAAATTTGTTCAACTTTGTTTGTAATGTCATAAACTTACATTTAGTCACTAAACACTAGATGTGGGAATACTAATTACCACCTAAGCATTTTATTCGCTTATCGTTTTTTACAGTGTCTATATCGCCCAATTAAAAATAAAAATTTCTACAGGCCTACATTTGCAAATAAAAAAAACAAACATTGTAGCCGCTAATATTGTTTAAACCAACAGTAATATTTATTCCTTTGATAAGCAACAGCATTAATTTTAAATGCATTAATCCAAATGGCATATCTGTGGTATAATGAAAAAAATCCTAAAATGCCATTTATTTTGCTAGCTATGTTCTCATACGAGCGATTATCTTGAAAAACAGATAATCAACTCGTTGATAAATTTATTTTAGACAGTTATGACACAGATCTAAAACTGTGATTAGAAACTCATCCGGTGAGTTTTATTCTTTTTGCACCGTAAGTTTTTGAATAGACAGACTTCCCGAAAGCAAATTTCTTTCAAAATTTCATGGAAAGCTATAAATTTAGTGTGAAGACCACACGCCAAATTTTATCTACCTAACACGCCCTGTGTTCAGATTATCTGGCAGACAAGCAAAAAACTTAATTCCAAGGGTTGCTTCTAAAAATGTAATGAGTTTCCCCAAATTTTGAGATCGAATTTTTTTGAGGATTACTGTCAGAGCCGGCCTTCTCTATGAAGGGGTTCAGGTGCAAAAAACCATTCGGGGCCCTAAATGTTTAGCAAAGTAAAAAAATAAAAACACCCACGAACGTTTGCATATGTATTTAATGATGCATGATTTTTTTTACTATTAATTACTCCAGGAAAATGACAGTTTTTTCAATTTCTTTTTCGATACTTAGTAAAGCAAAAGCGTTTAAGCATTATATCCATATGCTTGAACGAAGTTAAGCCTTTATTTGATTTTAATTTGCTGAAAGAGGGTGCAGCATTTATTATAACTGGCAATGTAAAGGATTGTAAAAAATATTACTTTCAAGATTTACAAGTCCATTTGCACCCAGCCTCGATTTCAGGATGCCGGACAGGCCTCTCTGTCTTAACATGTCGGAAGGGGATCTCCTTATTCATAAATAAACATTTCGAGTCTTATTACTGATATCACTGCGATCTTTGCCTAATAAAGGCGTCAGTCGATGCTCAGCCAGCCACATGGAAACATGCTTGTAGACTTTTAGAATGTGTAACATTATAAATGTCTAGAACACTGTTTGAATTCTTAATCCTGGTGCCCCCCAGTCGCGGGGCCCGGGAGCATAGCCAAATATTTGCCTTCTGTTTGTCGAATTTCGCTTTAAGAAAATCTCTAGACTTCTCCAATAATATTGAAAACTTTTCTCATCATCTAGCTCTCATAATAGGTTTACTTAATTTTTTTCATCGCTTATTTAATCATATATCAGAGAAGACTCCAAATAAATGATTAAAAGATTCTTCTCTCACTGATGCAAAAGTTCTTAAAAAGAGTTGTATGTTTTTCTTCCCCATCGCTTGGTAAATGCCCATTCTCCCAATCAAATCCAGTTATTCGTATTATTCCGAAGTACTTATGAGCATTTATCTTTCAAAACACCCACTTTATTCATGAAATTTCACCCATCGCACCCCCTAGATGGCCGGCCCGGATTGCTGTCATTTTCAAATTACAATAAAAAAATTAAAATCCTCGTTGTAGCGGAGCATGTGAAAAAGCTCGAGTGTCCCAGAAACCTCGCTTGCGCAACCTCTCGCAGACAATGTCTTACCAGCGAATTTATGCAGTCACGGCGGCGCTAAATCACCGGGAAGACTCGGCAGCCCGATGATTATGAGATGCAACCCGTACCCGCAGCAGGAAGGTAAAGGATCCTAAAACACATCAGGAATCTGGCCGAAACAAAAGAATATGCAGTGACAGCTTCATTCTACAGCTCTTTTACGTTGTCTGGCAATCGGGTTGAAATCTGCATGAAAATCTGTAGGAGGAAAAACGTATTCCCATCGGTCTGAAAAATGAGGTAGGCGTTGCAAAATAATTTGTGTTCGAATTTACAGTATACGTTTACAAGAGCAGGCCTTCCTTTCTGATAGATAGGTCGTAAGTCACACTCACAACCTGCGACATTACAGATTATAAAATTTTATGTCAAAAGCTAAAAGTCAATATAATAATTCTATACAAATAAAAATAAATGTTTGTCTGTATGTTTCCTATGAGCTGCCTTACCGTTCATCTGACTGCGATGAAACTTTGAATACTTATTACTTGCAATTATGGGATGGTTATAGACATAGTATATTAGCTGAAAAAAAAAAAAAAGAATTTTAACCGCTTTTATTTATCAAGGGTTAACCTCCAAATAACTCGCCGAGGTGACACAATAGATTCAGTAGATTCAACTTTATTACAGATGATGCGAGAAAAGTTTGGGGAGACCAACCCTCGGGGTTTAAAATTTTTTATTACATTTTAGCGTTTTTTGCAGTAATTTCCAAAAATAGTGCAGTACAAATAATTTTGCATCATCACCATTTTCAAAAATTTATCTTTCCAACTATAATAACGATTTTATGGTATAATTATATACTCTATGTTCAATCAATTGTAAAAGAAACTATTTTAATCCTATTCTGTAAAATTAAGCTTGAGAATTCTGAACGAATATGAAATGAATCACGAGATACAATAAATAGTTTCTTTCATTACCATTCTGAAAGAACACCAAGCTTTACAATTTCAAAAGAATGTACACATCTAATATATAAGAATGAATATTTGTTTGTTCGTATTTTATATATTATCGTACCGTTCATTCTATCTCGATAAAACCTTGCCAAATTAATGACTGATTGCACTTAACATAATCTTTTTGGCGGCAGCAACGCGCCGGGTACCAGCTAGTAAATTGGTAAATAATATTACCTATAAATTTTGGACATGTAAAAAATTCGTAAAATGTACTCCTGTAATGGAGTACGCGATGTAAAAACTAAAAAAACAAATAAATTATATTTTGTTTTAAAACATGTTTTTTGTAATTATAATAAGGATTCTCTTTTTTTTTTGTAATATATATAAACATCTGAAAAATAAATAATAAATATTTTTTAATTAATTCAATTCCCTACTTAGGTCAAAAAATAATTATTTTAGTTACTTTTTATTAAATAATTATCAAAAAAACTATTAAGTATTAAAAAATTATTGACTTCCTCAAGAATCGAACTCGCATTCTTCACCTTCACGTGCAAAATACTGAAAGCCTTGCATGTTATCGACTGAGCTACTGCCTGTTGATTTTCAGTTTTCATTACAAACTGCTAAAACTCTATTTAAAGTATTAAAAATGAATTAAATTTACTGAATGAATTAATATTTGAAAACAAAACTGTATTAAAAACAAGTGTCATCCGCTACAAATTTGAAAAAATGTATTTGAGTGGGTGAATAAAAAGTATTTTATTAACGATTGAAAATTTGTACAAGATAATAATTGGTAAAGGTCTTTTATATAAAGTTCACCAACGAAATAAATGTTCAAAGTAATACAAAGAAAACTAATCAAATTCTTCTTAAAGGCATAATTAAAAAATAAAATAAAATAAACGAGGTGCTTAAAAAAATGAACACTGAGCCTTTTTTTCAAATGTAAATGTGTATTTAGTGACCTATTTGCATTGCTACAAAATGTTTTAGGTACACATTTACTTGTCCTGTTCATAACATAATTAATTTTTATTTCAGACAAGCATTTAAGAATGGAAATTTTATCGCATTTAACATCACAGCCATTTATCCAAACAATTTTTTAAAGTATTGATTTTTAAGATATATATTAATTTATCTTTCCATTTTTATTTATGAATTAATTGCCATAAATTGAAATATCAATAGAAACTGACATAACCATTTCCATGATGATATTCTGGAAAATAACCATTGGCTTTAAAACAAATTATTCATATTTCATATTACCTTGGGTTTTACATGTTCTTAAAACAAAGCGAAATTCCAGAAGTTATGCTCCCCTCCTGCTATAAAAAGTCATTTAAAACAAGTTTCTTTTATATTTTCAAAATTAGAAATATGCCTTCTGTAGAGATTGCAAATTTTCTAAATCTTCTGAGTTAAAAGTCATTTTATCTGATATTGGTAAATCTTTATTGAAAATTTTTTATTTGAAAATTGAATTGGAATTTCAGATTTGAGCATTAAATGAAACTTGTAGTAAGAAAAAACAGTTCTTTCTACGTAAATTTTAATCATTTTTGGGATATTAAAAAAAAGTATCTTTTATGTTTCATAATTCTTTTATTGTTCTAGAACAACTACTGGTTCCTTTAACATTTTATAAGTATTTTGCTTTTTTAATTCTTGATAAAATTGATTTGAATTTCTTATTCTGAAATAACAGATTTATCATATAGAATAAAGCCTTCCAAACCGAATTTTTGCTTTTTCGCAATGATAGAAGGAACTTGCTTCAAGCAACTGACAGATCAATTCTATTATAATTTCTAAAACCAACATTTTTTAGAATTATCATTAAGAGGAATTTATGGCACTTTTCTACGACATTTTTTTAAATGATCTAATTCTTTCAAAGAGTAACGGATTAATTATTGTTCCTTTTAATTTTACCAAGCATTTTGTTTTACTCATCATCGGTGAAATACTAATAAAAATTATGCCCTATTGTGTCCGCTTTGCACAAAGCGAGGTTCTGGAAGAACGAACTCATCTATCAGATTCCTAGTGTTCTTAACCGAGTCCTCTTGGGAACGAATCATGTGTTCTTTTCCGCGTTTCTCAGCTCGGCAAAAGGTCAAGGCGGGAGGGAGTCGTTCCACTGCAAACGACTTCGGCCGAAAACAATAGAAACTTTTTGCCCGCATCAACTCCTTATTAAATGTTTCTGCTTCAGCTACGGCTCTCTTTCAACGGAGTTGTTCCACTTGGCTTGCCAACCTTCATCGCGATTCCAGTGGGGGAGGACGGGATGTTTAACTTGTCCATTAAAACGTCGGCAACCAGCCGTGTGCGTATACCTACACCCTGATACATGTCTGGGATGACGGAATTACCTGGAAAGACACCTGCTGGCTACCACGAGGGCATTAATGCTGTCACACTTTGTTAGATGCGACGAAAGTGAAGTGGAAAAAACCTGACAGAATCTCCTCCCCCCATTCCCTCTCATTTGTTTACTTTTCATGGTCTTTTAAACAGTAACACCGAACGTTTTTCCGAAACGTTGCAGTAAAAAAAAATGACCAAGAGAAGCAATATGAGTAGCACAGATATAAGATGAAAGAACAGACAAAATATCAGGATCCCTGACTTCCTACTTTAAAATCATGTACAAAATTTGCCAAACTGCTGATAAAGATACGAAGAAAATAAATAAAAAGTAAAAAATTGTTGCATATAGTCAGCTGTTCTTATTACAATATCCATTGTTGAGAGTTTTGCCGATCTCCATAAGTGGACATAACCATTTTGTTTCGGAGAAAATTTTATAAATGGTGAATTGAAATATTCAAGGAAAATGTGAATTTAAAATTTCATCAGTTGGATGAATTTCTTGCTTTCAGAATTTAAATTCTGCCAAAATAGAATGATGGAAGACCAAAATTCATTGTAAGGAAGTGGAATTTCATGAATAAACCGTGCGTTTTGGAAGCTAAATGTTCATAAGTACTTCGGCATTATACAAATAAATGGATTTAACAATCTTGATTGGGAGAATAAGCATTTATTAAGCGATGGGGAAGAAAACGATGCAATAACTCTTTTTCAGAAGTTTTGCATCGGTGAGAGAAGAATCTGTATCTCTCATCGAATTTAAATCAATCAGAATCTTTTAATCATTTATTTGAAGTCTTCTCTGATAAAGGATTAAATAAGAGATAAAAAACAAATTAAACCAAAAAAAACAAAGTAAACCAACTATGAGCGCTAGATGATGAGAGTAGTTTCCAATATTTTAGATATTTACTGGAGAAGTAAAGTGATTTTCTTGAAGCGAAATTCGATCAACAGAAGGTAAATATTTGGCTATTATTCTAAAATTATTAAAATAATAATAATAATTACGATAATTTATATCTAAAAATACTTGAAATTGTTATTGTACTTAGTTTGAAGACACTTAAGATTAAATGGCAATGCCTTTTTATTGACCGCTAATAGAAATTAATCAGTCAGAGAAACTGTGGCATGCTTTTCCTTATTTAATATTCTTTAATAACTATTTGGATTAAAAAAAAATTCCTTTTTATTACTATTTGTTTTTTTATATTTTTTATATTAACAACTTCATTAGTGATATCATTTACAGCAGAAGTCAAACCTTAATAGTTTTGACTTCATGCGCCGTGAAGGTTCTCTTCCCCCTTTACAATAATAATTTGGATACAATCAATGCACTTTTCAACTTTCAAGAAATATTTGATTAAATATTATCACATCACTCTAACACAGTGATATTTCTTTTCAGGTCCTAAACTATGAAGAACCGATTTATTTGGCTTTAATTGTTTGGGGGCAGTGATCAAAGAAACGTGTATCAGTGATAAAGACACATTTCCTCCCGCCAAGAATCGATGTTTAAAGGTAATTTTTTATCATAATTTTTAACCTCTAAATTAAATTAAAATTGGATTTTCATTTTAATAAAGTGTAGTAACATTTGAACAAGTTGACTATTTCTCTGCAAATAATGTATAACGCTACCCATTAGACAATAAGTATTATTCTGTGTTGACAAATGATATCTGTGTTCATTTTTTAAGGGAGGAGGGGGGACATTTGAAATAAAAAATGCAAATAAAATGTTAAATGTTTGATAAGTATAATGTTTGAAATTTTTCTCTGTATTTGAAGCATGGCACCATATCAATAGTTTTCATCCGAATAGTTGCCATCTTGACAACATTTTGCGTTTCGCTGATCAGTGAAATTTGATTGAATGTGCTGCAGTCTTTCAATAGTGATACATTTTGGGAAAAAAATGCTTTTTCTATCTTGTCGATGCGATTCATCATTTCTCAATTGCAATTATGATACAAATCATTGCATTTTTAAATAATTATACTCGCAGATAGAACGGCATCTTTAAAAAACAATCTAATCTCAATCCCCGCAACTACAGAATCGGAATCTTATGTGAGTAGTATAATTCTACGTCTTTGTACCCTTCGTGTACGAAAAATTAAGATCAATTTCATGCAGCAAAGATAAAACTCCGAACCCAGTCTCCCTCCATATTTTAATGGCCGTGTGTATTAACCCACAAATGATCAACAATTTTGTGGTATGTTTTCATGGAAGCAAAAATAAATAAGCGCGTAAAACCACTACAGATTTGTTGCGGTCCTTTTTATTTCTAGAGAGCAAATAGCGCTAGCAGAAGACGATAGCTGGAGGCCATTGGCCGATCTATTGTTTTAAGGAATCAGCGGAGCATGGCATTACTTTTGTTGGTTTTGCTCGAATCGGAGGAGGCATCTTTTATTTGCTTTTTCTTTCTCAAGGGAGACAAATGATTACTCTCTTTTTGGTTTCTCCTAGATTTGATAGAAGCGGCGAAGTTATAAAGGCATAATGATTAGAGATAGCAGTGTTTTTATAATAGCTACCACAGAAGTGATTTCCGAGTAAAAATTTTAATCTATTTCTAAAAAAGCAATTTATTTCTCTTCATAAATATTTTTCTTTCCCTTTGACGTTTTAGAAATCCTATAAGGCCATTAGCCGATAAGGAAAGAATTTTGAATAAAATTGTGTTATTTGTACAGTTGAAGAAGAGCTCGCTTCAAACAGAAGCCATCTCCTGTTTAAATGCAATTTAAACTTGACTTTTGTTGAATGCCATGCACTTTCTTTCCTCATTGCTGAAAAATTGTCTGTTTATTTTGTTTATCACTCACCCATTCCCACAGATTCAAGAAGGGGAACATACTCTCCTGTTTTCAGGCCCAAGCAATCAGCACACCTTTATTTAACTAAATTAGCTTTACGCCATTAAAGCTTGCAATTTTGCTATTGATTTTACATTTTTGATCACTTCTTAATGCAATAAATTGCTACTATTTTATACATTTGTGTTTTAAATTTTATCATTATAAGAAATTAATTATAATTTAATCTATAGATTTAATTACATTATAATAGTTTGCGAGTGGCGTCTATTCATTTTATTTTTGAATTTAAAAAAATGCTTCAAAATTCTGAAGTTTTAAATTATTTAAAAATTAATGAAATCGGACCTATATTTGTGACTGGGAAGTTGGTTCTTTGGTCTTGCGAATTATTTTAAATACTTTAACTGTATAATTTGAGATATCTTCTTATTATTCTCAAAGCGATTTTCAGTTAAAACTGTTTGAAAAGATCTACATAAGTGAAGTTCATTGTAATTCAATTTTGCTATATATACGAAAAGTCAAACAAATAAGAACATTATCCATGCTTTGTAAATTGTTAGGATTTAATTAAACTGAGCAGACGCCAGAATTTCGGCTCTTTGCTGGGAATCAGTAATTTTTCATATCGAATTTCATGTTGCGCCAGGCTATGTAAAATTCCTTCAATTTAACATTTCAAAATTCATTAGACCTCAGAAGAATTCCTTTTTTTCAGAACACAGAAGGCTGGTAGGGCAATTATGGAAAAGTAAGTTTCAAGAAGATTTCGAAAATGATTTATTTATATTTTCTTGCTCTTTTTATATAAAAAAACAGGTTTATTTTTCATTCTTTTTATTGAATTTTATTTTATTGTTTATTTTTTGGATATTGTTCAATCGGCGCATCTATAAACTGCCGTTAATGTGGATTCAATTGAAGATTATTCTGCTTACAAATTCAGAAAATAACCTTTTAAAAATTAAGGTATCCCGATTACCTTTAAAACACTGGTTATTAACCACAGTGGTGAATGAATTTCTTTTTATTGTTATTTCTTGTAGATCAAATTCTTCACATTCCAAAACAACTTATCTTTTCTAGGAAAAGGAAGACCTGACTTATCATCCAGGGTTACACATTTTTCTGCTAAAATTGGTCTTTCACTTCAATTTCCTCAAAACTTTAATTTTCATAAAAATTCTCCAATGTTAATATGATATCTCAGAAACTAATAGAGGTGTTTACAGAAAAAAATTTAGCGTATGTTTTAAATATTATGGGCCATGAAATGAACGAAAAGGTTTATTGTTGGTGAAACACTTTTTCATTTATAGGTGTTTCTAGTAAAATAAAGTTTATATATATATATATATA
>JAPMOQ010031023.1:175086-207666 GCA_026543055.1 Argiope trifasciata
ATATATATATATATATATATATATATATATATATATAATATTATGTAAATATATTTTTATCCATAACTTCTTTGCTTCTCAATTTTTCTTAGATTTCTATTCATTTCATTCATCGTTATATTCCATAACTTGTGTGCAAAGAAAAATAGGATTGCTGCATTACCGTTTTGTGTAGAGTGTTAACCGTTTTGCTTAAATTTCATTAAAATTTATCGCAAATTTTCCTATTCCTAAAATCATATTATATTTTCAAATTCCAAAATAATTTGTTTGTATGTATAGCATTTTGTATTATAATTGACAATACATTTAAAAATATAATTTTAAATATTTTTTTAAAAATTCTGTTTTTCAAAAAAAAATTTCTTTGAACGTAGTACCTTAATTTAATTTTCTAGAAGATATTTATCGCACACATATTCATTCCTTTAAGACTGAATTCCAACATAGAAATTAATTATTATTTTCAAAAATAAATTATTTTTTTCTGCTGGAGCTGCCTCTTTCCGCAGAGCAGACAGACAGACGTACTGGAATTTTCCCCCGGCCGTACTTAATCTCGTCCAGAGCCGCGATAAGACATAACCAGTTTTAGCTATTTTTCTTCGCGGCACGATCTCGCGCCGTCTTGAAGGTCGTGGATAAATATCGAGAGAAGTGGACGAGGGTTGTGGGCAGACAGCTCAGGGACACCTGCGGGTACGTGCGTCGCCACAGAAAGTTCTCGGCGGTTCTTTCAGAAACGGTCGAAATAGGAATATAAATGAGCTCGAGTGCTTTCATAGTTCACCAGGTGAAACGCTGCAAATAATTAATCTAATTTCGTTTTCACTTTCTCGTATAGGTTGGATAGGAAATGGGTACCGTGGAATGTATGGAGATCTCAGAGTGAAGGTAAGGCCTGAAGATTGCAAATAATGACTTAAGTACAGTACTGATGGTACCAGGTCATCTCGAATCCCTGAAGGGCATGATGTCGAAGATGAAATGTATTAATGTCTCAGAGTGAAGGAAAAATCTAAAGATTTTGAATAATGATTTATGTACAGTACTGATTACAGTACTGATGTACAGTACTGATTACAGTACCAGGTCATCTCAAAGCCCAGAAGGACATGATGTCAAAGATGGACAGTTTCATTCCAACTGTTTGAGAGAGTGCAGATGGGGAGAAAGACAGGCTATTGACTACCCCGAAAGGATTGCTAGTTTGACGGATCGATCAATGCAAGGTTGGACAATACTTATTCAGCAGTCTACCACCACAAATCCTGTCAATACTGCTACGTTCAGTGGTGACGGGGTGGTCGACTGTATACAAGAAGAAGGTTGAATAGGCCCAGATCCCATCGATTTTTTATTAGTTTGTGTGTATGAAGGGCTTTTTCAGGACCATCTAATACATATGAACTACCCAGATCGTTTATTCCAGAGCTCAAATTAAAGTTAAAATTTCAAAGCAACATTCGCTTTGTATGTGGCTGCATATTTGTGACTCGCAACTTGATTATAAATTGCATTTTATCCAACCATTTATTTCTGGTTTTAAGAATGACTCTCTCAGCTGTGGAAAGAGTGTTGTGTTAATAAGACTTCGCATAGGTCATAATTATTTTACTCACAAACATTTACTTCATTCAGAAGCAGCTCCAATTTGTGCAAAATGTAATACCATAATTTCTGTTCGGCATATCATATGTGAATGCCCTAAATACTGCTTTCTAAGAATAAAATATTTCGACAGCGATTATCCAAATTTGAAAGACATAATTGGAGAATCACACCATGTTAATGTGTTTTCATTTTTACTTAATGTCCATTTCATGCATAATATCTAATTTATATTTTTTTATTTCATTTTAATTTTACATCCCCTTACTTTAATGAAATCCTCTTACTCAAAAAAAAAATATTTTAAGTTACTACGAGTTTCACCAGTATTGGCCTTTGCGCCACAAAAACCAATTAATGATTAACATTTTTTTCCCCTTTTAAGTTTCCAAATTATTTTCAGTGCTTTGTGACATCTTTCTTCCTTGCTAATTAACAAAGACAGCAGCCACGGCGTGCTTTTCACTATCTCTTATACAAAATAGGGTTGAATAGGTGCAGATCCCTCTGATGTCGCGAGATTTTTTTGTGAGGGGCTTTTTCAGGACCATCTAATACATATAAATCTTTTTTTGATTGAAAATTTTAAGATTTCCTTACTGAAATATCTTTAGCTATTCATTTGTTTGCTTAGATATTTCTTTTGGGCTTATGCGACTGTTACTAAACATGAATTTAATTCTGACCAGATGGGCTGTTATATCAAATGTATCTTGAAATGGATTTCTGTACTTTGTCGCTAAGCAACCGGGTTATAAATATTTTATGGAGAGAAAAATTAATGAAAATAATGGAAACGAATTTATCACTTGGTTATTTCATATTTTTTACTAGTTGGTATCCGGCACGTTGCTACCGCTGAAAAAAATAATATTAAGTGCGATCATTGAATAATTTGGCAAAGTTTAATCGAAATAGGGTGAACGGGTATGTAGGATAGTATGTAAAATTAGAACAAACAAATATGCATTTTTATTGATTAAATTTGTTTATTCTTTTAGAATTGTAAAACTGGGTGTTCTCGCAGAATGGTGATGAAAGAAACTATTTATTGTGTCTCGTGATTCGTTTCATATCCATTTAATCATTAATATTCGTCACATTCTCAAATTTAATTTTAGAAAATCCGATTAAAATATTTTCTTTTAAAGTTGATTAAACACTATTAAATATATTTGTACCATAATATCGTCAATATGGTTGAAAAGAGGATTTTTGAAAACTAAGAGGGTGCAAAATTATTTGTACTACAGTATTTTTTATGGTTACTGCGAAAAGCGCTAAAATTTAACTAAAATACAAAACCCCCAAGGTTGGTCTTCCCAAAACTTTCTCGTATAATTTTTAATAAAATTGTTACCTCTGAGAATGACTTTCATGACATTAGTAGCTATAAAATATCAACCTTTAATTTGGATTTAGCATTTCTTCAGAAACTATTGTCTCCTCTGCGAGTTATTTAGAGATTAATGCTTGGTAAATAAATACGGTTGAGATTAAAAAATTTTTTTTTCAATTTTAGATAATTGTACTATTTCTATAACCTTCCCGTAGGTGTAAGGTATAAGCTGACCCAGTTTCATCGTAATTGGATGAACGGTTTAGGAAGGCATAAGAGAGATACAAACATTCATTTTTATTTACATAGATAACAATGCAATCAATTTGACGCACGCAACTGAAATAGAACGGAATAGTTTTAACGCAAAAAATCGAACTAGCTGCTAGAAAATTTTTCAACAAGTTTCTGAACCATCACTTCCCTTTCTCTTGTAGAGCAGGCCCATTTAGAAAAATAGTAGTAATGCGGCAATAGATCACACATGTGCTTTTTATACAGGGGTCAAGTTTGAAAAAAGCGGGAACTGAAAATCCATGGATACAGGCTTTGAAATTTATATTTCATTGAATAGAAGGTCATCTTGTAAAGTTTTTTCTTTAAAGAAAATAAAAACAATCATGTTGTAATTTTTATAGTTAAAAAATACAATATTTTTATAGTCAATTAATTTAAAACAAATGAGATACTTTCAATAATTATAAAATAGAATTCTAAAGAGTGCTTAATTTAAAATTTGTGTTAAAAAATGCTTGCAGGATTTTAAATGCATAGTAACCCATCTACAAGAATGCGACGGATTTTACTCGCCTCTATGTAAATATTCAGAAGTTCATCTACACAATGCTTTATTTCTTTCAAAAAGCTGAACAATTACGCATTTAATCATAAACCTTGACTCACGGTAGATTTTGATATCCTATTATTTCCCCTTTTTTACCTTCTCGTTTACAAAGAGGAATCGTCAGCCTCGGGTTTTGATGAATCTACATGTTTCTAATCTCCTTGAGGCAAAAAAGTACATTTTTGGAATTATATCTGTCTGTCTGTGTCTGGTTACAAAAAATGTTCTATGTTTGACAGAATGAGACTTAGTGTATGAAGTTTATACCAAATTTGCAGATTGCTATCGAATTTTGAGGGAAGTAAATCCAGAAGAAGTCTGCCTATCCCAATACAAATTATTACTACGATTACAAAACACAAAAATTTGAATTGAAAATTTGATACACTTTTGGCATCTAAAACATTATTAGATTTGATTAGATTATAACCCTATTGAATTTGGAGCGAAATCTGACAAAAAGGTTGACTATTTGTCTGCCAGTGCTTTCATATACATGCAAACAGAATGACTTAAATAAATTGTTTGTTTTAGTATCTATTAGTTTAGTAATAATGGTATGTGGTCTATTACAATAATTGAAATTCTATGTTAAACTTGGTTTCAACATGTAAGCTAAAAAAGGCTTAAATTGTATTTTCTGTGTTCTTAGGTAGCGAACGCTTACTAAATAAGGATTTCTCAAATTTTTAACTAAGACTTAATCAAAATTTTAAAGTTTTCTCTCAGTAACTTTGGAACGTTTTATTTCCATTTCTATTCCATTTTAAAATTCAAAAAAGTAAATATATCTGTGATGCCAATTTTATTTTTCTACAGTTTTGCTCCAATTTTAATAAATTCTTTAAAAGACGTAAGCAAATTTTTCAATGATTCTTTTGATAGTTTTAAGCCACCAATTTATATACATTTTAATATTATCATGCTCCTTCAAATCAGTTCAAATAATTTCATAATCAAAATACGTTGTTAGATGCAGAGATATCCATACCTTACAAACATATTTCTCTTTCAGGATGAAGGAAGGACTTTGCAGACAAATGTAGAGAAGGCCGAGGAATGTAATAACGTTGCTATTTTCTTTGGTTATCTAGCTGTATGAGTGAGTTTTACGTCATAAAGCTAGGTTACCAAAGTTAAGAACAACGGCACTGATTCGACCCATTTTGAAACCATTCGAAGTCTCTCCGATTCAGAAGTGGGTAGTAGACAGGTGGCACCTTACTCACTACGTCTGGCCTAGGACCGGCGCAAGATTCACATTGGAATCGGTCTTACTTCACCTAAAAAAGGGAAAGGGTGAAACTGTAGTAATCTCGACATCAGAATTTTGTTTACAGAGTTTTAATGTAGTTATATTATTATTCCAGTGTAATTTTCCGTGGTTCAAAATGACGAGGTCAGTCCCAAAACAGCCCTAGTGTTGCTTTACAACGGAACGTTAATATAACTAAACTGAACTAAGCTCCACTTTAAAACAACAAATCATTTTGGGATGGAAATCGTAATTTTCAATTTGAGGTCAGATAATGAGAACGAGACCCTGAGCTGGCTTCCCCAAGCTTCCATGCCACACCAGCGGGAGGACGTTTTTGACCACTGTGGATTAAACGTGCTCGATATCTTTTACACGACTTTAATGCAGTGGAATCGAGTCTCAGACCTCAAAACCTCCATTTCAAAGTCGAGACCTTACCTCCAGGACAAGTGGCCGGATAATTTACAGAAAAATCATCATCCCTTCTCGTAATTGTTTCTTTTTATTAATTTTGAAATCAGGATTTTCATATTCTAATGCTGCATCTTACTGAGGATTATATGAACTCTGTGTATGTACATAATGTATGTTATGAAATACGTCAATATGCTGCATACCTTTGTTTTTGCCAATAATATAACTGGACCTATGGAGATTGCCCTTTGATTCTATTACATCCAGATGAAAAGAAAAATCTAGTGTCCAGCTAGGCTAAAAAATTTATACGCTTGTGGAATTGCCTTACCACTTTTATTTTATCACAACCCGCAATATTTCCTTTTAAAATAGTTATTTTTTTTCTTTGCAAAATTTTGATTTCAGATTATATAACTTTAATTTTAGATTAATATATCAGAAATATTTAAATCTTCTTACTTATATAACTTTTATAAAGACATTAGCATTTCATTTTCAATAGCTCGAGTGCATTTCATTTCGCAATAAAGAAAAAATGAAATTCCCTTTAACAGTTTCAAAGGCTGGGAAAGTAGTTTTTCCAGACAGACCAACAAAGTACTTTAAGAGGTACTGGATGGGCAGACAGGTCACCAAAGTTTCTAAGTTCACCATAAGAATTCCGAGCCTTATTTTAATGCTGTCATACATGCTGTTTAATGCTGTTTGCTGTCCCGAGTGGATGATTTGGATGACACAGATACCTCGGAATCTCTGAGGAATCCAGACCAATAATAAAAATATACTGTCAAATTTGTGATTCCGTATAATTTTAATTGATGTTACCGGAAGACAGATGGTGTTATAAAATCTTTTCAAATATTTGGAAGAAAGCAGGAAAATAAATGCATTTGTGGAGAAATGGATACGGTTTACCGCTATTTGATGGAATGTATGGAGATCTCAGAATGAAGGTTGTAAATAAAGATTCAGGTACAGTACGGATGGTCATCTCAAAACCCTGAAGGATATGATGTTGGATATGATATGGATGGACAGTTACATTCCAACTGTCTGAGAGTGTGCAGATGGGGAGAAAGACAGCCATTTACTACCCCGAAAGGAATATTGGTTTGACTGATCTGTCCATGTAAGGTATGATAATACTTATTCAGCAGTCGACCACAACAAATCCTGTCGATACTGCTATAAGGTGGTCGGCTGTATACAAGAAGAAGGAGTTGTAAAGTCGATGTGAAGCTAGACACTGAATCCTTATTTAAGATAGATGTTTTGTAAAATAAATTTCATCTCTTTTTATACATCGTTTTTGTCCAAAAACAAAATAACACAATTAGTAATTCATTTAAATAATTAGTGGGAAGATGCAATTTGAAAAAAAAATATTTTCTCAATATTAATTTTTAATCTTTTGCCCTCGAAAGACGACCTCACTCACCAAGTGGCTTTCTTTCATCACTTTTGTTTGGAGCTGAAATTCGATGAACGCCAATAACTATTGTTTCTTTTTTAAAAAATTCAGTATACATTTGAAATATTGCGTGCACTTTAAAGCTTAATAAAGTGTGTAACTATAAAAGTTTTATGCGCTAAACTGTGTGTGTACAATCGTTTTAAGTTAAGGGAAAGAAATTCACTGAGAGAGCTACAAAACGTTTTGAATTGTTGGTTCGTACTCGCGAAAACGGCCTCAAGGGCAAAAGCTTAAATCATTCATTATTTCCTGGCTTAATACTTTTAAATACTTTAGCGAAGAGCATCTAAGACATCTGCTCTACTCATCTTTCAGTTTATAAACCGAAATTTGGAAATTCAAAGTGAATTTCGGAATCAAAGTGCAAGTCCTTTTAATGCTAGTAAAAACTCGACTACTACAAGATGCTAATTTCACCCAAACTGTTTTGCTAGGTGCTCACTTCTCAAGCATATCAACATTTTAGCTTGTGAAATCACTGTTACCCAATGAGATTCTAGCTGAAACAAGGTGTATTTAAAACAAATTGTTAATTTCTCGAACAATTTAAACTTTACATTTAATTAGTGTTAGAAGGATAAAGGAAAAATTGAAGACACAAACCTTTATTCACATGTAAACACAGTACCTGGAAACAGTGTGTGGTTAAAATATTTATATTTTCATTTATTCTGTTTAAATCTCAATCCTTGATTTATTCGATTATATTATGCATTGGAGATCTCTATCACCCCCTCCCCCCCGCCAACCAACCACTCGATTTCCAAATGGTTTGCTAGCTGATTTCTGAAATTAAAATCATTTTCTCCTCTAATATATTTAAAAAGCGGATTTTCTCCCCATCATATAATACAAGTTTTTTGATAATTTGAAATTTTTTTACTCCACAGCATTTTTTTTTCAATTTATCTAAAATGCAACATATAATTTTTTTAAGCTTTCAATTTGGATATTTTTATTTTAGAAAAATCTTATTTTAACAATGGTCTGGATATAGGATAAACGGCATTGAAATTTTATTTCTACCCACGATTTCCTTAAATTTCAAAATTTAGATCTTCTAAATATTTTAATAAAAACTTTTCAGTTTGAGTTTTGAATATTTCACACTTCTCAACTTCCAATGAACTGTTAACCACATTCTTCCGCGCACACACACACACACCTGTTAGATTCTATAAGAAGAGAATCGCGCAGGCATCCTGGCCTATAGGTAGCGCGTTTCCCCGTGACCAAGGCATCTCGTGTTCGAACATGGTTGTTCGCTTGTGTTCTATCTTTAAGATGTGTGAATGTGCCCATCTGTAAAAAGAGATTGTGCAAGCGAATGTACTCTCGATCTAGTTACCGCAATTAAAACAAAAGATGCATCCCCGTCTTAAAATCGCCGACTTCGTCAGTGGGCTTGCGTATGACAAATGCTATTAGAAACAACAACAAGTGAATCGTGTTTTTTTTTCTTGTAGTCGCTTGCAATTCGCAAGAACAGAAAGACTCTTCGTCTTGAGAATTGCAATTGAGAAGGAATAACTTGATGCAACTGAAAATTATCGTTGATCTAAACAGCGCATACTTCTGTTAAGTACATAATTGAGAAATTGCTTATCCCAAACTCAACAAATGAAAGATGCACACAATTCTGACACTCATGTTACAAATCTTATTTCTATCTTTCTCTAATATACATAATTTCAACTTCATACAAATTCACACACTTTGACGTATTCGAATGGAACCTGTCACATACTTAATATAACCTACTGTCTCGTACCCGGCGCTTGTGATTGTAGTGATTGTATGGCTCCTACTACATCATTCACAAAGAACTAACTCCCAAGAATGAAGAAAACAACTGCAAGTGCCTCCTATCATATTACCTCTATCTACATAAAGTGCTAGCTGGTACCCGGCGCGTTGCTGCGTGGCCTCCGAGAGAGGCCACGGTTGCTACCACCGAAGAAAATATTAAATGCAATCAATCAATCATTTGGCAATGTTTTATCGAAATATGATGAACGGTACGACAGTATATGAAATACGAACAAACAAATATTGATTTTCATGTATTAGATGTGTGTATTCTTTTAGAATTGTAAAGCTTGGTACTCTTTCAGAACGGTAATGAAAGAAACTGTTTTTTGTATCTCGTGACTCGTTTAATTCTTGTACAGAATTCTCAAATTTAATTTTATAAAACATAATTAAAAAATATTTTTAAAAATCTTTTGTTAATATAGGTGAAACAATAATTTTTCAAAATTAAGATGATGAAAAAATATTTGTACTACAATATTTTTGGTGGTTACTGCGAAAAACGGTAAAATTTAATTAAAATATAAAATCCCCAGACTTGTTCTCTCCAAAACTATCTCGCATGATAAAAGTTGCTACCTCTGAGAATTACTTTTGCACACTATAGTTACAAATATTAACCTTTAACCTATTTAGCATTTCTACAGAATTTATTGTCTTCTGGGCGAGTTATTTGGAGATGAATCCTTGGTAAAAAGATGCAATTGAGATTCGAATTCTTTTATTTAGTTTTAGATAATTGTTCTATCCTTATAACCCTCCCGTAGGTGTAAACAATAAGCTGACCCAGTTTCACCGCAATCGGACGAACGGTTTAGGAAGGCATAAGAGACATACAGACATACATTCATTTTTATTTATGTAGATAAGAAATGAGTTGCGCTATTAAAATTTTGCTAACGACAAGGTGAAATGGTTATAAAAATATTCCCTGGTTGTTGTTTTTTTGTCACTACTTCAGAAAATATATATTCATAAAAACTATTTTTACGTCATTTTGAAATTCAAGAAATTAGGTTTTCAATCTTATATTCGTTCCCAAACCATAATTTCTCTTATTTTAATCAATGTTTCAAAATTATTTCGAACAAAATGTATCACGATTTTGTAGTTGAAATACTGTACCTACTACCCTATAAGCACATATATATTGCAAAATATTGTTAGATATTAGACAATATTCGCAATATTCTATAATATTGAATAATACTTTATAATATTGTGTAATATTGTACAACTAACTGGGCTATTTGGATAATCGCAGTACTTGCGGCTCCAACGGATTTTATTAACAATAAAGCCGTTTCTAAAGGTTTCAGGTAAATGACAATTTTTCTTCACCCTTTGGCACATAAACGCAAAGACTCTTTGGAGTTGCCGGATCAGAACTTAGCGAGATTTATTTGCTTGTTTAATTAAACAGAAATATCTGGTTGATACTGTCTAAGAGGTTAAATTTTAACATTAAAAAATTAGCAATTTAGAAAGAAGACAACCACAAACTTGGCTACTCCGAACCGACAGTAAGGCAAACGGATTTAATTCGACTGTCCTAGTAGCACACAAATATTGTGCAATATTGTATGGCATTGGTCAATATTCACAATTTTGTTTAATATATAGTATTAGAGCCGGCCTTCTCTATGAAAGGGTCTGGGTGCAAGAAACCATTTTGAAGTCCTAAATTTTTAGCACGAAAACATTTTGAAGTCTTAAATTTTTAGCAAAATAGGGGGAAAAAAACCCCACTAAAGTTTGCATTTGTATTTAATGATGCATGCTTCTTTTAAGCTATTAATTACTCCACGAAAATGACAATTTGTCCGATTTCTTATTTGATGCTTAGGATGGCATTAAGCATTATACCCATATGCTTGACCGAAGATGATAATCATTTGATTTTAATTTGCTGAAAAAGGGCTCAGTATTTAATATATTTAGTAACTGGCACTGCAAAGGATTGGAAAAAATATCACATTAGGTATAGACAAAAGTAGATAGCAAGTGATTTACAAGTCCAATTGAATACAGCTTCAGTCCCGACTTCCGGACGCCGGGCATGCCGCTCTGTCTTAACATGTCTGGGGGGGGGGATTTCCTTATTCATAAATGAGCATTTCCGCCTTTTTATCGATGTTATTGCGATCTTTTCGTTATAAAGGCGTCAGACGATGCTCCGCCAGCCACATGAAAACAAGCTTGTAGACTTTTAGAATGTGCAACATTATAAATGTTCAGAACACTGTTTTAAATCTTAATCACGGTGGGGGCCCCTCAGTCGTGGGCCCCGGGGGAATAGCACTCGCCGCACCCCCCCAGATGACCGGCCCTGTATAGTATCGTACAATATAGTGCAACAGACTGTGCTGCCTGGGATATTGCACAATGTTGTATGATTTTGAGCCATATTCCCAATATTGTATTATATTAAATGATATAACACCTCACAATATTGTATAATATTGTACAACAGGATGTGCTACCTAGATGACCGGACCTCAGCGATAGCATTGGCAGGAATCAAAGTTGAGTCCAAAGGACACCACTGACCATGGCACAACCCTTTCCGTGGGAAGCACGTCCCATCATCGGTATGGAAATAGCCGACTTCCATCATTTCTGAACTCACATGGATGAATGGGAACCAGCCACCAAACTGGAAGCTTCTCTTCCTCATATCTGAGATGCCCCCCCTCACCTCCGGAGGGAATAAAAAGATACATCCCTACAAGAAACACTATGATGTATTAAAAACAGAAGAAGCTCGACTGAGTTTGGCATCAATTCCGATGAAAATTGTTATTTCTTAGATATTTTTAAATAAATGATTGAAATTTATAAAAGTTTTAAAAAAACTTTGCTATGTAATCAATGCAAAGATAAGAAATAGAAATTACTATAATCAATACAACAAAGTGTGAAAATTAAAAAAAAAATGCAAAATGAAATGCGATACCGACGTCGAACATGAATAAATGTCATGGGAGTCTGAAGTATTATCCACACAACAGAACTAAATTTGTAATTTAAAACCCAGTTTCTAATGCTGAATATATTTTATGGTAAATTGTATCCCACCATAAATGTAGTTAGTGAATAGGATTAAACATGCCTTCAAAATAAAATAATGACGAACATTTTTAAAGTACGCTCATTTTAAGTACCGTTGCACTTAATTATAATACAACTGTACATTTTAAGATATATTGAGAAAGTTAGGAAAAAGTATGATGGAATGAATAATGTAAGGCTTCTAAAATAAAAATGAGTTATATATATATAAATCAAAACTTGAACTTAAAAAATCTTTTACTAGAGAGCCATTAGAACACAGTTAAGTTGCACAAAATATTGAGTCGAAATTTTCAGCAATCATTTATATGAGCGAGCACCAAAGATGGTTAATGAATTATAATAAAATGCAGTTCCTATACTACGAAAATTAGAAGATTCGTGCAATTGTGTTTGAAGTAACAATATGATGTCACTAGACTTGAATCAGTTTGCATACATTATATACAAAATGAACTAAGCAAAGGTTAAATCATTAAATGACACGGATATAACGTCTGTCACAATCTGATGCTTAAATTGTGGAATCTTGAATATTGAACAATGCAAAAGAAAACAACAAACGGAATTGAAGAAAATAAATATTCCTGGTGAATCGATGGTCTGCTATTAATAAAGCAGAGTATGTGTGTAGGCTGAGGAACTCTATAGGCCGTTTTGAATTAAAACGTTCAAGTTTGTAATGAAACTCTATAGGCCGTTTTGAATTAAAACGTTCAATTTTGTAAGGAAACTCTATAGGCCGTTTTGAATTAAAACGTTCAAGTTTGTAACGAATATAATCTGCAAAATTGGAATGGGACCTTAGGAGAGTTTTTAAAATTTTTATTCAGAGTTAATCGTTTCAAGCGGTCAACAGTTTCGCCAGAAATATTGCAGTAATGACTTTTGTAGTTATTCCTGAAAAACGCAATAATTTCAGCAAATTTTTAAAAACAAAAGTTTAATAAAAATTTCAAAAAATTTATCCAAGGTGCACATTTACGCCCTCCAAGGTATAAATGAGGCAAATTTGTTAATTGCAGGTAAAATAATCTGGTCAGTAGAACAAGTAATAACGTGAAGAAACACATTCACCTTAATTATTAATAATTTTTTTAAAATTACGTATAAACTGAGTCACATCTTAGTGTTTTACCATATTGGTTTCCAAAATAGTTATAGCACAAAAGTGACTTTTACACACTCTTAAAAAAAATAACCATGTTTTTATTAACATCATTTTGACAATTTCTTTAAAGTTATTTTTATTATCTTTTGCACTGCTTTTCAATAATAAGTTTTATTGTTGCAAGTAAATTCAAGTCGTTTTCATCGCTTCATCATATATTTAGCAGAGTTCCATTTATGACGATTCGCTAGAAATGATTAAATCAAGCTTTTTTTTTTCATGTCAAGCAAGTTGTTTATTTTTATTTTTACATACGGTCAGGCCCAGATTAAACAAACCCTTACTTACCAAATTTCAAAATGCCCCGTATAATTTTTTTTCTTGTTTAAAATGTAGGTAAAAAGCTCTATTTAACGAATAATAAATCCCGAATTATTTGCACAGCCAAAATAGCCCCCCCCCCATCTCTGTTGGTTTGGGTTAGGAAAATATCGGATTGTTTTAAAAATGATTACAATATTCATCTTATTCAAATAAATAAGTATTGAGGGTAAATCGTCATGCGGGTTTCACGTAGGTAGGACAGGGAATTTATTTCTGATTTCTCCCCACTCCACAATGCATAGAAGGAGATGCATCGGATTTGTGAAATATTCCAAACTCGGATTTTGTGAAATATTTAATTTTTGAAACATTGCAAAGTATACAAGATTGTCGGAAATGAAAGTGCTTTTCGTTGATTGTAAAGCTCAACATTTTTGACGAATTTGAGAAAATTGGACCATAAAACCCTTTAGTGGAACACCTTGAATTTACTATGTCAACATTGGCTAGTTGAACAACGAACAGAAATTGAAAATGCAGAGTGTGATGAAAAAGTGTCGAAAATAAGAAAGCCATTGAGAACCTTTCCTCTTTCTATTCTTAAATCTGACCGAGTGAAAAGATTCCATATCGTTCGTGCCAAGAAAATAATCATACCAGTGGGCATCTGATTAAAGGAAATGTCTTTAACTTGTAGAAAAGAATAAGATGAATGGCGTTTCTGTATCTAATACTAGGATTGACCGTTTTAAGAAAACATACCTCGTAGTCCAAAAGAAAATGCCTTGATATAACTGAAAATGTAGTAAAAGATTGGAAGGAAAAATTTCTCAGCCTTATTCAAGGATGATCATCATTCAATATTTAGAATGCTGTTGAAATAGAAGGGACGTTTTATGATTTACAATCTGATCAAACGTTTTGCTCTAGAAAAAAAAAAAAAAAAAAAAAAAAAGCGTTTGTATGAAAAAAGCAAAATGTGGGTTGTGGTTTTACTCACGATTAATACTGCTGGAAATGACAACTTGAAGTTTGTGAGATGATGTGTTGTAAGTAGAGTTGTGATATTTTAAAAATGAGACCTTACCGACAAAATATACAGTAAAAAAAAAAAGTCCCTATTTACAGACGTTTTGACATCTTTAGATGGCATGTCTATAAAGAAATGGAAGAGATTTTTTTTTTTTGTTTATTGTCTCACACATCCTCCAACATTCAATTTCAAAATATTAAGGTGTTATTTTACCCTGCAAATTGCATAGGTGCACTTCAACAACTATATCTTTGGTTTAGTAAAAGTTGCCTTTGAGGAAAATTATAGCATCATTGGACGAAAATACTTTTTTTTTTTAAGTAAAGACAGTGTTTTGAATGTCCTGTATTTTGTGAGGTAATTTTAGAAGCAAATTTCTAAAATCGCAAGTGAGAAACACTTTCAAAAAACGAATTTTCTAGACCTACAAGTGGAAAATAATGAAGTCATTTTTCCATTTGACCTTTCAGAAAAAGTTATATTGGCATGGTGTCCCTTTTAGGACAAATTTGTAACAATTAATTAGCATGTAATGATAGACTGTTTATCTGTACAACTGAACTGAAATTGTTGTTTTATCAAAACTAATGAATAATGTGTCTGATGTATAAAATCGGTAGAAGAAATTCGCACTGAAACTTTGAAAATATACCAAATGTAGCAAGATGTAAATAATGCAATATTTTTCTGTCGCCATAAAGAACTTTTTTTAAATCAGGAATCAAGAAAAATGTAAAACTTTATTTAGTAAAGATTGTAAAATTTAAAATTATTTATTTACAGTATTTTTAGCTAATGAATAAAAATTATAAACTTTTTAATTCTGGATATTTTTGTGTAATTAATAAATGTATGTAAGATAATAAGTTTTACATATGTCATATTCATTGTGTACATGAATCTTTCTGATAGAGACTGATGCCATGATGTTAAAGCACTATTAAAAACATAAATGTGCAGTTCCACCATCATCTGACTTTCCCACTACAGGAATAACAGTTTTTTATTCACCTTGTAAACTATATAAATGTTAAACAGAAACCTTCTTCAGCTTTCAACAATTTAAGAAAATCTTACTCTTGAATATTTGATGAAACAATAAAAACAGTTTGAACTTGAGGGCAACCATGTAATCAATTGTAGGTGATTAGGCAAAAGAAAATGAGTTTAAAAAGTACCAAAATTTGAATTTTTTTCTCAGCATTCAATTTAGTATTATTTCTAATGGTACTAATTAAAAAAATGAGCAATTTTTTCTAGCTTATGAGATACATATTCTTGAAATAATATTTTTCGAAGTTACTGAAAAGAAATCAAAATTTAGCTAGTTTTTAATTAGCTAAAATTATAAATGAATTTTAAAACATCTCCAAAGTTATTTTTTCTTCTAAGGTAGAAATTCCATATATATGTTAAATCTTATAGCTTCAAGTCAAACTGTTTGGTTTAGTTGTGGCATTAGTGAAAACAAAAATTTATTTTTATTATTAATAAATTTGTTTCTGGTTAAATATTTGCATTTATGAATAAAAGTCCTTATTATTTTCAACAAATTTCAAGGGATTATTTTGTTATATAAATAAATCTTTGGTTTTGCTTTTTGTATCCAAACACACAATTTTAAAAACATTTTTTAAGCATATAGCAAGCTTTATAATACCTTCACACTTTATTTTACAGTTTTATTATTTAAAACAATTTTAAACCTTAAAATTAACTATGAATAAACATTTTTAGATAGGAAATGAATGATTTAAATTTTCCCTCATTAATCAAAATTCTTATCTATAAATTTTCTACTAAGAACTTCTAAACCGAATAAAGGGGGTTAAAACTATATGTATTTCCCCGTGACTTGGTTTTCAAAGTGAAATAACTAATATTTTCTAATTACAAAAATAAGATTAAAAAAAACAAATGATGTTTAATATTTATTAAAAAAAGAAATTGTTTACAAAGTATATTGATGATATATATTAGTAAAACATGATTCAAATATGATAATTAGTTACAATAATGAAAGAAATTAAATATAAATAACACTATCTTAAAATTATTCACAATTTTCTCTACCAACAAACTGGATATATTTTATAAGAAAATTTTTCCAAAACATAATATAAGGCAATTTACAAAGCAAATTGATAAAAAGTTCAGAGAATAAATAAAATCATATTCCAAATAGAAGAAAAAAATCAATATACAGCATAGTATTGTATATATATATACTATGTACATTCCATAAATGCATATAATATGAATTTACATCAAATGATCCCATATTTTACAAAAACAAAATAGTATCAAACATCTAATTAATAACCAGGACCAGGACAGCAAAATATTAGCTTGTTAGCTTTATGCACAGAATCTGTAAAATAATAATACTAATCAGAAAAAGGAAAAATTTTAAAAACATTATAAAGAGAATGACCTTTTATTCAGAAGAACACACATTTTGTAATCAGAATGTGAATGTTTCCTTTTGGGATTTTTTGTGTGTTTAAATTGAAAGATAGGAAGAAAATGAAGGAATGGAAATTCAAATTATTCCTTTCCTCCTAAGAGATATTTTCATAAAATATTTGGTTGATTCCCTTTTTTTTTCAAAAAAAAAAAAAAAAAAAAATTAAGATTAGTTTTAGGTTATAGAAATACAAATAGAAAATACAACATGAAATAGTGAAAACTGACAGGGAAAAAAATTACAGATCCATTTCTAAGATATTACCACAGACATAACTAAATGTATACAACAAATGCAATGAAAAAAGGACCCACAATATAAGTAAAAAAAATCTTTTATGCAAAAAAAAAAAAACACGATAATTATTTAAATAACACTTTGTAATAATAAAAAGGTAAAAACTTACTTTGCTATGAATGTCACTGATTCAGTGTTGTGAATAAGAACTAAATCTCTCGGCTGACTTAATTTCATTTAGAAAGCTGAAAACAAAATCTTAAATTACTTTTGCAATAACAAGACACAGCATATCAAACTAAAAATATATTTATTCACATTTTTCTAAAACTTAAGTCTTAATGCATAAAAATAAAGTATTTTTGGATTATCTGATTATTATTTTTTTTTTCATATTCTTTCTCCAAATCTGCCCTTTTGTATATTCTACCACCATGGAAAATCTTTTGGGGCACATTTAATATTTTAATCATTGTTAATATATTGATAATTTATTAATTTGATTATTTCCAGAAAGTAAAATATATATATGTTGCCATATGGCCTTTGCCAAATTATATTTTTGAAGGTATAAAATAACACACAACTGAAATATCAATCTAAATGATTTGGTAAATTTTGTACAGCAATGCAGTTATCATCTTGTACATTTTCATTTAAAAACTGTGTAAATATAAAAGTGTGCTGAAAATAATTATAAAATATATTCATACATAAAATTAAACAATGAAAATGCTGTATTTCTAAATTATACTTATAAGATTTTATTAATTTTGCACCATATAATTTGTTTATATTAAAAATTTTTTTAATCCACAATTACTCAAGTTTTTTAAATATTTTTTACTAACATTAAAGATGGCAGAGAGTCAAAACTTCTGCAAGCTAATATAAACTTCATTAAAATAAATGCCATATCTTTTTTAATAGAAATGGCTTAAAACAAATGCTTACAAACAAAAATATTTTAAATAAATCTGAAATTTTCTCATTCAACAAGATTAAGCTTCTTTTGAACGGTAACAGCATATGCAACAACAACAACAAAAAAACAATACAATGGCTATCAGTCCTATTTTGTCCTGGTTTATGCAAAAGGGGACTTCATGGAACAATTAGCAGAATTAATTTAAATTTTTATTAATTTTTTTTTTGCAGTAAAAAAAAACTAACTGATATTAATCCATCCCTATGAAATCATGCAAATTAAAGTCTATCAGTAAGATATAACATGTGATGATTAATAAATTTATCCCATGAAACAATTATCTAATCAAGTCATTATAATAGTTTATGGTGACTTATAAATGGTATCTGTAATTATTAAAATTGTTTATAATAATTCTTGGGTTAACATAAACCTTCAAATTGAAAATAAAAAGAATTCTATTTAGAAATTCAATTCAAATGAGATAAAAAGCTGTTTAACAATATCTCAATCAAATTATATTGAAGAAACTTTACATAAGAACAAGTTGAATCCAACTCCCAAGGATACAAGCATGGAATTAAACATATAGAAAATTGAACCACTAATGTATTTATCTGTTGCAACATTACTATATGCACTTAATTTTACATTACATGCACTTAATTTTATAAGCCAATTTAAGTACCATCCAGGAAAGATGGACATATTGGATGATAATAATAATAACAATAATAATAATAATAATAAACAGAAATAACCAAAAAGAAATTAAAATCCAGATTTTCTAGTCAAGCAATATTATTATATTAACGAGAGTATGACTATAAATTTTTAATTATATATTTTGACTCTAACTAAGGTTTGGATTTCAATAACAGGTAATCATATGCAAGATTTAGCTTTTAATAAAACTGTAATTTTTGAGGAATTAAGAAAAAAAATGAACTGTTGCACTGACAGTTACTGAGCCTCAATACATAACTTTCACTGAAGCTATAAAATGACAACTGATCTACAAAGTTTAAATTAAACATTCACCTGAAAATAGATAAAAAATATGGTGTTTATTGAAAGTCCATTGTAAATGAAACTTTTGTAAATTCATATTCTTCAATCTTATTCAAGAATTTCCATTTTCTCAAGGTTGGATAGTAAAAAAGATGTGTACGTATAAATGCATTTAAAATCCACACACTTTTTTTCCCCTTTAATAAATTAGCAAGTACGTTCACATTAAATGTGATAATAAAATAAATGCATAACAAAGAAATGCAACCTACCTTGTAAAATTATGAACAGCTGTACCCCCCAAAAGAATCCTAATGCCTAAGGATTGCTTATTTAGCTGGTAAACGGCCAAAGATTCTTCATAAGTTGTTCCACCAATATAAAACACTATGATATCTTGAGGCCTTTAAGATAATTTGAATTTGCACAGATCAATTAATAAACATTTTGTTTGATTAAACAATAAAATAATAAATTATAATGGGATTTAAAAAAAAAAACATTATTTACTAAGTAAAAGATATGCACAAAATAAAAATCAAAATTTTACAAGAGAAGTGTTAGAAGTTTGCCGATTTTTATTGTCAAATAAAAGGTTAATTGCTTCATAAGATCTCTTTACTTCAACAGTAAATACTAAAAGTAAAACTGCGAAACTGTGCCTTTAAGAATTATACACAATTAGAAATTTTCCAATAGAAAGATACATCTATTTGTGGAACTTTCCATTCATGGATGATATAGCATGAGTGGAAGAAAATTTAAATATCTTGGTGCAGAATGGCTCATCAAAAAATTCAGTTTAAATTTCATTCTTATGATATATGATATGGCAGTTCAAATCCAATAAAAAAATACACTATATTCCATGTTAACAATATAACAAATGCCATACATATAGATATATAAGAACAATAATACTTTGAAAGTAAATGATTCAAGTAATGATTTGTCGATTTTTTCAAAGGCAAGTCATTAGATACGATGCAATACGATATATTTTTACAAAGAATAACCAGTTATGGATATAAAAAACAGAAATTACCTTTCTCGAAGTTGTGATCCACTCAAATAAGGATAAGAAGTTTCCTTTAACTTTCCCTTAACAATATCTTCTAAAATATCCTTCAGGAGTGGGTTATGCTGTGTGTAGATATTTTCAACTCCCTGGAAAGCAACATCAATGAACATCAAAGAGCATTTTTACATTCATGTAATAAAGAGCATCAAAAAACAGTTTTGCATGCAACTCTCATGGAGTTTTCATAAGGAAGTATATCTTTCAACCTTAAGAAATGAAGTGAATTTTTTATATGTATGAGAAAGTAACAAGTTTATTTTTCTAAAAAAATATTAAAGATTTTTTTTTTAATTTCGCAAGTTCATTATGAAATACATAAATTTAAAAACACAAATTTGTTAAAAAATATATATATCAGATGATCATATAATAATTTAAAATTCTATCAAGTTACATCTTTGTGTTATTACACCCAAAAATTTCAAATCTGTCTCTGTAATTTATGCATCAATTGATCCACAAATGCAATCGTTAATAAATTTTATTTCAAAATAAATAAAATAAAAAAATCTTACTCGACTATTATAGCTAAATTTTTTTTTTTAATTTGGGGGCTCCTCCCCTTAATCAATGATGCCCCGAAACAGCATAGCAAACTTCCAAGGTTTGTTATCTTGTCTGCTTCTCTTGCTACAATGAAGATACTGCAACCTAGCACAGTTTCCAAAGGGTGAAAAAATAAACCCCACAATTGAACTTTATTGCTTATAGAGTTTTAATTTAAAATTAGAAACTGAATTCGGTCTACTGCCCTTAAAAAAAGTCATATCCTCAATTTTTGTAATATATAAAAGGGGAAAAATGAAATTTAGAAAATAAATGAAAAAACAAAATTTGGGTAAAAAGTTTTTAAATTATATAAAGATATGTCTGAAAAGAAATTTTTTGTATTTAATGTTAAAGAATTTACTGTATTATATATGTACTGTATATACAACTGCAAATGAATGAAAATCCTAAATTGATTTGTTTATTATATCTTCTTCATCTTCATCAATACAGAATACCACCTGGAATATTTATTTCTGCATCCTTAGATGCAAAGACTATTGTAGTTTTGTGCTCACAGAAATGTAAATAGTACTCATGAGATTCAAATGATTTGGAGCACAAAAACTCTTTCATCATTTCTAGACAGCTCCATAATGATGCCAACTCATTTTTCCTAACCACATAAAATTCACTAATTTCTGTCACTGTTTCAAGAAAGTTATTTTCAACATCAATGTTTTGGCTATTCACTGATAGCATGCAAGCCTGCTGAGGGTCTTGAAACAGAACACTCCAATTTCCTGAGCACTTTCCAAAACTTTCTTTCATTGAATCATTTGTAAAATGAATTTATTATTATTGTTTGTTAATATTTAACAGGATGGCTGAGATTTACATTCAAATAATAACAGTAAACAGTTGAAGCGGAGATTGCAGGTTCTCATTTTGAAAAATAAATCATGTGATTGCACCAGCTGTGTTGCCAAATCCTACAATTAATGGAAATTTTTTGGAGCCATATGAAGAAATATTTATAAAGATACAATTTTATTCTAAAACCCCAATGCAATTTGAGTAAATATGGGAAAACTGTCCAAAGGAATGGTTCCACTTGGTACTATCAGTGGTTCAGATCTTTGATGATAATAGAAAATTCTGAAGTAAGAGCTTTAAGAACTCAATTCGGAGAAGACTAAAATGTGAATATGCTGGTTTTAGAAACATTAACTTTTTATTTCTATTACATCTTCCAATTATATATAAAATTAAATCAAATGTAATCATTGCAGCCAAAAACAGAAAATGGCACTATTTAATTTGTGAACATATTCATTTTTTCCCCAATATATCTATGTATCAAATTTCATTCATCCAGCTCCAAGCACTTGTGAGTTATCTTTGTCACAGACAGACAGATGGATATTTTCTAAAAATGCGTGCTTTGAGCTCGGGAAATCCTAAAACATGGAGATTCATGAAATCTTGCATTCGTATTTTTTTAAAATGATTACTATACTTTATGTTTTATTACATAGGTAAGAAAGCAAAAAGGGGAGTGAGTGGAAAAGGAATAGATTTCAGTGCTTGCATAGTGGAAAATATTGTTGGTAAATTTTTGAAGCTATGGATATGATATTTTATTTTTGCAATGATCAAAGATAGACATTTTTTAAAATAATAATAATAATAATAAAGAGTTAAGAAAAAAAATTCTCTGGGCATGCACATTTTTTTAATGAAAAATGTAAAATTTCCCTGCATTTTCTGTCTTTCAGAAATTTTTAAATTCCCTTAATTTTCCTGGTTCTTCTGGTGCAGTGGCAATCCTGTTAAAATAAAAGCTATTTGTTCATGACAATACAGTTAATTCAACAAAGAAATCGATTTACCTTTAAGCCTTTTATTACACGTTTTGTAAACGCTCGAACATTTTCAGTAGTAAAAAGATCACTTCTTCCACCTTTATTACCACTGAATTCTAACACTGCCCGCACCATCTGAAATTTCAAAAACAATCTAAGAAATATGAATATGTGAAATTATCAAAGCACTAGCATTCACACATATTAAATATATATTTGAATTTATAAAGCTAGAAGACAAGGATTACTGAAAAACAAGGATTTTACTCACTCTAACTAATTTCTCACTTGTATTTCTTTTCTTCAGCAGTTCGATGAGACCATTTATATCGTTATTGCTGTTCTTCTCATAATGAAGGGAGTACAACATCACCAACCTCACAGCATCAATATCTCGCACCTTATCATTGTTCAGTAGCTTGCGTATTTTCTACATTGAAAATTAAAGCATTTTAATGTAGCAATTGAAGTTAGACTTACATCATTTTCCAGTTGCCACATTTAATTATTTAATGTCTCTCTTTTTTTTCATAACATAGTAATTAATACCTTCACAGATTTTGAAAGTAAAACATATACATTAAATGAACAAAATTTGAATAAGACTATTTAAACAGATTTTTGTATAAACAATTTAAATTTGATATGAATTATTTAAACTGGAATGTTTTTCCATGTTTGGGGGGGGGAGAAGAAGGGTGGAAAACAAAAATCACATCAGTTTCTCCAGAAGCTGAAATCTTTAAAAGCTGAAATTACATGGGGGTGGGGAGGGAAGGTAGGGACTTGTATTCTTTTAATTACTTCCTTTCTTGAAAAACAAACACATTTATTACATGCTTGGAGGCATTCAAAAATCCTACTTATTAGAAAGATAATACAAGTGGTAATAAAATAATATTGCTATGACAAATGAATGGCTACAAAAGTAAATAATTTAGCAAAAATATTTGAAAGAATAACGTAAAAAAAAAAAAGCTTTCTAAAAGGTCAGAAGTTTAATTCCACAAGATTAACCTTGATTCATTCCAATATGTTCAACTACTAATTTATTTTTCTAAAAATGGTTATTTAAAAAAGACAAATAGTTTGATGTTATTTATATTGATGTTTTTGAGACATTCCATTCAATACAATTTTGTATTTCTTCAAAAAATATAATAGTAATGAATTTCATGTTAATTCAGGATTTAAACTCAAATCTAGAAACAAAAATTCTATGAGTCTTCCCTGCATATAAACTCAAGATGTGCTAGCTATAATGCAATATGGTTTTAAAGAGAGGAAAAATCTATAACTTTCTTTATATTTTAAGCATACTGAATGTCAATGCAATAGAAATAAATGTTATTAGAAATACACAACCTAAAACAAAATGATATTTATAAAATAATTATTTGCTTAATTTTACATATTTATTTCAAATGCTTAAGACTGCAATGAATTTATTGACAGTGTGCATGTAATGAGCAAAAATTCATGTAAGATAGCGATAGTGACCCTATCATTCAGAATAACAACTGTTTCTACATGTTATAGATCTTTAAAAAAAAAAATTCTTAAAATTATACAGCTTTTGCATCAAATATTGTTATTACAAAGAACATGAACTAATAAAGCTGAAGTTTTAATGAAATATGTAAATCACTTTCCAATATGTTACAATCATGCTTCTCACGATTTAATTGGGTGTACTGATACATGATGTAATATTTATCATATTGTCAACTTACATTTACAACTAATAAAAATAATACATTTTTAAGTATCTTGAAGCATAGAAAATATATAAACATTCCCATGCTAAAGTGATGATAATAATATGAAAATTTACTTTAAGAGATTCACTATGATCTGATTCACATGCCAATTCTTGCTCAGCCTCTGAAACTTCGAGAAGGTTATGAGCTCCTACAAGACGGGATAATTCTCCTACTAGAGTCACATGTTTGGCAACTGTTCCAGACATTTTCTTGAATTGAGGATAAGTCTCCACAAATGCCTGCAAAAATGCATTTAAGCAGAATTTTAATTTAGGTGCTATTTATCACAAGAAAATACAAATAACTATAATCGTCTTTTACAAATGTGACCAATTAATTGGTCTCTTTATAAAGATATGTATAATTTTTATTTTCATCTATTTCTGATTCCATTGCTTTTTTTAATGGGTCAGTTGATAAATGTCTTTAGATCATAGTTCTATGCATTTATCACCATTGTAATGACAAAGTATTTTGTTTATATGATACTGAGCTTTGGTTCTATGTTATTTCCTTCCTTTTTCTAAAATCCTATAAATTATTAGTGTCAGTCAATTTAAATCAAAGGAATTATTATTATTTTTCTCTTACAGCAAATGGCTTCATATAATGGTGAGAACTTTATCTTAGAAATAGGGAAATGGAATGGAAATTCTATTTCCTTATTAATTTTCCTATTCTATTTCCAAGAAATAGAATAGGGAATCTTTTCAAACTATCCTTTAACAAAGGATGCAAGAAGAATTGAACATCCTATGATTTAAAGTGGATATCACCTTAACAGACTGGTCTGTTTGAAAAGCACATCATTCTTAAATTTCTGCCTCTAAGCACTATCTTTACCCTTTTTTTTTCTTCTTTTTACACTGTTATTCTGTTTTTTAAAAACTTAAAATGTCTTGAAAGTATAATGATAGTATTTAACCGGAATAAGAATTAACAAAAATATAATTGAAAAAAAAGTTCCTGTTTTAAATTTAAAAATAATGGTCTATAATATAAAACAAATATTATATAACAAGAAGAGGACTGGAGCATGTGCAAACTCCACTTCAATAATAATAAAAATTGCATGCACAAGAAGGCAGATTTTCCAAAGAAGAAAACATTTTGAAGAAATTTTAATATTGTGCATATATATATATTTTTTTGTATATTTTTGTGTGTATATTTTTTTGTATATAAACCTATGCTTACTGGAAAAACAAAAACAAAAAATTGAACTCAAAGATTTATTATTTTTTTCTCCACCAAAAGAAATACTTATATATTAAAAATGTTATAAGAAGTTTCAAGTCAAATGTTAAGTGTGGATCAATAGATATACCAGATGAAAAAAATTAACAAATGGTTCAAAAATTGTGCTATAACATTAATGGAATTCAGCTAATGGGTAATTATAATATTAGTGAATTAAACTAATTATTTTTGAATTAAACAATATTTTTTACCGGAAGAAAAAAAACACACATTTCATTCAGAACGATAAAATTTTGACTTTAAAAGGATTTTCTTTATATATAATGTTCATGAACACTCAATAGAAAGCTAGTCACAAAAGTGGGATCAAAAACAAATAGTAATCCACTAAGAAAATTTTACAAAGAAAAGATTGTTATAATAATCATAAATTTTAAAAAATGCTGCAAGAAAATATTAGCAATAACCTCTATAGGTGCATGAATACAATAAGTCAACAAAAATATAAAAATTACTGATTGTTACACTGACCTTTGTAGTAATCTAACAAAAAAGTAAACAAAATGTAAAATTTACAATCTCATAAAATTTTTTTATTTCATGAATAAAAATTAGTTATATGCTCATATGGACTTCTAATGGAATGAAATAAATCAATGAAATTAAACATCTAAGTTTACAAAATACTAACAGGCATGGCACAGAAAATACTCTTATAATATACAGTAAAATCATAATAGGCACATTTAAATAAACTATCATACAAAAATTTCAAATTGCAGCAATGAATGCTTTTACAATTGCACTTAATTCTACACTTAGCTAATTCACGGAGTACAAAATTTTACTAGAAATTAGTCAAAAGAATGAAAATAAATAAAATAAAAATAACTGATATAGATTGTTAAACACTACTTTTTTGTTAAACTTTCGGTTAAAGTGTTCATAAAATTTCAAAGCTTCGATTTCTAAGGGGAGAGTGAAATTTTTAACAAAGAGCTTGTATATATTGATTATATACATACAAGTACTTGTATAAATTGCGATTTATTATATATATTTGAATTTAAACAAGCAATATTTATATTTAAGATAAGTGATAATTTCAATAATTGCTAACTAAATCAATATGACAGATGGTCTTGATGTATTCCGGTTGCTAGGGTTCTCTTCCAGAAAAAAACAGATAATATATGTAGGTATTTGTACATCTGAATACGATACAGATAAGGGCCATGAATATTTTTTAACTATGTCCTGTATTTCAGATTCCACTGGGATCTTATATAAAAAATAACTAAAATTACACACTAAATGAGATTTAATATCACATTTATTTCGTTTTAATGTAAAAAACTGCAATTTACAGTATAAAAGAATAAATAACAGTTTCTTTTGACAGGAAACTGGTAATAATGACATAATGCACTGAAAAAATTATATGAAATTCAGATATTTTTTAATTTTATGTTTTTAATTTCAGTTTAATTACTTAGCAATACGATAAAAACTCTTCAAAAGTAAAAGTCTTGCAATTTCATACCGATTAATTCATTTTGCCAATTTATCTTTTTATATAACACTGCTTATTTTTGTAAATTATTACAAAATCTTCCAAAAATATACCATTAATATAACAACTACAGGTGGCTTGTATTAATAAAGTTAATTTAATCATGTTGATCAACTTTGAGTAACTAAATCTTACCATTACAAAAGAAAGTATTATTTTAATTTATAATTGTACAATAACAATATAATTGGTTAGAAATACTTCAAAGTGGGGAAATTAGTCCACTTGCTGTCCTTCTTTCACCATCCTATTTTTTGTAAAAATAGACAGTGGTTGTGGACAATTGACCACTAGTACTGTTATCTATTGATCAAAAATTTTCAAATGAAATAAAACTTTTTGAAATTGAAACATATGCTGTTGAGAGGGAGCTTTATCAATGTTCTTCCCTCAAAGATGTACAGTGCAAAAGTGTTTTTGAAATTTTAGGCAAAATTGGACTAGTGGTTGAGGCTGGATAACTGATTCTTAGTGTTTTAATTATCAAAATTTATATTAAAAAGTTCTAATAAAAAAAGACATAATGCTAATGCTTATAATGCTAATTACTACAAGTAAATTAGTTAAAAATAACTAATAAAATAATTTTTATCTCTACTAAAAAAAAAGAATGTACATCTTTATATGTGTTAGTGCTCTATAAGCCCGATTCTTTGTCAAGAGTTACCAAATTTGGTACAAAGATACTTTGGAAGGTAAGAATAAGCACCTCAGTAGCTATTTTTTTTTAATATATTAAAATTAATGAAAATGTTTGTCTTTTTCTATGACAATTTCCAAAAATATTACCCCCCCCCCCTGATAAAAACCTGATTTTTAGACTATTTTAAAATACAATATATATATTAACAGCAAAGAATGAAATCCGTCATACAATCGAATGCCAAATGAGAAAACGCAATTCTGAAATACATCTCCAATTTATTTGAAATATTGCAAAATATTTCAAATTTTTCACTGCTACTTTGGGAGCAGCTGTGCCAGTTCATATTGATGATATCATCAAGGGGAGAGATGATTCGCAAATTATATTGGTAGTTGTAATGAGTGTGACAGGGGATGGTTTTTACCAACTTCTGAAAGGAATTTTAAAACAAGTATATGAGAAAAAACACTTTATACCCTAAGAACTTCCTTAGTATTGAAAATGACCATGAAATTCCTCTTCAGTCAGTTACAATTACTGAATGCAGGGGAAGCAGCCAATAATTCATCAAATATATGTGTAAACAGACAAAATATAAAATGCCTTTGAGTAAAAAATGCAATTCAAAGTGCCATTCAAGCCTACCATGTTACAATAAGTGGGTAAATTTATATATATATATATATATATTAAAATTACTTTACTCGACATTATACATACTGCCTAAGGAGAGTATGTAAAAATGCTCTACTTTCATACCTTGCCTAAAAACATCAGACATTATATACAATAACAAGGCATTCTATAGGATGCCAGTGTTTCATACTTTGCTGGAAACATATATATATCTTTTAATGAATCACCATATTTGTCAAGCAACTTTTTCTGAATTCCGCCAATCTTCAAAAACATTTTTAATATTAAACTCAAATATAGCTTTTATTATGTAATAAAATTAAAAATGTTTTCATTGTTATATCAAATATGAATTCATCTAATGAGTTGCTTAAATTGCAGAAAGATAAGGAAGAAAGATTTTGCTTAATATGACCACAATTTACGAAAGGAATTAATTATGTAACTGTGAAAAACAGTCTGCAAACTAAAGAGAGATTTCCTAATAATTAATTTTATAATAGATGGAACTTGATTCAATCTGTAAATTTTATGTACACAATAAGTAGAACAGGTGACACATTATTAAAGCAATGTCAAAAAATATTAAAGCAGTGTCAAACAATATTTCAATCTTAAAATTACTGTCTTGAGAAAATGTTGGACAATGAGCAAATATTTAACAGAAAACTGTAAATATAGACACTATTCCTAGCAAGCCATTTAATTCATCAGAAATAATTAGCTATCAATATGTGATGTTATGCATAATAGATTTAATAATTCCTTACTTTCATATCAGCAATAGATTCTACTTTCTTCTGACTCTTTGTTTTTTTCTGAAAGTCATCCATTAACTCTTTAATTTTCACACCAATCTCACCAAAATTAGAATACATATTCTGAAAATAATTCAAATGGTGTACATTTTTAAATAATGAACTTAACTAGTCAGTTCAATTAACATTATGAGATTGACAATACATATTTTTCTATTGATAAATTTAACAAAAAAATTAAAATATTGGATTTGTAAGGTTTATACTACCTGTTTCAGATAACAATAAATATAATGATTAAATGCATTTCACACACCATTTCAATATGTGTGGTATCACATAATTTCAATTCAGGTCAATGTATTTAAAAATTGTCATTTGATTCTAAGATAATAATATAAGTGATCAATATAATGTAAAATACTTTAATGTGATGAAAAAAACTTTAAAAACTATGTTTTATTTTGTTATTTAACATTTATACCAGATATAAAAATTAAATATTTTCAGATTCTAAATTTCTATATAATGGTAAATATTAAATGTCATTTTTTTTTATAGTATGCAGAGAAAATTATTTACTTTTAACCATTTTTTTTCGAAATAATATTTTCAGTATATAACAAACTTTTTACTCAAATAAATACAGTCAGTAAAAGTATACAAAGTTTTTGTTTACTACAACTATTTTTAAATACATTATTTTAATTAATATGTATGTTTTGTTCTGAGCAATTAGCGAAATGTAACAATAATTATATTAGATTTTAATATTTATAAGTTACATCAAAGAATACATGTATATACAAAAACATATACAATTATGTTTAGCTTTACATTAAATTAAACAGAATTAAAGAAAAGAAGCACCATATTATCACTAAAAGAGTTAATTTACTTTCTAATTACAAATACTTCCACAAACTTTAGTTATTTATGATTCAATTTAATAAAAAATAATTTAAATTTTTTAAAATTAGAATACCATTAAAAAGAACATTTTTTTTTTTATTTCTTTCTACATCATAAACTTGAATTTGTGATTCATTATTATGCATATTATGGAATCTTGAAATCATTTTTTTCTTCAAAAATCAAATAACTGTTAATTAAATTCTAAATGCATTAAGGTAGCATTGTAGCAAGGTAGTAGTGTCATTAAATGCACAAATATATACAAATCTGAAAATTTCAGTACATAAAAAAATGGTGAGTGAAAATCTTACTGCAAAGTTTAATTTAAAAAATATTAATCAAGTTTTAATAAAAATGATTTTTATCTCCTTACAGCAGCATAAAATTCATCATGTTCAGGTGAAAGAACAACTTCATGAAGTTCTTTGCTGATTCCTGGCACATTGGATAAATTTACTCTATTGTTGTTAATGGTGAGCAACTCATGAACCATAGCTTGATAAGTCCACTGCAAGAATAAAAATAAAATAACTCAGGATGACAAAAAACAGATAAATTTAGCAAAAACAAAACTCATAAAAATCTTTCCTAGCATGAATTCACTGAATCCCTTCAATGGGGAAATTACATCCTTAATGTCTGCTTTTGACCAGAAAAGAAAAAAGAAATTGGAAAATCCTCATGTACCTTTCTAATGTATAATTCAGCGTTTGTTGTTGGAGATTTTTCTTTCATGGCGATTGAAAGAATATTTCCTTTATTACACAATTGCTTATTATTGTTCCCAAAATATTCTTGATGTTTCAAGGTTATCATCAGTACATAGATTATCATAGTACAACATCAGTACATTAATTCTTTATTTTCATATCTTCACAAAATTAATATCAATGGATATGCCTTAAGGCGTCAGGTTTGTTCCAATCAATGAACTCGTTAACTGAAATAATTAGATTAAATTAAGTGATTTATGTTTTAGCTTATAATTTTATCATCATGGATAGTTTTTTTTTATTGGTTGAATTGATTTATCTCCAAAAAATTAATCCCCTAATAAAATCTTAGAGAATTCTGATAATAATTTCAAGGTTTATAAGTTTTTGAAAAATGATTTTTCCAATTTTTAATAAGTTTTAAGAACTTATAACGATATCTTGGAAACTAATATATATTTCTCAGAAAAATGCCGTCAGTTATCCTGTTTAATGAAAAATTCATTAAAAGACAATTAATTTATTTCATAAAATCTAAATAACAGACATTTAATATTTTGCAATGTACTTTCTTAAATATGAATTTGGAAAAAAATGAATAACATAGGAATTTTTTTTAAATGAATAAAAACTAACAGCAATTTTAGAGCAAAGCTGACATGAAAAGTCATGTAAGCTTTTTCAAACAATGCACCAGTTGTTGCATAACAGAAAGAATATTCATCACTCTGTCTTACAGACAGTATGTCAGTTTTGCAGATAGATACCTTCTAACAGATTTCATTCACAATCTAATTCAAATAAATAATTTTGATGCTGAATGGGATGAATTAAGATAGCTGTTAGCTTTCTTGGGCAGGATCAACTAAAAAAGTTGAATGATAAATTGGTATAAAAAGAAATTGAACTAAATCAATATTTAAATTATGATAATATATTTATAATTTTCTTTAAAAAAGAGAATTTGAATTGTGAATATTATTCTTTAAGAATAAATCTGAATTGTGTATATTTTTCTGTATAAATTTTGATAAATAAACTCAAACTCCTCCCCCCCCTAGGCCCCATAAAAAAAGTAAAGTTAGGTTTACTTAACATATGTGCTTATGTATGTTGGCTGCTTCAAGGCATTCTTTTCAGCAAACAAAATTAAGTACATCTTAAGATCTACATTCAATTTTAGAACAAATTTGATATACATAGATAAAAAAAAGCCTATCAATTAAATTATTAAAAAATCTTGGCTTTTGTAATAGGAAGATATTGCGATAGTAGTTAATTAAATATATTCTCAATTTATCAACTGAAGCAAATCTGACCGTTTGAGTCATCATCATTGACATCAATTTCATTAAAATGTGATGATAAATAACAAAGTGCCCCATTAATTTTTTTTATGTTTCTGGAAGGAAGGATGTAGGGTGAATTAAACTAATAAATGGAAAAAAAGCAAGAAAGAAATTTAGAGGTAGATTAAATGACTTTGACATATGATGAACAAATTTCAAGAAAGAAAACTGAATCAAACTGCATATATATATACAGTCGAATCCGGTTAATTGGACCACCGGGTAATCGGACCGAATCTTAAAGAACCAAAACAAATCCTTTGTACATAAGCCTAATATTATTCGCTTACTTGAACCAAAACTCCGTTTAAACAGACCAAAGAACGTGGCAGGGAAGATGAAAAAGAAGCCATAATTCGCCTTTGTACAGCAGGAAGTTCGAAAGGGAAAAGTACCAGTGGGAGGTGAGCAAGCTCTTTGTTTCTTAGAACGGGCAGCTCGGTAGTAAGTTCTTCAAACGTTGACTTGAATTTAATAAGAACTTTTTTTTTATTGTGCTTCGCATGCTGAGTATCGTGTAGATCGTTTCGAAGAAATTGTTTGTATGCTCGCCATATGCGTGTGCAGCACAATAAAGGTCATAATGACATTTTAATATGTTACATATAGCACGTCTCATCTTGTAACATAGGGCATGTTCGTGTAATCGGACCA
>JAPMOQ010031023.1:207766-300479 GCA_026543055.1 Argiope trifasciata
ATATATATATATAAGCAATTATATTTTTTAAAAAATTCAATCAAAGTATTATGATTTAAACTCAAAATAGTGCATGAATTATAATTGCAATAAAAATATTTAAGAGCAAAAAACATTTTTTCATCTTTAACATTTTTTTTTCTTCTTTAAACATATAGAGCTTTATAAACTGCAAACAGATATATTCATACTTTTAAATATATTAAACCTGTTTTAATTGTTGGTTTTTGTTAAATATAGCATTTGTTAACTATCAGAAATTTTTGCGTAAAATTCAATGAAATTTATGTAAAGAATTCATATTAGATTGAAACTTGTAGATAAAGCAGAATTCTACAATTATTCCTGGCACATATGTTTTTAAAACAAAGAAAAACGGAGTGAAAAAGAATAATTAAATTTCAACAAAATATGACAGTTAATATATCCCTGTCAATCATAAAGGCAGATGTGTATGTGGCAGTGTGCAGGTGCTAGCACTGTACAGAGAAGATTATTTGAAAATTACAGGACAGAAAAAAATGTCTTAGTTTTGAAAATTAATGGTAATAATCTGTGTTTGGTAATAACTAGATCTAACTAGACTTACAAATTTAAGCTAATCTACCTGGTTTAGAAGTGGTGTAACCACATCAATTTTTCTATCCAGAATGAGAAGAAGAGGAGGAAGATCTGGACGTCGAAAATCAAAAAGGGCATTCTCTTTTGATATAGTTTGCTGCAAAAGCACAGTAAATTAATCACATTTTCTTCTTCACTAAAATTTTATTTATATACAGAAAATAAAACTTTAATGTAATATGCATTTTGTGCAAAATCCTAAAACTAAAATTAATTTATAATAAAAAGGAAATTAAATTAACTCAAAAAAGCAATAGAATAAACATTTAAATAGAAGCATAATGCAACATACTCTGACAGACTCGGCCAATTTGCGAGCACACTCAGATGAATCTTGGTACCGAATGACAGGGACTTTTTTCAAAGACAGTAAAACAGAGATGATACCTTGAACAGATCTCTGCAACTGATTGTGGTTCCAAGATCGACTCTGGAATAAAAAGTATTAAAGATAAGATATAAATGCAGTGTCATACTTAATTTTGATGTAGTCCTATCAAAATACATTATAATAATTTATTTTAAAACTGATACTTTTTGCTAAAAAATAATAAAATTTGTAAAAATGAAATTCATACTTAAATACTAACAAAAGACCATTTATTCATGATGCAAATAAACTGAATGAAAATATTAATTTCTTTTGTTAAAATATAAATAAGAAATAAAAAAAAGGGCATGCTTTCTAATATTATTTATTCTACCATAATCATAAATTACTAGTACCCCCAATTATGTAGCCGCTTTCCTACATAAAAGTCAAACTGAAATAAATAAATTAGGTTTTCAAATAATAAAACATCTTGTGTGGATCATTATATTAAATGATCCTACATAGTCATATGTATTGTTGAACAGACTTCATAAAACCATGAAGTCCATGATACAGAATCACTCTGTTCTAATTATAAGATAAATGTTTAATCACATACAGTAAGAATAAGTTCTTTCCAGACATTTAGGAATATACATTTGCAATTCTAAAACTATATGATTCACAGAATTACTGACTGATTGCTCTAATCAAGTGCAAACTTTTTGAAAAGGCAAAGAAAGTATGTTTAGAAAACAGTAAAAATTAATATATATATCTCCCTATTCTGGAATGGATTTTAGAAGATGGGAATGTAAAAATATTGTCTAAAACTCAAATTATTTTGATTTTTCATCTGTATTAATTTTAAGAGATAATGAATCAAAATAGCTGAAACTCAATCCGATAATTTTTTCAAACGATTATGAGAATGTACTGGCTAAGGAAGCTCATTTAAAAGAAATAAAACCTTCTAAATTTTTAAAAGAATTTCAGAATTTACCCATAAATTGATTCAAAGTGATGAAAAGCTTAAACTTTTAAAAGCCCAAGATATTTATGAGGTAACTGAAAGCTCAAAATTAAAATTGTTAAAAAATAAATGAGTATTTACATATAAAGATTTAATGTATAATTTTATGCCACATTTATGTATGATTTAATGTATAATTGTTTGAGAAAAAATCCTAATTTAGCGCTATAAGGAAATTAAGTGTCAGAGAAAAGTAGACAAGAGAAAATCAAAGAATCTGGTAATTCAGGACTTTGAAAAGCTAAATAATCCAGAATTCCAGAACACAATCATCCCCTACAAATAATTGTTATGAAATTCTTACTTGGTAGCATGGTGAAACATTCAAGGAAAACAAATGAGGAGCCACTGGAACAAAATCCCCATAAAATTCCTAAAAAAAAGTAACATAATTGTAATTTTTATAGAAAATCAAATAAAACAAATTTACAGAATCTTTAATAAATAATAAAAACAAAAATTGGAGATTTTTTAAAAGCAAGACAGAACAAGTAACACTATTTCTCAATACAAAATAATAATAATTATTATCTTATGAAAAGGCTTTAAAAAATACTTTTTTTGGAGGGTTGGAGGTGGAGGGAGATAAAACTACAGAAAGAATAACAAATACTTAAATATCCTCTTAATATAATACTCAATATTATCTCACAAGAAAATAATGTATAGAGGATGATAATACTTTATAAATATGAAATATTATTAACTAATCAATTAGTTCATATATGCAAAAATTTATATTAAAATAAAAATATTTTAGAATAATATTGGCTTTGTTTAATTTCTAGTAACATAATGCATTAATTTGACATGCAAAATTATATCAATAAAGTAACTTTAAACATAGATTTTAATACATTTCAGATCTGTTATTTCAATAGTCTTCTACCTGTTTGGTACAATTGTTCAATGGGATCAAGCCCTATGACATCATAGTGTCATTAAAACACAGTTTGGATAATCCACCTTTTAAGTGCAAATTGTCTTTTGAAATACTGTAGCACCATTTTTTTTTATTTCTCAAAAACACAGTGCAAATAAGAAATAGAATCAATCTTCCTTAGCTTTATGCAATGGAGGTGATTTAAAATATAAGGAAAATAGTTTGAATTTCATTGAAACAATGAAATATATTGTTAAAAATTATATGGAAATTTTTTTTAAAAAGGAAAACTGTCTAAAACTGCACAACTAATTTAATGTAGTTAGAAAAATAATTTTTATTTTACTTTTAAAATGATGCAATATTATTTTAGTGCCTTAACACATCTGGAAGTTACCACACACACACAAATCAAATCTGGTTTAGCATTTATTTAAAATTTCAACAAGTAAAAATTACTCTGAGGTGTATGAAATAGCCTCCTTAAGTAAATTTAAGCAAAACTTATTGGTTTGAGGTAAATTAATGATCCAGACAGAATAACTCATTAAGCTCATTTTTCCTTTATTATTAGCAGAGAAATACGCAACATGAAATTTTGTACAACAAAAATATATCAGAATGGTATGGCTGTTAGTACAATAGCAGCTTACTAGTTAATAAACAGGAAAAACAATTAGTACAAAATTATAAGAATCTTACAAGTTAAATTTTAATATCTTAAACTTTTTAAAGATGTTACCAAATGTGTAACATATACTTAAATGAAACTCCAAATATTTAAATGAGGTAAAAAATATTTTCCAAATTTACAATTTTATTGAATTTGCTCTTGCCCTAATTATGCTAAATCATTTTATAGGTATTTTTATAGGCCTTTTCACTAAGATAACTAGTCTTTTATTTAAACTCGAATAACAGACATTTCAAGTTCCCCTCTCCCTTAACAAAGAGCAAAGGTAAAAATAAGTTTGGGACAATCAATTCCACAAAACACAATGGAATTACTGTTTTGTATTCCTTCAATATTAAATTACAATTGGAATAAAATGTATGTTATCCAACAGTGATTTGACCATTATTCATAGTTGATGAAAGCAGCAAACTTGCTTAAATAATACATAATTAAAATTAGGATTAAATTTGATGAAAAAAAAAATTATTTAGGTCTTTTTTAAATATCTCTATATATTCATTTAATTTCTTTTAATTATTAATAGTAAATATTTTTTTAAACATATAATACATGGAACAAAATATTTTATTTTATACATGGATGCAATAATTATAATTATGTTAAATATAAATATCCATTGTATGCATTTAAATAATAGGTACAATTTAACTCACTTGAATTTCTCTGACTGACTCAGTTTCATCAGCCTCAGCTAAGATTTTGATATCACTTTTACTAACAATGTTGCTGAAATCTGCAAAAGTATAACAAAATCAACAGAGATGAATATGATGTTTTTGATGCACACAGTATATAATATTCTTTAAGTCATTTTTTTCTTCTAATTAAATGTTACAGTATACATAAAATATTTCAGCTGCATCAAAAAAAAAAATCTTAAAATTTTGTTTTTTTTTTTTCTTTCCAAGTAATTTTTAAAAATCATAAAAGGTTCATAGTTTTACAAAAATTACAGGTTGCTTTTAAAAATCGAAATGAAATTTAATCAAGCATTGCAAATAGTTGTCTGAAGACAAATTAATAAGATTTGCTAATAACTATTTCATCACTTAACTAACACAATATATTATAACTTAACTAACATTCACTATATTAATTTTAAATATATTATCATTAAAATATGAATGATAACATTAAAAATAAAATAATATTTTCTTTATAAGAATACAAAGCTATACAAACTTATTATAAACAATAAAAATGAACTTTAATGACATTAAAACTTTTACAATTTTAAAAATGAATGTTTTAATTGTCAAATAATTTTTAATGAATAATTCTTTTGACAAAAAAATATTAAATAACTCTTTCAATTTTCATTTGAAATATTGTATAAATCATTTAAAAAAAGATTGTGCAATGCAAAACCTTTTTTACAGTATCAAAAGATTACTGTACTGAAGAATTCAATTTTTTGTAGTCATAATTTTTAAAAATAAGTTTGGTTTCAATAAAAACATTTTGTTTGAAAATTTTGCATTTCATTGAAGTTTCAATTGAAATCTTATGGCAACTGACAACAGATTAGAGAAATATGTAAGACAATGAACAAAATATTTTAAGAATTCTGTAATAATATGAATTATGTGACTAAAGAAATTTGAAGCTTAAAAATATTTTGCTAAAGAAGCTATTAAGAGAAATGAAAATTTTAGATGGCATTAGTCCTGGTGAATCAACTGGTTGCCAAATAAATCATAGTAATGAAATAAATTTCTAGTAATTAAATGAAATTGGATAAAAGTCAGATAATTACTTATATAACTCAATCTTCTGAACTGAATTAGGATTATTATTAGTTAATAACATCTAAAGAATAATATAAAATTTAATTAAATATTGATATACAAATTAATAAAATGCTTTCAAACATCTAATTAAAAGATACATCTATCTCTTACTCTCCAAAGGATTAGATGTGTAATTTAATTTTTTTTAAATCCAATCTCTCACTTTCCAAAAGAGAATAAGAAAATGAATAATGTCAATTCCAGCTTTATCAAATAGCATGTCATAAACCTAAGATTTAAGAATATTTTGTTCATATGAGTAAGGCCATTATAAATCCTATAAAACTGCATAAGAAACTTTTATAAAAAATATGAGATTACAAAATGGATATAAAAATGGAATGCAGAATTATAAGAATTTTTAATGTGTATTTAAAAATAAATTATATAAAAATTATCAGTTATTTATATCAAAAATAAACACTCACATATATAATACTGCCCATATCTGGGATACTTCAATTCACAGGCTAGATTGTCTATATTCTCTTTAGTTGGACGTAAAAATGCAATACACTTCAGATGCTTCATAGGTTCAGACCTCGTCATATCTAACCTTTCAAAAAGGAAGACTTCTTTTTGCAGAATTTCAGATTGAGCAAATGCCATGCTTACAATACTTGTCTAAGAGAGAGAGAGAGAGAAATTAATGCAACATACCAAAAATAATTCGATATACAAAATTAGATATACAAAAATAATTTGTATGTGCTAAGATAATTAAAAAAATCCATTTCTCTTTTTTCTGTAGTGCAATATTTTTCAAAAATACAAATCAATTATCACTGCTCATAGTAAAGTTATGATAAATTAGATTCTCAAAATGCAGATTATTTGCAAAGCTGTATATCTAATATATTAATGTTATTTATTTTAATAAGTATAAAAATTTAAAAAAGTATTTAAATTTTTAAATAACTGTCCATCTAATAACAGAGTGAATCTTTAAAGAATTTAAATCATAACTAGCATTAAATTTTGAAACATAACATAATATTCTTGATTAAAGTTAGTCATCTAAAGATTAAACTTCACTAGTCATAAAAATAAAGCTCAAAGTCATTATTATTAGTGACCTGGTGAGGATAAATATCTCATTGGCATGAGAATTTTTAAGTAAATATCCAAGGCTTGGATTAATAGCTAGGAACTGGCTATTTTGCAAAACTAGTGAAAGGTATCTCAAAATATTTCTTCCACATATCCTAAAAAAGATTATACATTCTCAACATAAAAATTATGGACCTTGAAACAAATCTATTAATAACAGGAGTGCTCAGAATTTTATTTTTTGTTGCTTTGCCCTACAGCCCTTTCTAGTATAGCAAAGGAGACTGGAATGCATTTTGGATGCCTTTTTATTAAAAGAACCAAATTAAAATTTAAAGCAAAACAACAATTTTAATAGTAAGGTCACAAGCAGAATTTCATTTAACTAAGACTTTGGATTAAAATATAACAACCAATAGATGGTAAATTTGAAGATAAGATTTTGTTCAAAGTTTGATATGAATCTATAGTTTATACTTGGAAACGAAGTACCAAGTTTTATCTCTCTAACTCATGATTTTCGTTTAACATGTTGACTTGTTCACAGACTGATATATTTTCTGCGAATCGATACAGTTCAAAATTTGATATAAAACAAGAAACTTGGTTTAAAGACCATATCCAAATTTCATTCAACTAGCTTAAACCATTTTTGGAATTACAGAGTTTCATAGTCAGACATAGTTCTTTTTTTTTTTTTTTTGGACTCAAAGAAGTCGGTTGTTTAGAAATTAATCAAACATTAATGTTGAACCATTTGATATTTTAATACAATATTTCTCAATACTAATATCCATTACAATACTTCTCCACTTACGCTTCTTGTAAATCAGAATAAAGGGTACTTTTCCGTTATCTGGGCACAAATGTCGCCAATATGAACTAAAAGCAAGCCAAGTAAAGCAAATGACAAGAAAAAAAGAGCAAATGGCCTCCAGATTTGGAGGAATTCTACATTATTTGGCGATTTCTATTTCTAATACATACAAAATTTAAAAGTCTGTACTGCAAATTTTGGTTACGAGTGAAGCATATTCACTCTTAGAATAAGAAAAGAAAACAAACAAACAAACAAAAAAAGGTTCTAAACATTCAAAGGTTTTTATCTCCCTTTTTTTGGATTATGTTAAAGATGGTTTTCATTTAAGAATTTAATAAAATTTATGAAAATGCTTTTAACTGAATAATCAATTTGGTTAATACAGAACCCTTTTAGAGAATATTTTATCATTATTGTTAAAGCCTGGAGGAAGGATAATTCTCAACATGATTGAAAAAAAGTAAATAATTTAGAATGTTTAGTTTATTTTAAAGTAATGACTTTAAACCAAATGACACAAGATGTGGATCTGAAACTATCTGATCTACTTGATTGCTCAACTTTTATAGCCTTCAGCTGAAGGCTCATCACTACAGAATAATGGATAGATAATGAGGAAGAGAAATATTATGTGAAGGAATTTGCATGGCATCAGTACTATATTTTAAGTGGCTTTGCACATTTTATGATCAATACATATATTCAAATGAGTCTTCAACATTTTCAGTTAAGTTCACAGTAAGAAAAGAAAATGTCTGGCATATAAAAGAACACTCAAGTTCTTACATGTATCATAACTGAGGAGATTTTAAACTTTAGTCAGGCATTAAAACAAAATCAAAGATTTAACAAATTAAAAAACACTATAGACGAAAATAAAAAAAACAATGAATAATCATTTTAAAATGGAATTATGTATAATTTTTTCAAAAATTCAAACTTAGAAATATTTTAATTGGATTCAGATTCATTTTAAAACACAACTTAAGATTTGAAAAAGAATTGTAAATAATTTTTTTTCTCTGTTCCAATAATTGATTTTGAATCTTTTTGTAAATCAGTTTAGATTTTCTGCTTTGTGATTTAGTCAAATTTTTGAACTGGAAAATATATTAATATTTTTTGTAACAAAAAGAGTCGATAATTGAATAATACATTTTATGCAAAATAACTGATATTACATTTATTTCTGATAAATTTATTTTCATGTATATAATTTTTTTATATATACATGTTTAATAAGTTTCTAATTTTTTTAAATCTTACCTTACACTCATCTAATAAGTATGTAATAAATTAAACTTTTCTCAATTATAAAATTAATTATTTTTATTAATTACTTACATTTAAATATAATTAAAATACAAGTAAGTTTTGATAGATTTAGTTAGAAGTTTTTTGATTTTGGCAAGAAACCTCCTACCAATCTTCTGTTTAATCAATTTCTACAACTTCCTAGTCATGCAGGCTTCTCATTTTCTTCTTATGTCTTTAAATGTCTAATAATTGTAATTTTAAAGATTATAATGTGGGTCTGCTGTATTATATTGCTATAAAGATTTTATATGAATAGGATTAAATGAAAAATAAATACTGAGTTAAACATCAGCTTGAAGTATTTTGCTTTTAAAATATATAACTACATATTTTAGATCATTAATAAAAATCAAACAATTCATATAAATAATACACTATCAAATAAGAGAAATCTGAATAAATAATCTAACAGAAACAATGCAAAATACGACGTAATAGAAAAGTAAACGAATGTTCCGCTCGCTTTAAACGTCACAAGCTATTGCAAAGAAGCAATTTAAAGTCATAATGGTAACTGGATAAAGTCTTATATATTTATATATAATTACACAAAACGACTTAAGAATTATGTCCGTTCGCACCAGATGAATTTTAAAAAATCGTATGAAATATGGTAATCAAGATAATTTTTATAGTAATATTAAGCTGTTTGCTACTACTTTTGTGACTTGGTTTTCGAATATCTAATGTGTGTTTGAAGAGTTGGTACGATTTTGACATATTTGGATAGATAACGGACATTATTTTTAAGTCTTCTCAATAAGCACACATAAAAATTCGATAAATTTCATACTGTTTCTTTATCCATCAATAAAACCTTCATTCCCGAACCACAGTCATCTATCATTTTATTTACATACAGTTTGATTGCGGTCATTGCATTCATTTTTAATAACTTTTGTATAATTTCTTTTATTGCGGTTGAATGAAATATTACTGCGCGAATTCCATCAGTTTCTGTTTTGTCAGTAGACTGTGAATCCCTGCTGCCAGATTAAAATACAAAAATGATACGTAAATAATAAATATCGATTGGTTGATTGAAAATGGGATGGGAATGGGATTTCTGGCAACATAGGCGTTATCCATTAATTCCAATTCCAAAAGAGTAAAGATATAAGATCAATAAATATTAAAAAACCTCAGAGACTGTAGAAGGATCCGAAGATGTTGCTTATTACAAACAATATTTTGAATAATCGCTTTGAATGAAGAACAAGAATGAAGGTCAATATTAAGTTTTGAAAAAAGATCTGACCCATGAGTATGAGTTGCGTATTCGGAACAAAACAAGATTATATGTTCGATGTTATTTACAAATGTTTTTCTTATTTTCTATTTATTTTCTATTTTTTAATTTTTATTATTTTATTTTATGTTATTTACGATTACAAATTTGGAAGTAAGGATAATTATGTAGACCAAATTTATTCAACAAAACTGGAATTATAATTGTCACGGAAAGCACTTCCACTGCTACTGAGATAACTCCTGCGATTCCTGAAAATAAATTTGGAACTTTTTCGGCTAACTTTGCGATGTGTAGTGTTTCAGCTCTATAGCATACTAAATATCCTGTATATAATTCTGTAAATAATTTCAACTAATTAAATGGTTTAGCATTTTTTCCGATTGGCTCTTTTCAGTGTTGATGATTGAATGATCAATTTAAATAGCAACTCTTATTAATGTCAATTTTATACGTTCGATATGACTTCATTTCGGAGCGAAAAGAGCGATCGCAGGCAAGGTGAGTCATGCATGTTTTATTTTCATTGCTCATATATTTTCAATTGCTACAATAATCACCCATTTCAAAAGACCTGCAGTTATGAAATCTTTTCTGCTGTTTTTGAGTCATGGATTAAGGGAGAACTAGGTGGAACATCGTCAGTTGATTCTTCATATTTTATATTTTTAAAAATACGATTCGTTTTTTTATAGAGATATTTCTAAATAATGAGAATTAAATCTTCTAAAGCAATCCACTCCAGCAATGAGTGCGATTTCTTGACCATTTTTGCGAGTACGTCCGCTTCTTCATTAAATAATAGCTGTTATTCAGCACTAAGCAAACAGTAGTAAATAAATTAAAATGGGTTGATTGAATTTGTTTAAGATGTAAGCATGCCGTTTGGTTGTTTTAATTCAAATTTACTTGCTCTTATTAACTAAGATAAGTTGTTGGGTTGTTTTTTCTCATGCCACTTGTATTTGAAAGCCCGTTGACTAAAGAGTTATTCGATTTATTCTGAATTTTGCGTCTCTTGTTTATTTTCAGCAGCGCCATCTAGGGTCAAGAGTGACCTAGGGCCTAGGGTTGCGACTTAGCTATTTATCTCACAACCCTTTTTACGGGGCGGACTTCATACATTTCATTCACTCACCCACATATCGTAATTTAAACCTGGATCAGAGAACAATCTCCTCTGAACCAGTACTCTCAGTGGTATTGCTCTCGACATGGAAGACTTTGTGACCACGACAGGTTTATACGAGCGCCAATCACGCGGATATTCTTTGGTCGGCGGGGTTCGAATTCACAACCTAAGGGATGCAAATTCATCCCCCTACCAATCAAGTAATCTCGGCCAGCTAAGATTAGTAAATGTTTCTTCGATGATTTATTAGGAAAAGATGTGATAAGGTCCAAAAACTGTTATACATGTAAATATCCAAAGTTTGTTGAAATTCCATGTTCAGTTTTGTTTATATATCTTGTTTTTGTGGCTAAAAAATCCTTTGAACCTAATCCCAATTGAATTATTTATATTTCTTTCATTTTGAAATTAACACGCTATATAAATGCGTAAAGAAAATACAATTTGCTTTCAAAGTCTGCAAGGAATGAAGAATGCTTTGTACGTCATCATATAAAAAGTAAAATGCCGTTATGAATTGCATCCCCTTGCCTACTTATCAGAACTGACACCCGCTACTCTGTTTTCACTTTTCATATATGTACTAAAATAACTTTTGGATGTAACGTTGTGTTATGTGTGTGTTATGATTAAATGTTTTAAATGTCACATCTTGTTTATTCAGAATATTTTTAAATTAATGCAGCCAAAAAAGGCATTGGGTAGATGTCAGCCCAGCGTGATTATTTAAAATATTGATTTCATGGATTTACACAATTATGCCTTTAATTAGATAAGTTTTGCTTAAGAAGAGAAGGATGGAAATTTAATTTTTGCTGATAAAAGAAAAAATTTTGACTTCAGCATTTAGAAAATAAAAGTATTCTTTTATTTTCTGAAGCTGATAAGGGAGAATTGATGGTAGTTAGAAGTTCGCATATTGATCGTAATGAACACAACATAGAATTTTTTCCGAAAACTTCAATACTTAGTCCGTAATAGGATCCTATTGAGGACAAAGTCAGCATGATCCTTCAACTATCATTTTATGTTATTTTAAAGGGTCATATAGGCTGAAATTTATTTAAAGTATAAATCGTATCATATCATATTGAACTACAGAGCTGTTTATAACGATATCAACTATAACGAAAATTTTATTTAGAAAAGTATGAGATTTAAGCTTCGGTCTTCTATTCAGATATTTCCCTCGTAATCAATTCCACAATTGCAAATGCTTCTGAACGAATCTTATTTTGCAACCTTTTCAAAAAAATTGTTACAGATAAAGATTAACATTTTTAAAAAAATAAAACCAATTTATTTATTTAACTTGATATTCAATGAAATTGAATGACTCATTACTTTTTATTACAAAAATTGGTCACTTTTTTGTTAAACCAATTAATTATTTGTTATTTATAATACAGTTTTTTAAAACAACATTTGTTTTTTCATTTACAAAACAAATGAGATAAACTATGCTAAAAAAACTATTAACTGAATTTGAAATTAAATAAATATCTGAGAGGAACAGCGAGTTTCCAAAATTCTTCTTTTTAGAAATTAATTCGATAAAAGTAGATCTTAACAATGAGATTAGTTTAGATATGTTAATATTCCGTTTCGAAATTCTTTTAATCACTTATAATAGTAAGAAATGAGGTGAGAGAGCAAAACTGTTCACTGTAATTCATAACAAAGTCACACGAAGTATTCGATACATTATAGAAATCGGAAAAAGATTTATATTTTCTGAATGAATTAATTTTCAACGTAAGAGTATGCTGTTATAAACTGTGTTCTGATAAACAATCGCAGTCGATGGTTCTTACTCATGAAAACATTTTGTTATTACTTACTTATTTTTTAAAAAAAAAACTATAACAATATTTTGCAAGAACTTCGTAGCTTTGAGCCCCGGATGACATCTTCCCTATTTCCCTTCATTTCTAAATTTTTACACCACATCTTAAGGATCTAAACATTGAAAATAAGAGCAGTATTACAATATGCTAATTTCTTTTTAATGTTAAAGGTACCAATTTCTCTTTAAAGCTTCTTCTGCATTCATTTAAATTTAATTCTATAAACTTGACTTTATTAAAAGAATTTTGGATAAATTTTTTTTTTTTTTTCATAAGAATAATGGTTAAAACGATTAGATTAATTAGATTAGACGATTCCAGTAGCAAGTTAGAAATTGTAGAGGAAATAAAAAAATTAGTAAAAAAAAGCGCTGATTTCTATTGGATTTCTGAATTTAATTCTGCTCTAAAAATTTGCAGCAAAAATTTTTTTGCACGCTTTTTTTTTTTTTTTTTTTTTTTTCAAATGAATACTTATTTTTTTTTTTTTTTATAATTTTTTTTTAAATTTCCTTTTTTTCGTTGCTATACGAAACAATGCAATAATAACGTAACTCGGAAAAACTGCTTCGCGGAAGATTTCAAATCAATGAATAAATTATTCATTTTAATATTCTTATATATCGCTAAATAAATACGAATCATTTTACATTTTTGTTTCTTACAAATTAATATAATTCCTTTTTTTATCTAATGCTTAGAGCATGAAACTAAGATTATAAATTTATTAACGACAATGAAATTGCTTATGAAATTTTATTTTACTCTTAAGGAACTAATATAAATGAATTTTTTTAAACAGAGTATCATTTATATTTTCTTTATCAATGATATATAAATGAGTGATGGATTTTGGCATTTTAAGGTTCCCGACAGTATTATAAAGATCTTTTTTCAATAACTGGTCAATATCTTGCGAGAAAAGGAATTTGTTTCTAAATATGGGAAGGAAAATTACTACAAAACCCTCGATAAGCTAATAATAATGATTAGTTAACGATTTCGGTTGTTACAAATTAAAGAATTTCATTATTACGATACATTCTAAAGATAAATTAAATTTCAATGAAATATAACATAATAAAAATACTATTTTTTAAAACCAGTCAACATGTATAGTCAAATGAATAATTAATAATCCAATATATACAAAATATGCAATAATTTATAAATCAATTTATTTGATAATCATTTTAATAATGCTAACAGTTCTAATATTTTAAAATTTATAGAGTTTGTATTTTTTAATAAATTTAATTATTTAGCAACAAATTCAATTGGCTTTGATACTGCTCTCAATAAAGCGCCTCTAGGCAGCTTCTCAATTTGCCTTATAGGAAATTTCCCATTTCTTAAGAGTAGAAAAGATAGATACCTTTTATTTTGTACAAGTTAAAGGGATTTAATTTTTCAATGAAATAATTTTCATAATTTTGATTGATATTTTCTACCTGATTTTGCTTTTTGGTTTGATTATCATTAGTTGGTTTACAACGAGATAGCGATCAGTAAGTATTTTTTATCTGCAAACTTTAAAGCTCATCAGACTTGAAATAATGAATTTCTAGATCCATATTTATTCTGATGATACATAACTATGTTACTTAATGATAATTTAATCATGAATCTTAATTCTTTCAATCTCTCTTCCTAGATCAGGGTCGAGATCAGCTTATTCTAATGTTATGATTTTAAATAAAAGCTTAAAAAGGCCCGTCAGTAAGACACTTCTGATATAGGAACATTAGCTATATTTAGGTATTGCGGTGGAATGAAGATTATTATGATCTGTGTAGGAAGCAACAGGACTTGTTTTCAGGAACATTTCTTTCATAACAACATTCACACGCTGAACAGACACAAAGACATGACATTCATGCGTGCAGCTTAACAGTACAGTATCGCATCTCATTCTGATGACACTCGCAATGCACAATGCATTATGAGATGGCATATGGAATAGCCTATCAGGCATCGCCATCTAGTATCCAAAAGAGAAGATAAGAGTTATGTAACTGCTACAGTATTTAGTTTCTCAAATGAATTTGAACAGTTTGGTTGATCCATAAGATCTTATTTCTAAAAATTGAATTTTATTCAGTCTATATTTTTATATTCTAGTAATAATTTTATTAATTTATACTTGTAATGTATGCATTTAAAATTTATCATTAGCCTTTAAAACAAAATGAGGGGTTAAGTCCAACTTTTTTAACTGTCATACTAGTTTATTATTTATAAAGCAATTATTGAATCATTAATATTTTAAAATATCTTTAGATTTTAAAGGTAATTTTGTTTATATCTTTTAAGACATTTTTGGGGATTTCAGCATTTTTTAGAACTGAAATTTAACATTCTCGAGAACAATTAATTTTCTTTTATGTAATAATTATACACTATTTTAGATGTGTCGAGAGCTTTTTGTTCGAATTTCTTCATATTATTGCTGTAATAAGCTCATTAATTTTATTTCTTGGTGTTTATCACTGATGCAATTCATACTTTTAGGCAGTCCAACTTTTTTAGCTCTAAGTTTGTGTTATGTCTAAAAAAATCCAGATTCACCAATTATGCCTTTTCCTTGTTGGCAACTTAAAAACACTTTGTTATGGTATCCGCAAGGTATAAGTGCTTATTTTCAGACACTTTTATCATGCACAGTATCGGTGAAAGAGTAAATTCTGAGTGTTAAGATGGCACACAAATATTTTTTTGAATATTTTTTTTTCTAAAGTTATTATAAAAGACAAACAAAATCTTGCTGATTTCTTAAGCCTGAAGCAGCTGCTTTTGTTACAATTTGCTCGCAAAGGCGTTACATTTCCTGCCTCCGTCAGACCGATTGATTTAAATTCACTTTAACCCTCTGACTGTCTGATTTTTAGATCCAATATTTACAGATAAGTTTAAATATTTTTCAAATAAAGTGAACTAATACTACATGTTACGTGATAATTATATGATATAATAAAAATATGCTATCGTAAAGACAAACATACTAAACTGGGAAAAAGGCGGGGTGTAATAGGAAATGCACTAATTGCCAAACCGCGGAAATAGCGGGATAAAGCAACCTTAAATCCTTATTTCAATGTTATTAAACTGACATAAAAGATGTATGGGAAATAAAAGACACATTAAAAATAATAGTAAAGTAATTAAAAGTTCAAACGTTGTGCAACAAAGTAGATCTGACGAATCTCATTATTTCAAAATCATCCGTGTTGAATTTTCCTAAGAATTAATAACTCTTGGAAGAAAAATTTTACAGAAATACCATCGGTATCGTTGTAAAGATACAAATTTTGATTTCATGATTGTGTAATTGTTTTTCGAAAAATTTCCTCTGAAGTTTCTGTAGAAAAAAAAAGTATGGAATAATTTCTCAAAATCTGAAGTGACTGCTCTCAACATACATCTGTTTTCATTTGCTCATTTCATTTTTTTGACATACATCCGTTTCATTTGCTTTTCTAGACTTCATTTGACATTTGTTTGCTTTTAATGATAGTTAAAACATAAATTCGAAGCAAACGAAAAACATAGTGAAAAGATCTATATCAAAATAGAAATTTTAAAAACTATATGGTAAAACGATTTGAAGTTGAAATTAATTGTAACACTTTGAAATAGTCTCTAATTTAAAAACATTAAAATGAATGATTACAGTTAAAAGAATTTTTACGTTCAAATGGAATTAATATCATTGAAATATAAAAATTTTGAACTTTAAAAAAGATTCTGAAATATTTCTTGTAAAATTATTGGTTACGAAATTACGGCAGGAAATAAATTTCTAATTAATCGAATATTTAATTAACTATTGCACTTTGAAAAGCAGGAACTATTCTTTTTTTTCTCTCTCTCTCTTAGACACATACACAGCTGCAATGATCTTTATTTATAATAAAATTATTATGATTTAAAGTATCATATTTATTAGATATTAAATACTAAATTTTGTTTACATTTTATCACAATACAGAAATTTAAAATTTTAATTCAAGAGATTAAAATATTTGAGAATTAGAAAATTATCCTTTTGTGGTCGAATGTAGGTTATTCTGATCTGTGCAGGAAGCAACAGAAACATTTCTTTAATCGCCACATTCACACACTGAACAGACACAAAGACAAGACATTCACGCGCGCAGCTTAGCAGCACAGTGTCACATCTCATTCTGATGACACTCGCAGAGCGCAATGCATTATGGGATGGTATATTGGATAGCCTTATCAGCCATCGCCGTCTAGTATTGAAAAGAGAAGATAAAAGTTATGTAACTGCTACACTTTCCAATTATTCTGTATCATTTGAAGATTTCATTTCAATCTGTCATTACGTCTGTATTTTTTTTTCTTTGAATAAAATAAAAAAAAATAGAGTTTGACTCTCTTCTGGAACAATTTTACTGCGACAACAAGATTTGTGTGACAGACCCAAATGAGTTTAAATGAGAAAAGGAAGATCTGCAGAAATGACATGAAAATTTCTTCCTGGCCTACAATTACTTCTCTACCTCTTCATTATCTTTGTCTTACAATGCTTCATATTTGTCTTTCCGCCTACTCCTCTTACTCTTTCTGATCTTAAGATTGTTTTTAGAATAATCAAAATCGGCTGGGAAATACTTCTCGTGTCATTGGTTCTCAGAAAGCTTTCTCAAAATTTTAATTAGGTATTTGATTAAAAACTAAGATAAATTTTAATATTTTTTTTCTCTGTAGCATCAAAACGTATTATCTCTTAAACACAAAAGCTCATTTTATACAAATTCATAGAGAAAAGAAATTAGCTTTCTAGAGATATTTTAATTTCTTTTCATTAATTATAATAAATTAAAAATATATTTTACTACAATAATTTTTATTGAATTATTATTTCATTGTTGTGAATGTATTAAACACATCTTTGTTAATGTGCTATCATTGCAAGAGTAAGTTTTTGAAAACGATTTAAAAACAATCAAATGAAGCATTGTCATGCTATAAAGTTATGACCTGAGGATATCTATATATGTGTGTGTGTGAATTTAAAATTGTTTGAAATGAATATGTTGATCTTCATAAAAAGAATTTCTACTCTTTGTGTGCATGACGCCATGATTTATATAGCAATCATTTCATTGTTCGCGATGTCATGTATGAACATTCATGTCGGTCTTTCACACAACATTTTCACCTTTAGTTCACTTATTTACAATTTAGCTGATTTGGTAATGTCTTTAACAGAAGCCGAAATAATGCTCTTAGGTTCGTCTTAATAAACATTACCCCCCCTCCCGGAGGGGCACCTTGAAATGAGAATGAGATGCTTCCGGAATGGTGGTTGGATCTCGCCAACCCTGCTGGTACAATAATAGGTGGGACCACTGACCCTCCCATCGATGACATACGTACTCCCTACGGGGAGGATTGTGCCGTGGCCGTTAAGGGTCCTTAGTACTCAACCACACTTCCCTTCAATGTTGCTGTTGCAGCGGTACGTTCATTCAGTTTTATGTGGTTAATCCTTGTGCCTTCGGGCGAGTAGGAACCAGTAATATGACTTAATAAACATTAAAGATATTTTTTAACATTTTGATCTCGTTTCCTAGGCTTCAAGAAACTATATTAAAAATTTCATATATCAGTAAAAAAGTATGATCAAAATTGTATAATTTGCTTTGTTTTCTTTTGCATATTCAGATGAAATGACCCTCAGGAGGGACCTCGTTTTCGAAGAAAAGATGCTTCCGATATCTCACCACCCTCAGCCCCAGTGGTAAAATAAAGGTGGGAGATCTGTCTCTTCCCATCGATGACGGGACATACTTCCTACGGGGAGGGTTGTATCGGGGTCGGCGTTGGCCCTTGAGACTCAAGCACAGTTCCCACCAGTGTTAGTGTAGCGGCTGTCCGGTCAGTCAGTATTTATTTCCGAGTGCCTTTAGGAGGGAAGGAGAGTCAGTAATATGGCTATTCAGATGTAATTACTGATTATATACAGTAATCAATGAACTTCTTTTTCTTAACAGATTTTTGAAATATAACAACTGTCACTTATTTTCGTAGAATTTAATTTATTACCTTCTAAAGCACATTCTTACGCAAAATTCTTTATTCAAAACTCTCAACACATTATCTTGTTCTTTCTGAAATTCATTGTGCATCTGGCAGTAAGAAAAACGACCTGTTATAAAGTATCTACCTGCATATTATAAGATAATGAAAGGTATTCATTGTTTCTTTTGCGATGCTTAATAACTTTTATAGGACTTATCTTGTATCATGCTTATAATAAGGGGATTTTCGAATTGACTTTTTTCATTTCTTGAGGTGTTAAGAGCTTTGTACAAAAAATTAATGTGTTATTTTAATACTTATTTTATCAACTAAGCGATAAATATAATTAACTTTCTATTTCCTATGGAGGCTCCCCCTGTTAGCAGATTTGAGAAAAAAAAAATGGATTGCAATATTCTATTATGTTCAATGAATTATAAATTTAAAACAAAGTGGCAAATAATTGAAATAAAATATCTACATTTTAAGAAAGTTAAAACACTTTAGTTGTAGCTTTCATTACAATTAAAGTGTAATGAAAGTCACAATAAGTCACCACACTTTTTTTTTGTAGTTTGTAATGCAAATAAATGCTTCAGTTTTACTTTCAGTAACATGATTAATATTTTTTTTACTAATATTATATAAAATGGAATCATTTGTATATTAAATGCAACATGAAAAGCTATTGATATAAAAGGAATAATCAATGTTTATAAAACTGCAGTTAGAAAACTGATTTTATTAGAGAAGGTCATAATAAATGATAATCTAAAATAATATTCTATTTAATTTCCCATTTAATATATTTATTGGCTCCTAATTACATAATTATGCTAAATAAATTACTTTTACCTGATTTAATTTAACTAGCTTCAATGCAATGAATATGACATTATAAGGTTTGTCTCTCATGTCTTGCCCTGCAGCAATTTTGTATACTTGCATGTTTTATAAAACGATACATTATTTTACTATTTTTACAATCTAATCATTCACTTTTTCTTAATTTTAATAAAATTCTGAATTCTTACAAATTTTATCATTAAGTAATGAATTAAATTCACGATTTCTGAATATAATTAGGAAGTATGAAGTAAATTTTAAAAAAATGGATAAAGTTTTAATTTTTTTTTTATGGGGATACTAAAAAAAAGACAACTTATTTCATCAAAAAGATGGACACCGGAACAAAATCGTGGAAGAGTAAGGCGCAGAAAAAATAACTCAAAGAAATAAAGTTAAATGAAAATTATAAGAAGATTCCTAAAAGTTTAATAAAAATCAAACATTATAAATGGCTTGAAATTGCAATAAAAAATTTATATGAATGATTCTGGTTTTTCTTCCATTTGTTTAATAACATTGTTGTTTTCCATTTCATAGCACAGAATTAAGACCGTTTTAAATTTTTTTAAAAATATTAATGAATAACTTTTTCAATACGCGACTTCCTAAGTCCTTTGATTTAAATTATTGAAAAAAATTAAGAAATTTATTTGAAAAGAAAGCAAGCTTCATGTTTGAAACTGAATCTTTTATTTTAGCATAACTTTATATAACTCAATTCTGTCATATTTCTCGCGAATAGATGAAATGCGCCAGTATATTTGGATAAATTTTTTTTTATTGTACAATAGTGAATGAAAACAGGATTCGTGAAGATTTTAGAGCAACAGCTCAGAAGTTACAAAAATAATCGAATAGTTTTGATATCACGCCATAAGGGTCAGAATTGAATATTCAGCTCACATGATGAATAATTAATTACTTTCACTATGAAAAAAGGAATTGATTTAAGACACACATTTTGACACTGCCATTGTGAAAATTTGATTCTTGAAGATCATGTAAATGTCCATTAAAATATAAATATATTTGAAATTATTTACTGATGAAATTTCATTTCACTTTACTGTAACTATTTCAAAGCAGAGTTCATGATGAATACGAACTCTTTGTTTAAAAGGGCCCTATTATAAGCCTTCTTAAAATATTGCCCTTTCTTGTACGAAAGCTTCAAAAATATTTAATTGACGGTTTGATTTAATGTAATTTGCCGATAGATTGCTTGTTCAATTTCAATTGCCGGACGAGATTAAATATTCACGAAAGGTCTTGTTCACTCTTCATTTGATTTACTGCAAGTGTTTTTCCTCCGCTTGTTCAGCTCATAAGTTCTCGATTGTCCAAACATAATTTAACACATGGCCTGCTATACCCGTATAAACAGGAAATCTTTCATCTTCAATTTGAAGCACATAATTCTCGAATAAATAATTTTATACTGTTAGACCAACGGTCATCCGTTCTGTATGGAGGTAATAGTTGTGTTGACCGAAGAAGTCACATTGGCTAGGAAAGTCCAATTAATACTGCGGGTAGTGCTTGTCAAAACTTCAGTCCTATTGGCCCAATCGGGGAAACTATGCAAATCAAAAAGAGCCACTCCCAGAGTCTGTATCATAAAGAGTTCTACTATGCAGCAGAGAATCTTCAAAATGACACCAGGTTTCATCTGAAAAAAAAGTAACGTAAGTAATCAGTATATCGCTCAGTAAGAGTATTTATAGATAAATGTTTATTCGTTCCCCGCAAAAGGTTTTAAGCATATTTTAACAGATTAAACATAAATTTGCGAAAGAAGAAGTAAATTCTTGATACTCTCAAAACAGTTTCAGAGGTTCAAACTCGATGGTCATGACTGTATCAAATTTTGAGAAAATCATATTTATGATAATTTAATTTTTATTCAATTGATCTTGATAAGTATTCATCTGATGAATGCATTCATATTAAATTCATAAGTAATCGTAATCTTGGTAAAGTCGATTTCACAGGAAAAGAAATTAAGCGCATTCCCATTTATTTTTTCTAACCCATGGCGACAGTTTTAATAGCAATCATGAGACAGAATTGTATAAAAATACGTCATACATAATATTTTGTTTTATTCAACCCATCTTAAACCATTTTATTGAAAACAACAAGTCTCTGCTGCATGTTTCTGACATTAAAGAGGCAATGGAACTCACCATGTCAAATGTTTTCATGTTACTAGCATCGAACACAATGGCATTGGATGGATTTCCGACAGGTAAAATCATCGCAAAGGAGCATCCAATCGTAACCGGAAGCATCAGGAAAAAAGGGTGCACTTTGACAGCCTCTGCCTGAAATAAAAAGACACAAATGTTGCACAAGGAAACTTAAGGATGAAACCGAGCTCATTAAAAATATCTTGAAGTTAATCTTTTAATTTTTTTTAAAGATTGGATTTCTATGTTAAAGTGATGGGTCGAGTCATACTCCTTTAGAGGGTTAGATAGAACTACTGTATCCATAAATACATGTTATTCTGAGCCTCGATCCTGATGTGTGTTTTATAATGTGTGACAAAACGTTCCAATTTTAATTGAAATCGTTTAAATTTTTTCATGCCATCATTTTAGATTTGAGGGATATATCTCACATAAATTTGTGCCTTTTTTGATCTTTTGGTTTTAATTAAATTTTGGATTTAGTTTAAAACGCAATCTAAATTTAAAACACAGTCTGAAATTTTATTTTGCAATTACTGTAACAACACTTGTTGCTAGTTTTTAAACTATGCTTTTCACTGTTCTTTTAGTGATTCCATGACTCGTGCCGACAGTTTCAGCTCCAATGGGGCCAATCTGTCCGGGGATAAGAACTGCTATCATTCCGAAGAAGGAAATCGAAAAAAATAGTGACAGTGGCATATCTGTGTGAAACTTTTTATGTTGAGTGACCATACCTTTGTACATCGTTAATGCCTACATTATGGCCGCATAGTTCTTGGGGTCTTTGAACCATAAGTGAAATCCTTATGGAGAATATGGTCTCGTATGTGAAATCTTTATGGAGAATATAGTCTTTGAACCATATGCGAAATCTTCATGGAGAATGGGCCTTTGAATCATAGGTGAAATCTTCATGGGGAATTTGGTCTTTGAACCATATGTGAAATCTTCATGGAGAATATGGTCTTTGAACCATAAGTGAAATCTTCAAAGAGAATATGGTCTTTGAACCATATGTGAAATCTTCATGGAGAATATGGTCTTTGAACCATATGTGAAATCTTCATGGAGAATATGGTCTTTGAAACCATATGTGAAATATTCAGAGAAGATATAATTTTAGCTGAAGGTTAATCGGAAAACAACTGAAAAAACCTGAAATTATCGAAAATTCTTTAGAAATCAGGAAAAATAAAATTCAGGAACTTATGGAATGAAATGGTAGTGCTCTTCCTTTTATATAAGCGGAATTCACTTATCGTAATATTTCTTCTTGTAAATAAACCACTTTCTTTTTCTTTCACTCGTTCTGTAATATGTTTTAAGCGACACGGAAACAGAAAAACCTTTGATATTTAACAGATTGGTATCAAAACCCGTTCTTTGGTTTGAATTACGCTCAATTTTTTAAATTCAAAATGATCACTGAAGCGGAGAATAAGCTACTGAAAAGGAAACGGGAAGCAGTAAAAACTTTTGTTACTCGATTTGTTAATTCCCTATCAGAATTAAATAATGAAAGTCAGGATGGTAATATACAATACAATATTAAATGTCTGGCTGATTCTTTTAATGAATTAACTGTTATGGGTCGCGAAATTCCTGATTTACCTATGGATTCAGATAATGATATATTGTGGAATATGAATGATATAAATATAAAAACAAATTGGTGATTTACAAAGAGGAATTGTTTTTCACAAACATCCTTTACCCTAGTAGTACACAAATATTGTATGACATTGATCAGTATTCGCAATATTGTTTAATGTTGTGAAATATCGCATAATATTACGCTACAGGGATATAAATTGCTACTGATGCTTCTTCAAATTTTGCTATATACAATTTTTATATTGTAACATCTGAATGGAAGGCAAATGTAGTTAATTTACCTACGATAAAACTGGAACTATTTCGTGGTGACAGTGGATTTGGAAGCTATTTAAATCACGTATTGATTGCAATCTAAATCTTTCTGATATTGGCGATTTTTTTACGGGGTTATTTATAAGATAAATTCAAAAAACTAGTTTGATGGAAAATAAGTATAACTCTAAGCACTTGCGGGACTGTGAAAATATTTTGATTAAGTACAATAATAAGAACATAATAATTCAAACTCATCTGTTAATTGGAATTATTTCTTTTTCTATGAAAAAATATTTAGAAAAATTTATGTAACGCTTTGCACTACATTTTCTTCCTTCCACGGTTTAAATGTTGACTTTTAAAGAAGAAATTCATTGATACAAGCTGTGGTCAATATTTTTTGACGGAAATTATCTATTCAGAAAAGTTGTGCGTAGCGTTCACACTATCTAGTAGCAAGTTTATTCTTATTAGCAGAAAGTGTTCGGCAGCGATGTATCATTTTCTTCGAAATATTCGGTTGCTATTTTTTTATGAAAAAAAAAAATCTTTTTATTTTTCTCTTACAGCTACATTTATTTTTATTTACATCTCAATGCTTTATATTGCGGGTCAAGCGAAAATTTCATTACTAAGGAAAATAATTCTTTAGAAATGTGCATTCAGTTTCTGTTTTGTAAACTAATGTTTGTAATAATATAAAAGTTTTCCAGAATGAAATACATTTTTTTTTTTTTGAAAATTTAACTTCTCTTTATAGAGCAAAATGAAATTACCATTTCGCTGACAACCGGGAGCATGATGGTGGCCATGGACATGTTGCTGATGACTTCTGTGAGGATGGAGGCCATGAAGGTCAAAATGATGCAGATGACTGCTGGGGAGAGGAAATTAAGATAAGACAGCTGGTAACTCAGCCACACGGACAGGTGAGATTTCTGGAAAATAGACAGACCACATGGTGAAAAGTTATAAAAATATTTATTAAAGCACTAGCTGGTACCCGGCGAGTTGCTGCAGCAGAAGAAATAATCTTGGAAATATCGTTTGAATTTGATATACTTATCTTGTTTAATTAAGAATGATAGGAAGAATTAACGGTAATGAATACATTAATTGAAATTGAAAAATATATAAATGAGAAGCATAAATAGTATTTATTCTATTTTCATTATTCTATTCTACAAACAAATACTCATTTTTATATATCAGATCCGCGTATTCTTTTAGAATTGTAAAAATTGCCGTTCTTTCAGAATGGTATGAAAGAAACTATTTCTTGTACCTTGTGATTCGTTTCATATTCCTTCAGAATTCTCATGTTTAATGTTATAAAAATGTGATTAAAATATTATCTTTCAAAATTGATTAAACGTAGAAAATATGTTTTTATACCATGAAATCTTTAATATAGTTGAACAGATATTTTTTTGAAAACTAAGATAATGCAAAATTATTTGTACTATAATAATTTCGGAAGTCACTCGAAAAACACTAAAATTTTATTGAATGTTTAGTTAAAATTTCAAACCTATAGGATTGGTTACCCTGAAACTTTCTCGCACATTCTCTAATAAAACTATTACCTCAGAGAAAGACATTGCGTTTACGTATAATGGCTACTAAATATTAACGTGTAGCTTGAATTTAGCATCTTTACGAATCCATTGTGTCTTCTTGGCGAGTTATTTGGTGGTTAATAGTTACAGTAAATTGGTCTGAACATATCTTTTATACTTGAGATGATTGTATTATGCCAAAATCTTTGCGTAAGTGCAAGCAATATGTGGTCGAAGTTAGCTCATACAGACAAACATTCATTTTTATTTATATAGATTACATATTAGATAATATTACTATTCTTCTAACCATACCGTAAGTGCAAGTAATAAGTGATCGAAGTTTTATTGGAATCGAATGAGTGGTACGGCGGAGCACAAGAGAAATACAGACTAACATTCATTTTTATTTATGTAGATTCTTATATTGAGATAAATCTTATCTGAATGAACATAAAGTATTAGGCATGAGAATAAAACCACTAATTTAAACTTGACTTAATTTTCCATTTCATCAATTAGGTTATTTTTTTGGAAGATTTATGCAAGAAAAATAAATATTTTTAAGTTCTAAATGCAAGCACCACACATCGTCAGTATGCCTTATACAGCATAATGAATTCTGAAATGAAATTCTTGACAAATCTTCTTCAACAAACTTCTGCCGATACTGGTTGCAGTAGCTGTGAACATTCATGATACTGGATGGGTTTTCAAATCAGTGACATCCCTTATAAAGAAGTCTGGTTTATCCATAGAGGAAAATATATCTTTAGAAATTCAATGCATTATATGAATGATCAACAATCTTTATAAATAAACGCACATTCAAAAATTGTCTTCATTGCTTAGTTACTTCTGAATTTAAACCTCAATTGCATGTACAATAAAACTTCCAACATTTTTATTAAAAGCATAATTATACTGAAATCTATTTTACAATGCTGAAATCTAAAAATTATCCATGTCTTCATACTATTCAACATTAAAAGAAAACTCCAGGATGAAATGATACATGAAACAACAATAAAAACGATTCGAGTTTCTTTACAGCTATGATATATACTGTTGTTAAATACGATTAAAATGGCTTTTAAATTAATCAAAACTATATTTAAAAATTTGGATAACAATTAAATTGAATCATTGTGAAAACAATATTTAGAGCTCTAAGATGATGTAAAAATTATTTTGGTAGTTATGAATGAAAAATATGAAATTTTCTTTTAATTTCCAATTAATAATTTGAATTCAATTTAAAAAATCCATTCGAGGTTGTCGTTTCCATCTTATTCAAGGTATATCTGTGCCAAATGTGATAGCTTTAATTCAGTTAATTGTTAGGATTTTAAACATACACACATTTATCTGTACAAATAATAGAAATGAATATCTGCTTGTGTTACCGAACTTTTTAACCTAAGAGTTAACTGGTACACATATAATTTAGACACTAGTTAAGTGATAATCGAAACCATTTTTTAAAATTCTAATCAATTAAAAAGCAAAAATAAATAAATAAAATTCAAAGGTTTTTTTTATTACCATAATTTCCGAAAATATTGCAACCTAGAAATAATTTTTACATTAGCTGAAAATTCAAAAAATATTTTTATGAATGATACAAATCTTTGTATCGTATATTTTTTTCTGTTTTTAATTAAGTTCAAAAATATTATTTAGCATATCTCAAGCAACATATTTCATTACAGAGTTTAAACTCAAATCTTTCTTTATTGATATTTTTGTCTATTAATATTTTGCTGTAACTTTTCTCAAAGGATTTCTTGATGATCAAATTATGAAGATTCTCTAATTTTTCCGTGTTGAATTGTCTTCAGTTTAAGGCTTGCATTTAATAAAAGTTTTTCAAGTTTGTTGTGCACACATTTAAAATTTAACATCATAATCAAGCAGTGGTGAACATTTTTTTAAAGGACTATTTTTAAATGAAGTTTTTAAGGACATCTATTTTTAATAATAGCTACTCTTTAAAAAATATTTTACCCCACTTTGGAAAATATTTTCTTTAAATGGCGTAAATGATAATATTTTATTCTGAGAGAAATAAGAAGCATCTTCACTAAGGCAGGTAGTATTTCTGGAATACATCTCAAAGTTTGAAGTGCAAACCTTTTAAATATGCATAGCAAATACGTAGACCCGTAGGAAAGCTTTGAAATCAGGGCACTTATTTTAATTTAACATGCAGAAAATGAATTAACCAGTGGAACATGGAAGCAGGAAAAAATCTATATAAATAAGAATGAATGTTTGTCTGTATGTCTCTTATGCTTTCCTAAAGTGTTCATCTGATTGCGATGAAACTATTCTATTATTTACGTCTCCGGGATGGTTATAAAAATTGTACAATTATCTAAAATTTAATAAAACTTTTCTAATCTTAACTGCCTTTTTCAACCAAGGTGTAACGCCAAATAACTAACCGAGGAGGCACAATAGATTCTGTAGAAATGCTAAATCCATTAATGGTTAATATTTTGTAGCTTTAGTTCCAAAATGTCATGCAAGTCATTCTCCGAGGTAACAACTTTATTACAGATTATACGCGAAAATGTTGGGGAAACCAACCCTGTGAGTTTTAAATTTTAAATAAATTTCAGAGTTTTTGTAGTAACTACCAAAAAGTATTGTAATACCAATAATTTTGCAACATCTTAATTTTCAAAAATTACCTTTCCAACTAAATAAACGATTTTATGGTATAAATATATTTTCTATTTTGAATCAATTTTAAAAGAAAAGATTTTAATCCCATTTTCTAACATTAAATTTGAGAATACTGAACGAATATGAAACGAATCGGGAGATATAATAAATATTTTCTTTCATCACCATTCTGAAAGAGCACCGAGTTTTACAATTTTAAAAGAATACACAAATCTAATACATAAAAATGAACATTTTTTCGTTCGCATTTTATATACTGTCGCACCGTTCATCCTATTTCGATAAAATATTGCCAAAGTATTAATTGATTTAACTTAATATTATTTTCTGCGACAGCGACTGGTCGGGAAGCAGCTAGTAACTTATAAAACTTAAATTAAAGAGACAGCTTTTAATTCTTTAGAAGCATTACAATTTCTTCAGACGCATTCAGATGGATTGAAACAAATTCATCAAAATATACGGATAGACACTCAGTAGAGGGGATGACATACCTTGGCGGCATCTGCCACTACGAACCCGCTGCCCAGCAGAAGAAGCACCCCCCAGGGTATTTTCCTCTGGGCGGTGCGCCAGTTGAGGAGGGGTGGGCTGTGTTCGGTGAGGGAGGGCTTGGATGGAATGATGAAAAGCAGCAGACACACAGCTATCGCGGGAGTGGCGTCTTTGATGCTCCTGCAGACGAAAATAACTCATAAAAACTCATTTGCAAATAAAAAGCTGCATTTGATTGTTCACATGAGAGAGTGAAAGAATGGGGGAGAAATTGAATTTTTTCCTCTTGGATTAGTATTTACGGCATCCGAGTACGTTCGAAGGAAAAAAATTGGATTTATTAGAAACTATTCATGATTTTTAGATGTATTTTTATAATAAACACTCTAAATACAAAAACAATTATTTGAAAATATAATATATTTTGGGAAATGGGAAAATTTGTTGTAAATGTGAATGAAATTCAACCAAAATGGCTTACACTCTATGCAAAATTATAATGCAGCAATCCTATTTTTCTTTGAACTCAAGTTATAGAATGTAATGACGAACGAAATAAACCAAAATTTAAGAAACTTCTTGAGATGCAGAGAAGCTTTGGATAAAAATATGAGCATATGTGCATTTTTACCATTAATTTACAACTTGAGTTTTCAAAAAACACCTATAAATGAAAAAGTATTTCATCAACAATATAACTTTTGGCTCATTTCATTGCCCATATGATTAAAAACACTTGCTGAAATTTTTATGTCAATACCTCTATTAGTTTTGGGAATATCATGTAAACGGTAGATAATTTTTATGAAGATGAAAGTTTTGTGAAAGTTGAAGCTCAAGACAAATTTTAGCTGCAAAATCAGTGATCTGGATGATAGGTCAAGACCTCCATTTCATAGAAAAGATAAATTTTTTTGGGAAAAAGATCGTCTGAACTACAAGAAATAACATTAAAAGAATCGCCAATGTGGTCGACAATCAGTATTTTTAACGCAGTCGGATAACTTGAGAATGCAATGAATGTTTCTGCAGTTATACCATTTTAAAATCCGATATCGTTTACTGAGTACAGTAAAAGCTCCTTATTCGCGCTTCCTTCATTCGCGTTTTCACTATTCGCGGATTAAAAAAATGCGACCCAAATCCTATATTCGAGGCTAAAATTTTTTTAATTCGTGGATCTAATTACATACATAATAATAAAAGGATTCCAATGGCTATCCGACCCAATATCCTTTGTAAATGCCGTCAAACAGACTAATAAAAAAGTAAAATAGATCTTATTACAACTTTGTCTAAAATATGTTGTTAAATGCATACTGCAACATGCCGAAATCGCGAATGGAATAAGGCGAGATGGGTTCGAACAGATAGAATCAAGTGACATTCAGGAATTGCTTGGAATCGTAAGATGAAGATTTGACTGAAATCGACTTGAAGGAAATGTTAAATTCACAGCCCATTGAAAAAGATTCTTCAACAAGCATTGGAAACGTGACATTTCATTTGAAAAATCTTAGTGAAGTTTTAAGAATGGCAAATGAGCTTTGCGATTTTTTAATGAACATTGATCCGTCCATGGAACGAAGTCTTATTTTTAAGAGGCAAATTGCTAATGCGACTGCTGTGGATCAGTATGAATTGAAAGAGCTTTTAAAAACTGCCAAGCAAGAGAAAATCACAAAATTCTTCAAACCATTGCCTAAGCCTTAAGATAATGAATAAAAATGTTCAAAAACTTCAATTAAATTGATTTTTATATATATATATATATATCTGTTTTTTTTTTTATTTTGTCACCTAGGAACGTATCCCCCTATAATCCCATATAAATGACCATTCCGTATTCACGGTTTCTGTATTCGCGGCATATTTATGGAACATATACCCAGCGAATAAAGAGCTTTTAGTGCACCTTATATTTTAATTCTGGATAAAGATTTATGTAGCGTTAGAGTTATTTTACATAGATTCTAGAGGAAATAAGATCTGAAGGCAAGTCTTAGAAAAAGTGCCGGGACCTACTTTCCATTTGTCATGAAAGTCGACCAACCATCCACAAACTGAGGATCTCTCAGAAACCAGAGCAGCACCACCAACAGAAATAGAAATGCGACGGTCGCCTCGTGGAATCTGAAAAGATAAAAGACAGATCGTTAGGTGGATCAGTTAGTTAGTTAGGATTTTGTGACGCAAGAGCCATATTTGGCCATGCTGCGCCACGTTAGGTGGATCAGAAAAATAAAAATAAAATTAAAATACGGGAGAAAATTAACTGCCGTTCTCTGTTTTGTTTTCATTTAGCAGCGTATACACCACCCATTTATTAATAAAAATGGTTTCCAGATAACGCTCTTTTTCTAAACTGCTTTATTGCCTACTAGCCGCCTCTGGCGACCAGCTGGTTCGCCAGTCTAATGTAAAGTGCCACAATTCACTAACAAACAAACAATGTTTATCTAATATTCAAAATTCTATCCTGAATAAATTTAATTTTCATAAAACAGGATTACAGTCTCAGGTGCAACACTTCCACTTCCTTAGTTTACGATGAAATTTAAAAAAAAACCACTCATTCATAGAAAAATAGGATAAAAAAAATAGAAAATCCACTAAAACTGTGTCGAATTAGGACAAGTTTTTAAGGGTTTTTGCAGGATTAAATAAAAAAGAAATAATATTAAATACGCGAATTTTATACTTTCATGTACAGTTAAAAAGCATTTTGCACTCAAAATCAACCGGCCACCAAAATCTTTTAAAATTTCTCATTCATGAATTAGCTTAGAGATCCATTTTATTATTTTCTATATTATAATTGCTACACTCTATATGAAAATGAAGGCCCGACAAGTGATTGCAACGCATCTGTCATGTGTGTTATGGGCAGATACAGAGTGTCACAGTCCTCTATAAAACGACATTCTTTCAATTAACGTCCAGACTTGTCGTATTATTATGATGCAGACTGTCACATTCAGCAAATTTTACATGCTCTGGTATACATTCCCTGCTGTATAATTAGCATTCCAAGTAAATGGTTGTCAGATGTCACTGAGTTAAATGATTTATGAATACGTTGTATATTGGAAAGAATTATTTAGTGTTTTTGATTCCTTAATGCAATGAATTAATTTAACGGAAAGAGATATGGAATTTTATTTGAGATAGAGACAAAAAAAATAATAAACGGATCGAGTCACGACAGTTTAGAAATTCTTTAATTTTGGGCATTGATGTATAGATATATTATTGGTAACTTTTGTTTTCCTATTTCTACGATAAATTTAAAAAAATGAATGACATAATTTGCAAGAAAGAAAAACTGCAATTTTGAGGATCATCTCAGATTTCCGCGATTCTACACATTTTTGAAAATGAAACACTCATAATCTATACAAATATTAGAAATGTGCAAGTTTGGATGGATGGATGTTTGCTACTCAATCACGCCAGAGCGGCTGAACGGAATGGGATGAAATTTGGCACAGAGATAGATTATAGTCAGAAATAGATCATAGACTTCTTTTTAGGCCGGTTCATTTTTTATTCCTTAAAAACTAAATTTCCTGCTAAAAAGCCGAGACCAAATCCCACCAAACAGGAGTAAGTAAGGCTCTAGTTTTTTTCCGCCAACAGAAATGAGGTTAGGCTTACGACCGATTTCGAATTTCGACCGACTATTCCAAACGATTCTATTTATTTTCTTTTTGTTTGATGTATCTAAAATCTAATGTTGTTACTGAATCGATCTTTCGGATTCATTCTGATGTACTTTTAAACAAAAAGAAAGCAGAATAAAGGAAATAAAAAATTTCAAATTTGCATTGCGTTACCCCCCAACTGGCGTAGGAAAGTCAGACATGTGCATTACACCAACTGGCGTTGAAAGTTCGCTCGTGAACATTGACAACTGTGTTTTCATTTCAATTAAAAGTTTAAAAACGATGTTCATAATAATGCTCCATCTCGATCCATAAATAAGATGGCTTTGACCGGACTTGGTTTGCTGTTTTGTTTTATTTTGGGTATACAGTGCAAATAAATTCTTTTTTCGTTAGTTGTGTGTTTTTGTTATTAAATTGTATTTGTTATATATTTTTCGTATATGCTTATACTTTTAAGTGTATAGTTTTGGGGGTTAGGATTAATTTTTTATTTGATTGGTCATTATTTGATAATTTTTCGTACATATACATCAAAATTTCCACGCGAACAGAATCGCCGGTAATAGCTAGTATTCATATATATATATATATATATATATATATATATATATATATATATGAAAATCTCTTTAGGACCCCCACATATGCCCCTCACCTTTCGCAACTCTGTCTAATTTAGAAAGAACTCGCGAAAGCATTACTTCACTATATATTCACAGTGGGGAACAACTTCGATAGGGTTTACCAAGGCACAAATATTGTGGTGATTTGGAAATTTTTTTTAATACGAATATTTTTTATGCATTTCATCTAAACTCTTCTCTCCTTCATGTATGATTGGTTATGGAAAATTAGAATTAAAAAACTACACAATCTTGAAAACGATTTTTTTTTTGTTATATTAGCGCTAAAACAATCAATTAATAACCATCTTCTAAATATTATAAAGTAATCTATTTACAGAGGACGTAAACAAAATTTAGGAAATCTAGCTCATCTAGAAGAGACAGAAAATTTCCTTGTTACAAGCAGATTCTTTATGACAGATGATTAAATTTACTTATTAGAAACAGAAATCAAGTGAAATAAAAAGCATAAAAATAAGTCATACGTGATAGATCCAAGTTCCTGGTAGCTTTTAAGAACAGCATTTCTTGCTGCTGCTTCCGTGCTTCTGTCTTCTTTTGGGCTAGAACATAAGATATGGTTTTTTTAAAGTTAAATTGAATTCATTTGAAAGAAATTTCCAAATAACATGCAAGCACCTTATATTTGTTTTAATACGATTTTGCATCAAGAAGATTATTTTATAATCCTCGTCCTTCCTGCATGCTCAGCATACGCATTGCATGTTCCCTTTGCAATAGAAGGAAAGGGGAAGGATAAGATTATGAGTTGACACAATTAAAAGGTTTTTATTTCATCCTTCTTTTGCAACAGATCGAATAGAGTGGACGACAAAAGCAACGGTGCAGCGGGGATTGTGTATTTAATCCGAGAAAAAATTCTTCTTCACTTTTTCTTGTTTATCTTCACACACACAAATATACAAGGTGGCCAGAAATAAAACACCCCTACTCTGACCTCCATGGATATCGAACTACTCAGTGTAAAGGCTCAAAATTTTGTACACATACTATTCAAAATATGGGGAAACGGATTTCACGAAAAAAAAATTAGTTCCTGAAATCACCGATAGGTGGCGCTGCACAACTGGAACTATGATCAAAAGACACAAATAATAATAAAAATTAAAATGTTTATGCGGAATGGAATGCTTCCATGCTTCCTTTTTAATTTTTCTGCCCCTTATGGAAAATAAAAATAGTAAAGAAGCTAGAACTCCCGTTGTAACTGCAATTTCATACTGTAACCAGAAAAATTTGCATAAAGCATGGTTAGAAGCCATGTTCTGGGTATAAAAGAAGTTAAAAGGTGGGGAATGTCATTCTTATTAGTGATGGCTGTCACGCTGCCAGAACGCGCTTTGCTTGTGAAGTTGTTTTACGAGAATAAAGGAAATGCTCCAGCAGCACTTCGAGAGTTTCGCCGACTTAAGGATTTGCGTAAGGGACCATTGCTTCCACAAGCTCTCAGGAGAATGATCGCTCGATTCGAGGAAACTGGACATCTTGGAGTTCAGCCTGGTCGAGGACGCAAACCGGTTCGTTCAGATGTCGTTGAAGATGTTGCCACCGGTATTGTTGAACAGTCAATGGATAATGTTTTAGGCTGCAGTAGTGCACGTGCAGTGTCACGACACTTGGGTGTTCCCTATAGCACAGTGTGGAACGTACTCAGAAAAATGGTGCATTGTTTCCCGTACAAAATCCGCCCTAATCAACAATTGCTGGCTACAGACAGGGAGATGCGACTGACCTTTGCATTGACATTTCTTGCTAGAGTTGAAGTGGATGCATCGTGGCCGTGGCAGATTCTGTGGAGCGATGAGGCCCATTTCCACCTTAGTGGAACAGTGAACACCCATAACTGTCGCATATGGGACACGACAAACCCCCGTACCTTCCAAGAGATTCCACTCCACTCACCGAAAGTTACAGTCTGGTGTGGATTCACAGCCACATTCATCCTTGGACCGTTCTTTTTCGAAGAGGTTACTTCCAATGGCCTTGAGACATGTGCCGTGACGGCCAACAGGTACAAAAGGATGCTCGAAACATTTGTTGTACCCCATTTGCAGCAGCGCCAATGCCTTGAAACCATTACTTTTATGCAAGATGGAGCACCTCCACACATTGGACTCCCTGTGCAACAGTTTCTTCGCCAACATTTCACCACTGACAGAATAATCAGTCGCGCGTTTCCGACAACTTGGCCATCTCGTTCACCGGATCTTAATCCGTGTGATTTTTGGCTTTGGGGACACTTAAAAAACCTTGTTTATCGAGAACGTCTGATAACCTTGGCAGATTTGAAAGAGAGTATCAGTCTGCATGTGAGAAGCATCTCAGATGACCAGTTACGATCCGCAGTTGAACAAGCTGTCCACAGACTTCACATTTTACATCTTCAGGAAGGGAACCATATTGAGCAGCATTCCCTGCATCGATAACGTCCTTGTTTCATGTATGCTTGGTACTTTCAAATAAAATGTGTTTAAAACGTGTTTTTGTGTCTTTTCAGCATACGTCCAGTGGTACAGCGCCACCTATCGGTGATTTCTGGAACTAAATTTTTTTTTCATGAAATCCGTTTCCCCATTTTTTGAATAGTATGTCCACAAATTTTCAAGCCTTTACACTGAGTAGTTCGATATCCAGGGAGGTCAGAGTAGGGGTGTTTTATTTCTGGCCACCCGGTATATACAAAACATGGACGACGATCACATATGTACAAGGAAACACATAATATATGTGGGTGTGATGGGTTTTAAAGCATCAGTCCACTAGTTTAGATTATTGGTTTGTTGAACGATTAAAATAAGATAATTTTTACAATGAAGTTTCATTGAAGAAGAATTAATTGCACTGTCATGGAGATTAAAAGTAGATATGTTCAGTTGCTTTTTTTCCACCTATGCATGGCACCTTGAGCATTGGCAGATGAATTCTTTAACACAAGCATTCCAGTTTCGGCCCTTTTAAGATCATGTCTCAACGGTTTCCGGTCGCGACCCTTCTCGGCGGATGGTTCGTATTCTCTTGTCTCTGTCCTCTCCCCTCTGACTGCTGATTAACACAGGAAGAAGTGCTGAGCGCCCTCTCGTGGAATTAGTTTACCACATACATATATTTGAAGTATAGAAAATGCCGCTAACAAAGAGCGAACAAATAATACTTATTGCCTCTAACGGAGAGCGAGCGGGTGCCTGCCTGCACCAGATTCACATTCACACCGGATCTGGTTGTTTACAAAAAAATTTCAAGAGCGCTCCCCTCACATTCCAAACATACTTATGGGTTGGAGCATACTGCGACATCTATGCTCAGTATTCATTTATATGTATGAACAAGTACACAATGAATAAACAACATACAAATAAAATAATTAGCTAAAATCAATAATTAAATAATTAAATCTCATAAACAAACGGTCTCCTTTAGAAGTGTTTCTAATGGATTCCTTTGAGTTCCGATCTTCAAAATTCTTAGAATTTTTATGTGATGAGTGAAAGTTGATTATGAGTAAAGATTAAAATCGAATTCTACGCCTATAATCAGCTCAATTGGGTTGCTTTCTGTCCGATTTCGAAAGAACTCGAGACTCTCATTGAGGAGGAAGTTCGTAACTATGAATAGTTGTCAGATGATGAAAATGGCACTGGTGCCGCCCCTTCTCCAAGCTTCTGCACTACGCGAGCAGAAAGAATGGTTGATTCTCAACGAACTGGGCATGAAGCAGGCACGATGATTTGAGCCATAGGCTGGTTGCACACACAGCGCCTTTTTCTGATCGCTTATTTCCCCGAAGCCGTCATAACAACAGTAGGGTATTGAATTATACGAGAGCTTACACACTAGGCGGATAAATAAAGATTCAGTCAATCCGCCTTTTATCGGACTCTGTGCAGACGCCCGCTGTCACTAGCGCTTTCGGATAATCAGATGCAAGATCCCAAATCCTTTTTCCAATTAATTGAATAAATCGAAATAAATCAATTCCCCCCCCCCTTTTCCTCTTCATTCGACGACAAGATAAAAATGATAGAATTTGTATTCTACTCATTTCAAATTACCCATAAGTAGTACTTTGTTTAAATAACACGGTTAAAGTAAATTTATTTGTTGATGAAATGATGCTGACTCTTACGACGGAGTTGGAATTTAAACGCTGTATGTGTAAGCATTTGATTTCTGAGAGTGGTCTCGGCAAAATACTGAGAGAAGAGAGAAAAAACAACAACAAACAAACAAACAAAAAAAAACACTGTGTGTGCAACGAGCCATAGATCTTCTGGTATTGCAATCGAAATCTGGCGTCGGTGACTTTTATTCTTAAAAGAATAACTACTGCCGAAACTTAGGCAACGACTGCAGAAAAGACTCACCAAAGAAGAATTCAGTTTATCACTAATTTATTCAAAAGATTTATCAACAAAAAGGCTTTAAAGCGTTTCTTCTGTTAATTAAACGAATTTTCATTTGATTAACAGGACAATTTTAACAAATCTTATTTTTCATGATTCAAATAGTCTTTTTTCAACATCTTGGGCCTTCTTGTCAGGTTAGCAACAAATTAAGTTTGATACAAAATCTTTGTTTAATTATTATAGAAATTTGTAAAAAAGAAGTTAATCCATTTAAAATGTTTATGACAGTTTAAGAATTTTTTTTGTCTTGAGTTGGACCGGCAGATTTTTTCTTTTTTTGATTGATAATTTTGAAAATTCCTTTCAGAAATTTTTTTGGCTATTCATTTGTTCGCTTAGATATTTTTTTAGGGCTTATACGACTGTTACCAAACATGAATCTAACTCTGACCAAATGGGCTGATATATCAAATGTATCTTGAAATCGATTTCTATACTTTGCCGCTAAGCAACCGGGATCCAAATATTTTATGGAGAGAAAAATTAATGAAAATAATGGAAACGACTTGGTTGTTTCATATTATTTTTAACTATCTGGCACATTGCTACCGCCGAAAAAAAATAAAATTAGGTGCAATCATTCAATAATTTGGCAATGTTTTATCGAAATAGGATGAACGGTACGACGGTATATCAAAAACGATTAAACAAATATGCATTTTTATGTATTAGATTTGTGTATTCCTTTAGAATTGTTAAACTTGCTATTCTTTCAGAATAGTAATGAAAGAAACTTTTTATTGTGTCTCGTGATTCGTTTCACATTCGTTCAGAATTATCAAGTTCAATGTCAGAAAATGTGATTGAATAATTTTCTTTTAAAATGGATTAAACATAGAAAATATATTTAAACCATAAAATCGTTATTATAATTGGAAAGATAATTTTTGAAAATTAAGATGGAGCAAAATTATTTGTACTATAATATTTTTAGTAGTTACTGTGAAAAACGCTAAAATTTAATTAAAATTTTAAACCTCCAGGGTTGGTCTCCCCAAAACTTTCTCACATAATCTGTCATAAAGTTGTTACTTCTGAGAGTGACTTGCATGAAATTTGCATACAATAGCTGTACAATATGAGCCTTTCACTTGGATTTCGAATTTCTACTGAATCTATTGTGTCTCCTCGGCGATTTATTTGGTGACTAATCCTTGGTAAATCAATGCGGTAGGGATTCGATTTTTTTTTTAAATTTTTAAATAATTGCACTATCTCTATAACCATCCCGTAGGTGTAAACAATAAGCTGACCCAGTCTCATCGCAATCGGATGAATGGTTTAGAGAGGCATAAGAAACATACAGACAAACTTTCATTTTTATTTATAGAGATCAGTGGTTCCCAACCTTATTTGAACTGGCGCCTCCCTTTCTAGTGAATATCTCAATATCGCCCCCCTCTCCCACTCCAAATAAATAATAGGGTACATAATGCAAAGTGAAAACAAGAATTTAAAAAAAAAATCTAATAGATAGAATATTGTTGGAATTGAAACGCTACTGAATTTCTTTTTTATTTAAAAAAGGAGGAAAATAAAGTTTAGCTTACTTGTCGTAAGGACAGACAGGGGTTTTGAAAATGCGAATCAATTCATAATAAACCATTGCTTTCTAAATAAATAAATTTACAGTTACAGAGAACAATCAAAATTTAAAGACAGCGAGTTTTTAACTTAACTAATGAGAAAGCTGAATGTGATGCATTTTAAGGAACTTGGTAATATCAGCCACGATTTCACTTAAAAACAATCGTAAGTTTCCACGTTCAGTGACATGGAGGCGATTTCTCTTTTTCGTTACCAATGTTGCCTCAGCACTGAATCCACGTTCTGAGTATGAAGACGGGAATGCTATCAGAAGCCATTGAACAACCGACCGTAATCCTGAATGCAGTTCCGAATAGACTTCTGCCTCCAAAATTCTTGGTGGCCATTCTTGAATTTAATTTTTAGATCCTCATTTGTTGTCAGTTCTATTAGTTCTTCTTCTAACTGAGGTGATCCTGCTGTGTTGACATTGGAAAAAAAAATCCAAAACCCAGTCTGGTATGTCCATGTTAAAAATGTCCTGTAATTGTCCCTTGAAGTTATTGTACACTATATTTGGTTAATCTTCTAACGCCCCTTCGTGCTATATCAACGACTCCTAATTTTCCCTGGATCTTTTACCGCCCCCCTGAAAGATTCAAACGCCCACAAGGGGGCGTTATCACCCACGTCGGGAACCTATGATATAGATAATATTTGTCATTGAAAATATACTAAGCATAGGGAATCAAACAACATATATGAGCAAGCAGTCAACGTCTAATTGTACTCACCAGCAAGGTTGATAAAAAAACTGCAGTCCAATCCAACACAAAAACACACAGATAACCATGACGGGGGCGTTGTAGATGAGCCACGAAGCAAATGTCAGCTCTGTCGATTCGGGATACAGTCTGAAAAGCGAAACATGTTAAATTGAATTGAAAAGAAAGTATTGTTGCACTTTTGAAAATCTTATCTCACTGAACTCAGCATTTGTATATCGAAACGAAGAAAAAATTCACTATGATTTTTTTGCGTTAGAGTTGTAACAAAGGATTTTGTTACGAATGTAGGAGTGCAAAAACTTTTGTTTTTTAAATTATTGATTTTTTTTTCTTGTAAGGACAATATAAGCTTTTGAAAGAAAAGTACATTTTTTTTCAGTTTTATTACATATTGTTTTACTGCGTTACTATTTTAATAGTCAATGAAATTCAATTTAAAAATAATATTGTAGGAATTCGAAATGGACAGAACAAATTTATCCCTTTTTTTTGGTCATTGCTATATAAAATATGGAATATTTGGCGAATCCAAAGAAACAATCGTTCATTCCATCCATTGGTCCCAATTTCGCCAATTTATTTTTATTGTGGCAGCATATGACCGCTAACTAGTCATCAATCCTGGGCTACTTCCGCCGCCTTCCATCTTAAAGAAATATCGGTTTAGTTTAGTTATATTAACGTCCCGTTTTGAAGCAACGCTAGGCTTATTTTGGGACGGACGTACTTTTGAATCACGGTCAGATTATGAGGACGGTATTTGAGCTGAAACCCCCTCTCCAAACTTCCAAACCACACCAGTGGGAGGACATTTGCCCCAAACAGATTTAACGTGCACTAGACCGCATACATGGTGGTTCTTCAGTATAATCGAGTCTTGAACCTGCAAGCCTCCGGTTCCGAAGCCGAGATCTTACCACCAGGCCACCACGGCCCACGAGAAATATCGGAAAATAAATATTTGTCACAGTCTCTAACCTCAACAGAATGACAATTTTTTGCAATATAGCTAATCCAATGTAGCTTAGAATATTTTATATTTAATGTGCAACATAGTTAAAATAATAGTCTTTTTTTCTTTGAAAGATATAATTCATCTCAGTTGGGTGACAGGACTTAAATGGAGACCGAACATCTGGTCGACAACTAGATTGTTGTTTCCAATGGCACTTGTTATTGACGAGCCCGCTGATCGCTGTCAGCGCTTTTAAGCCTACGCTAAAGTTCCTTGTTTTTTCAGTAGCGCCAACTAAGGCCAATAGTTCGACTTTTTATACTTCAAGCTTCACATTCACTTGCACGACTTCTCTTCACAGGGGAGGGGGGGGGGGGCACATTCTCACTACTCGGAGATAGAACGCAGAATAACAGCCATGTCTGATGAATAACAATAATGTCTGAACCGGGACTCACAGGTCACGGGGAAGACACGCTACTCCTAAACCAGGACGCCGGCAAAAGTAGATTGTTTTAATATGAATTGTAACTGAAAAGTAAAGAAGTAGAAGAAATATAAACTTAAAAGATTCTTTTTCTAACCATTATATATATATATATATATATATATATATAGTAAAAGAATGTCTGTGCGTCATACTGCACTCTTGGTCCTTTCTTATTTCGTCTGAGATAAATTAGTTATTAAATAGCACAAATGTTGCTGAGAACAAATAATTCAATTTTCCTAATACAGGTGTTGGAAAAGTAGAAAGAAGGCAAAGGTGCAAATTTTTCTCTCATCAGTTCGTTCATTTTTTTTTCACGCCAAACTTTCGGAAGGAATGAGAGATACTTACTCCTCTACTAAGCCTTTGAAAACTAAATTGGGCCCGGATCCAATCACAGTTCCGGTGCCTCCACAGTTTGCTGCGTAAGCTATGCTGAGCAGAAGGGAATCCCGAAGGTGCCTGTAGTCTTTTTTCGTTCCCGAGCTGCTGTAAAGAAAGAATGGATGGTGAGTTAAAACAAAGAATCGCTGCGATGCTCATCAATTACTTCCTGCGTTAGGGTTTCATACGACTGAGGAAAAAGGAGATAAAAAATATTCTGCTTAATAAAAATTATCCAGAACCTAAATCCCGCGAAAAGGCACTTCGTAATTGAGGATGAGAAGCTTCCGGCATGGTGGTTGGTTTTCGCTGCCCTAGTGCGGACACAAAAAGATGGGGGCCTGGCTCCTTCCATCGAAAGATATTCTGCTTAACCACTTGACATACGAGTTTACTTAACTTCCTAATTATATGACGAATTTAATAGCTACCTCATTGGAATATTTACTATTATTTTAATTCCTTTAATAATAATACATTTCAAGAGACTTTTTTTTCATTTTGAATTATTTAATACTTTTCACTTAACTGCAGATTGGAAATTAAAAATTCAATAATTCGATGCACGTCTCAGACACGTCATTGTATGCGATGTGGTTGATAAAAAATTATCCAGAAACTAAGTCCTACGAAAGGGCACCTAGTAAGTGAGAATGAGGAACTTCCGGTATGGGGAAGTACGAGGTTTTCGCTTCCCTAGTGCGTACACAAAAAGGTGAGGCCTTTCTTCTCTCAGCGATGATGGGCCATTCTTCCCAAGGAAAGAGCTATACCGTGGCCCTGTAATGGACCTTAGAACTCAACCACAGTTCATGAGAGTGTTGCTGTTGTGGCGGTTCGATTACTTAGATTTTTCCGGCTGCCTTACAGAGAGTAGGAGTTGTTGGTTTAAGATATCCAGAAACTAGTAGACTGATGGACAATTGAGCAACACATTACTTGAAACAATCGGAGGCCTTCCTCCCAGCGAAATACAAAGTTGGAGTCCTTTCACCTGAGTATCTTCTAAGAAGGCAGTTTACATTTTCGAATTGGAGCTAAAGAGAGAAGAAGCATCCAGAGTTTTATCATTTAGTCCTCGGATAATTCTATTGGATTACTTTCAATAATGTAACAGCATTTTCTTGGAAACGAGAAGAAGAAATATCAGAATCTTGAAATGTAAAAATTTGGATTAGAGTCACGAACCAAAAGAACGATTTTTGTTTGTCTAAAAGCGGTTCAGACAAACAAAAGAATACATTTAGCTTTTATATGAGATTTATTTGTTATAATCGTTTTTATTTAACTATCTTTACATCGCTATTCATATTGCGTGAGTATAAGGATGGATGTTTGGATTTTTATGGCGCAAGGGCCAAAGGTGGTGTGTGTTTATTGCTAAATTATCTATAAATAAAAAATTTCTTCAAGGTCAAAACACAAAAAAACGTTTTGTTTCTATAAAATCAAAGTATAATAAGTTATAAGTGTGAGTATAAGAAAAATGCTTATCGAATGTTTATAACCGAAATTTATTACAGCAGTAAAAATTGGTTAATTTAGGACTCAATACAATTAATTTGATCAAAAATAGTAGGAACAACACAAAGTCCGCATCTTAAAAAGCATGTGATGCTGCGATTAAAGGATAATTTTATAATCTTGGTTTAGTTTACTTGTGATTTTTTATTTATAAAAACATCATTGATTTAAAAGTTTTGATAAGTAAATTTATTACATATTTGATAAGTAAATTTTTTTAATTTTTTTTTTTAAAAATCTTCATTTTGTTCATTTATAAGTTATAATCTATCATGGGATACACAAGACCTATATGCAACAAGCGAAAACCTAACATTTTGCAGAATGCAATTATAAGAAAAAAATGTTCATTTAATACTTAAAATAAGCATAATCTCGATTAATTATGATTATATTTATCACATAATGTAATACTTTTGCAAAAACAGCATTTTTTTCGAAGTAATAATAGGGCATTAAGTCTCGTGAACAGCAAAGAAAGTATAAAATAATAAAAATACAACTTCGGTTATTTTTTTTTTTCATACTTAAATGTGTGCGCTAAAAATACTAGCAAATCATCCATTTCCCAAAAGAGCAGATAAAAGTAAAATTACTTACTTTGATAATTGCATATTGATTTTATAGTGGTTTTGGTCGGATTCTGGAGTCCAGAGAGATGAAGACATGTTGGAACGTATAGTTATCACTGTGGGATAAAGAATACTAATGTCAAATGATATTATGATTTTTAGTTTTTAAAAATTGATGTAAAAGATAGAATGGTAATGGCGATTCGGCCTTCGAGAATTCAATACATCCTTACCAGAATTAAATTAAAAAAAAATCATTCATATATAGCTTCGAAGAAATCTAGAAACAACTAAGCGTAGTTCCTCTATTGTTACACATGGAATAAGAAAATAATTTAAGTAGATATTGTTTAATTTCCTTACAAAAAGATTGTAGCATAGGAATTCATGACTAATGACAGCGTATCAAACCTCTTGAGATTATTTAAAAACTGGATAATTTATTGTCAAAATTGCGACTTTTTCTCAAAACAATGCAACTTCTTCGAATATTCAAGTTCTTCATGATTTATCTAAAATCAAGATTCCTTATGCTTTGAATTCTCCTAATATATTTAAATTTTGTATGTTTAAAATTTTTATATTTTTAAACAGCGTCTTCACAAAAAATAGTTTGAAAAATATGTTTCGAGAACTATAAAAGAAAAAAAAAAAAAGACGAATTTAAATAAAGAGAATATTAGACTTCTTTATTAAAAAATATTAAATGAATGAATTTAAATTCGTGTTTGAAAGAATTATGTCCGATTTTTTTATATAATAATATGTAATTTAGAGATTATAGTATATATCTGTAATTTATTCAGTCTTGTTTTTTATTAAATGAAATTATTTTATAACGAAACTCGTTTTAAAAAAACCCTAAATGCTTTCAAAACAAAACACTATTCGAATATAATTATTATGCTACAGAACTTTTTTTATCAGACTCAATGTTGTATAATAATCCGGCAGTTAACACCTTTATTGCCATTGACTCGCCTGTGTGTTACAAATAATATGCAATTGTACTAAACCATCTATGTTATTAGATGACACCTTCTTCTACTACAGTTAAAAAATGGCAAAGAAGGGCTCATCTCATTAGACAGCAAGTCCTGATATCAGGCAAGGTTAGCAGTGAACGTGTTAACAGGTCGCGATCGTTGCTAAGGAAGCCCGAAGAAAGGCACTTACTACTGATTGCCGATCCGTCGCCCTTGAGCGTCTTCTTCTCCTCCTTCTCGAGCTCGTCCAGCACCGCGTCCACGATGGGCACCATCATGGCGGTGGTGGCCGTATTGCTGATCCACATCGACAGGAACATGGTGGTCATCATGAAGCCCAGCATCAGCCTGAAACAAAAGGAGTGTGTATGCCACCAGAATCTTGGTCTCTAAACCAAACGGTTTCTCCGTGTTAGAGATTTCTTTGTTAGACGACTGTGTGTGCCAGCAAAAGTGTGACGCAAAATCATGCATATTATTATATACTAGCTGTTATCCGCGACTCTGTTTGCGTGGAAATTTTAATGAACGAAAAACTATCAAATAATGACAACTCAAAACGTAAATACAATTTAATAACTAAAACGCACAACTGAACGTAAAAACAATTTATTTACATTGTATGCCCTAAATAAAACAAAATAGCAAATCAAGTTCGGTCAAATCCATTTTATTTATGGATCGAGATGGAGATAAGCCACAACAGTATTATACACAGCATTTTAAAACTTTTCATTGAAATGAAAACACAGTTGTCAGCAATCACTGAGAACTTTTAACGCCAGTTGGCATAACGCATATGTCTGACTTCCGTACATCAGCAGGGGTAACGCCATGCAGATTTGAAATTTTTTATTTCCTTTATTCTGCTTTCTTTTCACTTAAGAGTACTTCAGAATGAATCCGAAAAATCGATTCCTTAACAACATTTGATTTTAGATACAACAAACATAAAGAAAATAAATAGAATCGTTTGAAATAATCGGTAGAAATTCTGCTTACCCTAATCTGATTTCTGTTGAAAAAAAGAAACTGCAGCCTTACTTACTTATCTTTGGCGAGATTTGGCCTCATCTTTTTATTGCGAAAATGAGTTTTTAATGAATAAAAAATGAACCCCTCAATAAACGGAAATAAAAAGTAGCCTATGTTCTATTCCTGTCTATAATCCATCTTTGTGCTAAATTTAATCCAATTCCGTTCAACCGTTCTGGTGTGATTGAGTAATATCTATCCAAACTTTCACATTTATAATATTAGTATATATTGTATATATGTGTATGTGATAACTTTTGTAAGAGTATAATTGTCAACAATACAATGTATGTGATAACATGTGTAAACTGTCTACCATTTCACTTGATCCGATTCACCTTTAGTTTGTTCCTGCTTTGATTGACCATATTTAGTACAAGTTTACAAAATTCCATCACCAGTTTCTATTTCAGATAAGAACTTGATTAATTTAACTAGATATAGTAATGAATTCCATTTAGCTTTTTATCCACGAATGTCATGTATCACTATAGTCTGTATTATTGTGGAATTTAACAAGACCAAGATACGATTTTATTTTTATTTTCTATAATCTCAAGAGCGTGACCTGAAGAGAATTTATAAACCAGTAATATGATTGAAATGTAGTTAATTCATAAAAACAAAAACCGAGGGAATGAAAAATATGCACGTGTAATTTAGAAATCTGAATTCTAATCGGCTGAAAATTATTATAAAATATTTATAGCAAAAACATGATTAAAGTCTTTCCATTCGAAACGTCATTAATGTAATTCCGCTTTTAATTCGATTTCATAAGCAAAAAGTTTTTTTTTTATTCGTTGAGCATAAAGCAGATTTAAAACTATTATATCAGGCCGCGGTAGCCTGGTTGGTAGAGCTTCAGTCTCGTAATCGAAAGGTCATGGGTTCTGTCCTCGTTTCAGCCAAAGACTGCCATGTTGGCTAATGGCAATTGGGGCACGTTAAATATGTCGAGACTGCAAAGTCCTCCAAGTTCCCATAAAAACGATGCCTCTGGGGGGTACTGAATCAGGGATGAGTCGTTCTCTGATTTGGATATAAATTATGACTTGCGGGTGGATGAATGAGTGTATGAATGAGTTCGACCGCTCCCTAAAAAAGGGCTGTGTTGTGCGTGTGAGCTACAATTCAGACTTCTGCCCTCTGGGTGCTCAGGGGTCTTTACCCTCAAAGGCTATTGCGCCCCCCTTTCCGTGCAAACACGGACACGACACAAAAAAAACTATTATAATCGCTTGAAATGAGGCGAGTTTTTTGATTCTCACTAAAATAGATGACTGTTACAATGAAATCTCATGCAATCTTACTAGCCCTCTATTCCTTTTCAATTATATGTTTTATATAATTACCGATTCAAAGAATACGCCCACAAGCTGTAACCGATGCTCTTATTTCGATAGGTTTTATTTTACTCACGAAGTCAATGATACTTGATTCAATGATAATGATTGGTTTCATACTACTTTAAACTACTGTCTATTTTCGAGTGACATCTTAAATGTACGATGTCAGCTTATTACTACTTCTTTGTAAGGAGAAACTTAGAAAGTGTTCGTTAGGCACACCCTGGAAATAAGATATCTACTGATTTCCTTAATATTTTATATCATATGAAAGTTAGTGACTCCTAAATATGTCTTCATGAGTCATTTTTCTTTTCCTTTCTCATTTTTGAGTGATATTAGAAAAGGAAATTTAGAGAAATTCTCTTCTTAAAATAAATTTCATCGATCTCCTTAAACAATTTAACAATACCATCAATTCACAAGCCACGCTAATCAAGCAGGATTTTCTACTACTGCTAATTTAAAGCACCTTTATTATAATGTGTATTTCATTAAAATTGGTTAGCATTTTTGTGTGAACACATTTAATATGATCACTGAAGGCAGCCTAAAATTAAAAAGATTAATTTAGTCAATGTTGCTCAACTTTGATGAATTGCATCTAATAATTGTTATGGCAGAAATCGAATGAAATCTAGAATAATTAGGCGCTCAAAACGTTTTATATAAACGTATCTATGCTAATATTATAAATGGGAAAGTTTGGATGGATGATTGTTATTCAATCACTCCAGAATGGGGGAACGGAATGGGATGAAATTTTGCACAAAGATAGACTGTTGGCAGGAATAGAGCATCGTCATTTTTTTTATTTGTCATTATTTGATAGTTTTTCGTACATATACAAAATTTCCACGCGAAAAGAGTCGCGGATAATAGCTAGTGATATTATATTTCGCTTCTCTTCTCGTTTAAAAAAATGACTTAAATTATTGTTTGATGTTTTATTTCATTTCGAAAAAAGAAAGAAAATCAATTCGGTATATTATGTAGAGATTTTTGAAACCGAACTTGTTGAGTGCGTCTCTCTTTCGGACGATTCTTCGATTTACTTGACGTCGGTATCAACAAACGTCGACTTTGGCGTTTGCACAACATGTAATGTTGAATTCTTTCAGAAGGACATTACACACTTTATCTTTAGGTAACTAAAAGAAAAATGGAGTGGCTCAATTGTTATTGGAGAGCTCATAACTTGGATGAAAAATGATTGATTCTGTTCTTAATTCCGACTCGAAAAAATATACTTTCTTCATTGTTGATAATAAGTTTATTCTATACATATAAATAAAAACAATTTTTTTGAAATGAGTAATTATTAAAAATATATCAAGTTTATTAGACTAGATAAAATTTCAAAAGACTAGCTTTCGAAACAACGGTTTCCAACTTTTATTGGCAACTTCTATTATCACAAAAAGCCCTTATCTGCTTGTTTCATTGCTGCGGATATTTTAAAAGTTAGTGACTGATCCTACACAAATAGGTTATATTCAGTAAAAACTTTTCTAGTTAATTACAAGAAGCATCTATACTGATATGGAAGTTCCTAAACAAAGTTTATAATGGTAATAAATTGTTAATAAAACGCTTTCTATGTATTTTTCCACTGGCTCTTTCAGATTAAACTGTTTCGTAAGCTTTACTTTTGATCAATCCCTACCTTAAATATATGTCTTCTAACAGGGCTATTTAAATAGTATGAAATAATCTTTTTGTTGATTTTATTGAACAAAAATATTCCTCCGATTTCATATAATTATCAAAATCTTTCTGTCTTTCATCAAAGTGACTGTGCTGCTAGGATTGTTAATTGCTAAAAGTATAGAGTTATGACCCGGTTATGAATGCAATGTCATTCTTTTAAATCATGAAAATACTCCTCTTACTATTACTTGCATTAAAAATTAACAATAGTCCCATTATTCAACCAATTAATAGCTGGAAATTGCCGGGTCGATGCTTACTTTAAATGATCGATTAGAACTTTTTTTTCTAGAGATACAGATTCCCTGCCAAATGGTATCGCTCTGATGTCTGTTAAAAGTTCGGGAAATAGAATGTTGACTCGCTTTCTGACCACAGGTTTCTATGAAACGTAAAATGCAAATAGTTAAAGTAAATTCTTGCAGCAATTTGCACAAATTGGTTTTGTCATTTGTATTAAATTATTCCGAATCTTTTAATTTTTTTATCCGCACTTTATAAAATTAATTTTTTATACTGAAGTATTACGGAAAGGGAATCCAGGGGAATACTTACTGAAGTTGTTTGCAAAGAACTCCCATTTTGCTTTTGATAGAAATGATTAATATCACCAGCTAAGAATGAATCATAGATAAATATTCGATTTTCACCATTCGCTTAATAAAAAATGATTGATTCTGATCTTAATTCCGACTGGAAAAAATGTCTTGGTTTATACTTTTTTCATTGTTGTACGTAGTTTATACTTGTTTTATTGTTGTCATTTTTTATTGATAATTGCTTAAAAATGCTACATAACTTATCGGCATGATATGAATTTTTGAGAGTGGGAATAAAGAAATCTAAATTAGGATTATTTAATTCCCCTCTCGTCAATGTCTTCGGATATGAGTTTCGTCTCAGACGAAAGCACGTCCGATATGCGGCTGTTGTAGATTTCATAAGATAGAAAAAAGTTCATCTGCTCCTTTGCAAGCCCCAATTCGCAAAAAAGAGCATCCGAATTTCATGTTCAGTGAGAATTTTTTTAAAAATGAAATCCATTTGAACGAGTGAATCAGCGAATTTTCCGAATGATGTTAAAGAAGAGATTGATCACATTTGCCATTACCAGAAAAATTATGCTTCTATGGATCTTGATAGCAATTCTGAATGGAATTAATCGAATGTTCTGTTTGGCCACTTAATTCCCTGAAAGAAAAAATATTTTCATATTACAGTGCACGAAGATATTCTGTTTTGTTCTGTCTAATGCCACTTGGTCATACCAAGCCGAATGAGAAGTAGCTCTTTCGAATGAAGGCAGAAGTGTGCGCCTTTCGTTGTTAACGAGAACCTTTAAGGTGAAAGGACGACTTTGCTCGGACACACATGACGCAATCCTCTTTAGGGGGTGGTCAAACTCATTCATCCATCCACAAGTCAGAACTGAGATCCGAATCAGAGACCGACTCATCCCTGATTCAGTACCCCCAGAGGTTATGAGAACTTGGAGGACTTTGCAGTCACGACCTATTGAACATGCCCCAAGCATGAAGATATAAGAGTTGGCACTGGACATGAAGAAGGTTGTTTGTGGATATCCTGCGTTTACATTCTCTTTCTTTCTGGAGTTCTTCGACAAGCTATTCTTCGATTCTAAATCTCTTGTTAACCCATTCACTGCCACTACCCTCGCCTGATATCAGAACCATCTATCTAATGAGATGACCTCATCTTTGCCATCTTTTAAGGTGTCCGACTACGTTAAAAACACTGATTACCGACCATATTGGCGATGTCTTTTAAAAATTATTGTTATTTCTTGTAATTCAGACTTTTCTCTTCACAAAACAGTTTACCTTTTCTAGTAAAGGAAGACCTGACTTATCATCCAGGGGAATTTTAAGCAAAACATATTTTTCAGCTAAATTATTTGTATTTAACTTCCATTTCCTAAGAGCTTTAATTTTCATAAAAATTCTCCATCGTTGACGGGAGATATCAAAACCTAATAGAGGTATTTGTATAAAAATTTCAGAGTGTGTTTTATACAATATGGAGAATGAAATGAACCAAAAGTTTTGTTGTTGCTGAAATGCTTTTTCAATTATAAGTGTTTTTAGAAAAAATTTAGTTGTAAATCTATTGAAAAAATGCACATATGCGTGTATTTTTACTCATAACTTCTTTGCATCTCAAACTTTTTCTTAGATTTTGGTTCATTTCATTCATCATTATATTCCATAACTTGAGTACAAAGAAAAATGAGATTGCTGCATCACAATTCTGTGTAGAGTGTCAACCGTTTCGGTTCAATTTCATTAACATTTACGACGAATGTTCCTATTTCTAAAAATATCTTATATTTTCAAATAATTTTGTTGTATTTATAATATTTTGTATTATAATTGGCAATACATCTAAAAAGCATAGTTTAAAATAGCTTTTAAAAAATGTAATTTTAAGGTAACCGACTACATTCGGAGGAAATTTTTTGAAAAATTTGATTTTTAAAAACTATTTTTGGTTTTTATTTTTGGTATTAACAATTATAAACACTATAAATACAAAAACATTATTTGAGAATATAATATATTTTGAGAAATAGGAAAATTTGTGGTAAATTTTAGTGAAATTTAACCAAAACGGTTAACATTCTACAAAAAATTGTAATCCAACAATCCTATTTTTCTTTGTACACAAGTTATAAAATAGAATGAAATGAAGAAAATGAAGTTGAGAATGAAATGAACCAAAATCTAAGGAACATTTTGAGATGAAAAGAAGTTACGGGTAAAAATATACGCATATATGCATTTTTTCCATAAATTCACAACTTAAGTTTTCTAAAAACACCTATAACAGAAAAAGTGTTTCACCAAGAATAAAACGTTTGGTTCATTTCATTGCCCATATTATTTAAAACACACGCTGAAATTTTTATGTAAAAACCTCTATTAGTTTTTGGGATATCATGTTAATGGTAGATAATTTTTATGAAAATTAAAATTGAAGTTAAAGACAAATTTTAGCTGAAAAATAAACTTTGCTTAAAATTTCTCTGGACGATGGGTTAGACTTTCCTTTTCTAATAAAAAAACTGTTTTGGAAAGAGAAAAGTCTGCATTACAAGAAATAACCCTTTTTTTAAAAAATCGTCAATGCGGTCGAATAATAGTGTTTTCAACGTAGTCGGATACCTTAAAATTTTTTTCCTTCGAATGTAGTCGGACACCTTAACTGTAGCAGAGAAGGTGTCATCTAATAACGGAGATGGTTTGGTACAATTGTGTATTATTTGTAACCAACAGGCGCGTCAGTGGCAGCGAATGTGTTAAAAGTTGCAATAATATTCTCGAAATATTGAACGAAGAGAACTCACCATCTCGCCCCGGTGCCTATGACGAGCAGCACCCGCAGCGCTATCCTCTTGTGCAGATTGCAGTGCTCCACGGCGACGGCGAGGGTCAGACTTCCGACGTACATCATGATGGTGTCCTGAAATGAGAGAAAACGGTCATACTCTTCAAAAAGGAGATCAGCGCAATTTCAGAACGTGCTTCATAAAATGGCAGGGAGGGATCTTCGGAAAAATATTATGTATATAAATAAAAATGAATGTTTGTCTATATGTCTCTTATGCCTTCCTAAGCCTTTCATCCGATGGCGATGAAACTGGGCCAGCTTATTGTTTATATCTATGGGATGGTTATAGGTATAGTACAATGATCTAAAGTTTAAAAAAAATAATCGAACTCAGCAATTTTCAGGGGCTGCGGTGGCCTGGTGGTAGGCTTCTGAACTGGAGGATTTCAGGTTCGAGACTCGATTTTACCGCAGAACCGTCGTGTAAAGGAGTCTCTTGCACTTTAAATCCGTCGGGGCCAAACGTCCTCCTGCTGTTATGATGTAGAAGTTTTGGAGGGTGCCAGCTCAGGTGCATTCTGACCGTGGTTCAAAATGACGAGGTCCATCCCAAAATAGCCCTAGTGTTGCTTCAAAATGGTATGTTAATATAACTAATACTAAACTAAACTAATTAAAGGTGAAAATGTGAAAAATCGCCAAATGTAGCAAATTGGCATTACAATTCTATGAGCTCTCTAGATCGCACGCTTCTAAGCTGCAAGAAGAAAGCAAGCATTTTTTTAGGCTGTTTATGCGAAGTTTACTGAGAGAAAATCATTCTTTTTTCAGGAATTTTCATTCGAGTTGTTTTCACAAACGAATCGCAAATCCTTGATCTTTAATTAATAAGCAATCAATATTTTGACTCTTCCGTCTTCCACTTAGCTTCTTGTTATGATGACTATATAAATAAAAATGAATGTTGGTCTCTTATGCCTTCCTAAACCGTTCATCCGATTGCAATGAAATTTGGTCAGCTTATTGCTTACACCTACGGGATGGTTAGACGGATAGTAATATTATCTAAAATTGAATTAAAAAAATCGAATTTCAACCGCATCTATTTACCAAGGATTCATCTCCAAATAACTCGCCGAGGAGACACAATAGATTTAATAGAAGTGTTGAATTCAAATGTCTTGCAAGTCATTCTTAGGGGTAACGACTTTATTACAGATTACGCGATAAAATTTAGGGGAGACTAGCCTTGGTTTTTAAAAAAAATTAAATTAAATTTCAGCGTTTTTCGCAGTAACCCCCAAAAATATTATACAATAATGTTGCACCATCTTAGTTTAAAAAAAAAAATATTTTTTAAACTATATTAACAATATCATGGTATAAATATTTTTTTCTATGTTGAATATATTTTGAAAGAATCACATTTTCTAACATTGAACTTGACAATTCTGAACAAATATGAAACGAGTCACGAAATAGAATAAATAGTTTCCGTCATTACCCTTCTGAAAGAGCACCAAGTTTTACAATTCTAAAAGAATACACAAATTTAATACATATAAAAATGAATGTATGTTTGTTAGTATTTTATGCACTGTCTTAGTGTTCATCCTATTTCGATAAAACATTGCAAAGTTATTGATTGATTAGTCTTAATATTATTTTTGGGGGAGATATCAAGGTGCCGGGTACCATCTAGTGAAATATAAAAAGTGTGGAATTGCCTAATATAGAATCTGAAAAAAAAAAAAAAAAAAAAAAAAAAAAACCATAATCTTTTTTTTATTTTATTTACATCGAGCGCCACGAAGTTTCTCTTCATCGGGAGATCTTGGTTATCTCCCAAGTGAGAGTTCAAACTCCTCCATCGAAGCGGCATTGAAAGGTCAGGTGGAAATGGATTTATAAACAAACGTGTCCCGAAACGTGACCTGGTAGGTTCGTTTTCGCAGAATTTTGTAACTGTTTCTTATACGATCACTAGAAACATAGAAAATATATTTATACCATAAAATCGTCAATAGAATTGAACAGATAGTTTTTTAAAATGAAGAGGGTGTAAAGTTATTTGTATAACAATCCTTTTGTTAGTTACTGAGAAAAATGATAAAATTTAATGAAAATTAAAAAATCTCAGACTTTATCGCCCCAAAACTTTCTCGCATAATCTATCAATGTAGTTATTTCTGAGAATGACTTGCATGAAATTTGCATGCAATAGCTATACAATATGAACCTTTCACATAGATTATTTCTACAGAATCTATAGTCACCTCGTCGAGCTATTTTGAGACTAATCTTTGATAAATCAATGCGGTAGAGATTCGATTTTTAATTTTTTTTTAGATAATTGTGTTATCCTTGCAACCATCCCGTAGATGTAAACAATAAACTGAGCAAGGTTCATCGTAAACGGATGAACGGTGTAGGAAAGCATGAGAAACATACAGACAAACATTCATTTTTATTTATATAGAAGATAACCATTTTCTATATGAGGGATTCGAATTTTTTTAAATTTTAGATAATTGCACCAATCTTATAACCATCCCGTAGGTGTAAACAATAAGCTGCCCAAGCTTCATCGCAATCGGATGAACGGTTTAGAGAGGCATAAGAGACATACAGACATTTATTATTATTTATATAGAAAATAACCATCTCGCATTCATATAAGAAATCATCTCACTAAAGTCCTTTTCAGAATGGAATTTCAATCGTTTGGAAGCGATCTATGCCTCGGAACATACATTTTGGGAATAAAATACAATGAGTCGAATGGGTAAATGAAACATTTTTATATCCACTTCCTCGTAAAATTCTTTCTTGATTGATCTTTCACAGGTGTTATGCAATCAAATTTTATCGACACTAAAATATTCCCTAATAACATCCGAAACTATCAATAAACGTGTCCAACATTGATTTATTTCGTTAGTTTGAGAACTTAGAACTTACAAGTGGAGTATGCGATTCTTATGTTTTTTTCTTGAAATTTAAAATCTAAATTATTCTATCACTCGGTATAACCCGAGACAGTGCGCATGGAAATTTTGATGTATATGTACGAAAAACTATCAAATAATGACCAATCAAAGCGTAAATACAATTTAATAACTAAAACACATAACTAACGTAAAAACAATTTTTTTACATTGTATACCCGAAATAAAACGAAACAGCCAATCAAGTCCGGTCAAGTCCATTTTATTGACGGATCGAGATGGAGATTGCTACAACAGTATTATGCGCATAATGTTTAAACTTTTAATTTAAGTGAAAACATAGTTGTCTACAATCACTCTCAAACTTTCATCGACAGTGGGGATTACGCAACGAAGATTGTAATTTTTTTCGCTTTATTCTCTTTTCTTTTCATTTAAAAGTACTTCAGAATGAATCCGAGAGATCGATTCATTAACAACATTTGATTTTACATGCATCAAACATAAAGAAAATAAACAGAATCAATTGAAATAATCGGTCGAAATTCTGCCAACCCTAACCGGATTACAATCGGGGGAAAAAACCGGCAGCCTTACTCATCTTTGGAGGGATTTGACCTCATCTTTTTGGCGCGAAAGTTAGTTTTTAATGAATAAAAAATGAACCACTCCATGAACCGGAATAAAAAGTAGCCTATGTTCTATTCCTGTCTCTAATCTATGTTTGTGCTAAATTTCATCCAATTCCGTTCAGCCGTTGTGGCGTGATTGAGTAACATCCATCCGTCCATCCTTTCACATTTATAATATTAGTATATATTGTATATATGTGTATGTGATAACTTTTGTAAGAGTATAATTGTCAACAATACAATGTATGTGATAACATGTGTAAACTGTCTACCATTTCACTTGATCCGATTCGCCTTTAGTGTGTTCCTGCTTTTCTTTGACCATATTTAGTACAAGTTTACAAAACTCCATCACCAGTTTCTATCACAGATAAGCACTTGATTAATTTAATTAGATATAGTAATGAATTTCATTTAGTTTTTTTTTTATCCCCGAACGGCATGTATCACTATAGTCTGCTTTATTGTGGAACTTAACAATACCAAGATATGATTTTTTTAAATTTTCCATCTATAATCTCAAGAGCGAGACCTAAAGAGAATTTATAAACCAGTAATATGATTGAAATGTAGTTAATTCATAAAAACAAAAACCGAGGCAATGAAAAAGATGCACCAAAACAATTCGAAGAGCATTTTGGACTTCTTACCGGAACACTTTCAATGAATACGAAATGAGATAAGGTAAATTTATGCATTAATAAGGTGAATTTCTTAAGGTAATGCTAAGCTAAATTTCATCCGTTTAGCTTCTTGAATTTTTTGAATTAGCGTGTAGTATTAGGAAGAAAGATCTATGTAAATGAAAGTGAATGTTTGTCTGCATGTCTCTTATGCGCTGCCGTACCGCTCATCCGATTGCGATGAAACTTTGAATTGGTTGCTCTTACGGGGTGGTTATAGGCATAGTACAATTATCTAATATGTAAAAAAATATTTGCAGATCTATTCACTGAAGTTCGGCCTGACAGATTAAACGAGAAAGAGACCCCCTCACATGACGGTTCTTCGGTGGAATCGAGTCTCGAACCAGAAAGCCTCCGGTTCCGAAGCCGAGATCCTTACCACCAGGCCACCTCAGAATAGTGATCAGAATGTTTAGTAATCATTAATTATAATTTGTTAAATACATTTTTATGCAACCTGACACAAGCTTTAATTATTTACGCTTCATTATATGTAAATTACTGATTGCTGTTAAAGTTTTACTAAGAAATTTTAGATACAAAGCTGAATCAGGAAGAATGCAGGCACTCAAAAAAGATTAAGATCCACTTTAACCCTTAACAATAAATTACGATTATTTATTTATTTTGCGCGCGTGTATTTGATTGAATCGCGAGCATTTGGTGAACTCACCTTCATGTAGGGCGTGCACGCTTCTGTCGTGGAAAGGATGCCGAGCACTGGAAAGGTGGCGACTGGCAGCAGAGCGGTCACGGCCAGAGGGACAGGTTCGAACATGAAATAGAACGCCATCCACAGCACGACGTACCCGCATCTCGCCTCCTATGGGAAAGAAGGATTATTCAGAAACATAAGTCGTCTACTCTATTCGTGACCCAGTAGCTATTTTCTGAGCCGTCAGAGATAAAGTTATCTATCCGCTGGAAAAAAAAAACCCACACCTCTAAATGTTATAAAATATTACTTAAATGTATAGCTCAAAAATCTTGAATATCGTGTTTGTTTCGGACCATATTATTTTTTTAATTCAAAATTTATTTATTTTTTATTTTTATGCGCAATCCCTATTTACTTTATAGTAAAACTAGATATTACCTGCGACTCTGTTTGCGTGGAAATTTTCATGCATATGTACGAAAAACTATCAAATAATGACAAATAATAATAATAAAAAAACCTGACCTCAAAACGATACATTTAAGAGTACAAGCAAAAATATATACGAAAAATATATAAAATAAATACAATTTAATGACAAAAACACACAACGGACGTAAAAGCAATTTATTCACATTGTATACCCAAAATAAAACAAAACAGTAAAACAACTCTGGTCAAATCCCTTTTATTTATTCGTCGAGAGTGAGATAACTACAGCAGCATTATACACATCATTTTTAAAATTTTAATTTAAATGAACGCATAGTTGTCAACAATCATGCGCGAACTTTCAACGCCAGTTGGCGTAACGCACATGTCTGACTGTCCTACGCCAGTGAGATTCGAAATTTTTTATTTTCTTTATTCTGTTTTCTTTCCTTTTTAATGTATTTCAGAATGAATCCGAAAGTTCGATTCGTTAACAGCATTTGATTTTAGATACATCCAACACAAAGAAAATAAGCAGAATCATTTGAAATAATCGGTCGAAATCATACTAACCCTAACCTGATTTCTGTTGGGGAAAAACTCTAAAAGCCTTTCTCGTATTTGGCGAGATTTGGCCTCGCTTTTTGGCACGAAAGTGAGTTTTTAATGAATAAAAAATGAACCCCTCAATGAACTGGAATAAAGAGTAGTTTACGCTCTATTCCTGACTCTAATCTATCTTTGTGCCAAATTTCTTCCAATTCCGTACAGCCATTCTTGCGTGTTTGAGTAACATCCATCCAAACTTTCAAATTTATATTAGTATAGATGTAAATCTCTAATCCTTTCACCCCTACTTTGACGAATTAAAACCATCCTAATACATTCACAAACGCGCAGAAGGTTTTAGAATCCGTTAGCAAACAATAGTTCCAAGAATGGTCATTTTCTGTTGCAGAGTTCCAAGAGTGGTCATTTTCTATCGTATGAGTAATAGTTTAGTCTCTTCTTCGATGGTCTCTCACCCTTTTCTTCTGTTGACTCAGAGACTAATAAGAAACGTCGCATCCCGTTTACTTTGCTTTCAGCCTGTTAACAGCTGCTTTTCCTGCCCCCTATTCTAAATTTCACGTAAGGTTCATTGACTGATTTTCATGATATAACTTACTTAAACAATAGACAACAGAAAAACATGTAATTAAGCTGCTTCGGAATAAGTGGTTCTAAGTCATATTTCATTAATGTTGCTGCTACTTAATGTCTTTTGACTTTTTTTTTTGACTTTTTCTGTACTAACACAGAAATACAGAAAAAACATTTCTTTTTTCATCAACTATCTTAATGGCGTTTTACAAACAAAAATGGCAACAGTTTAGGGGTAAATAAATGTGGCATTGAAACTAAAAGATATTTAATAGCATAAATTTTCATTTAGAATCGATTAAATTTCAAAATATAACATTTTTTTTAAGGTTTCAAATTGAAATTATTAAGATAAATGTTCTATCTTTCAACTCTCTTCAATTAATTTCGCATTGGATTAGTTTTCGTGATGAAGATTGTATAAGGGCTGGTATATCTCCTTATCCCAATAAAAGAAATTTTAAATCAAAATTAACTAGTCAAGCGGAAATGATGTATCCTTTGCCGAAAATCAGAATAAAACGCTCAAATTCGCGGTACGAACCGAAACTTTGCCATCGAAGTATTGTGATAAGAATATCTGCATTATAATGCAGACAACATTGTAACCTTAAAAAATCAGTACCTAATAACATAAAAATAAGACAGGCTTATATGTTGTTGTTTCCAATGGTACTTGTCCTTGACAAGCCCGCTGATCACTGCCAGCGATTTTAACCCGAAATGAGAGTGTCTTGTTCTTTTCAGTAACGTCCACTAGGGTCAAGAGTACGATTTAGCTACTTCATGCCTCACATTCGCTTGCACAGCCCCTTTTTACAGGGAGGCACATTCACACTACTCACAGATAGATTAAAAACCATGTCCGAATTCGGGACACTAGGAAGACACGCTACCCCTAAGCCAGGAAGCCGGCAGAGAAACTTACATTTATTTTATATTCTTGATTTATTAATTTGGTTATTTCAACACTCTGGAATTTTTTAACATTATTCAGAAGAATTTTGTTGTATTTTCGAAAATTTTAAAGCAACTTAACTAAAATAGTTTTAATAGTAAGCTTTTATTAGTGGGTTATAAATGAAATTATAATGGATTACAATGATGAAATCATTTTGTATTATCTTTTTAATGTTATAAATGCTTTGGAATCGATTCCTTTCCAAATTCACTCCAATATGACAACATTCCAATTGCAAAAGATTCACTCAGAGCCGCTGGCCTATATAACAAGTTATTTCTTGCTAAGAAGAAACTCCAAAGCTTTCAAAACACACATATTTACTGCATAGGTATTTATAGAAATCAGCAATGTGTATAATATATATGAAAAGAAAGTGAATACACACAACTCTACCCACTCCTTAGACACTGTAGTTCGTGGCATAAAAAGAATACATTTTTTAATGAAACGATTAGATGATAATGAAGTACTGGAAATATTATTCAAGTTTTTGTCATCTAGAAAAGATAAGTTTTGTATATCATTTCAAAATTTTAGTAAATCTTGAAAGGAAAGAAAATTTGGTTTACCTGAAACAAGTCAAGTGAAATAAAAGATTGCTTTAATTTTGCGGAAATCTGATTGTTATGCAGACTTAATCTAACCAAGTGAAAGATATCAAATTAATTGAATTCAATAATTTAAAATTATTTCAATAATTTTTAATTACTTGAATTCCAGATTCATTCGAGAGAGAAAGAAAAAAAAAGAATTAAATTTAGAAACTGGAGAAAATTTTGATTCATTCAAGCGAGTCGTGACTTGTACTTTAAAGACACGTCCTTGCACAGGCAGCACGCAATCAATACGCATCTGAAGGTAGGAATCGAGATAATACACTTTTCTCTATTGTCATTTCTAGATTCCGTCACTTAAAACAAATATTATTGATTCCTGTTTTCAAAGTGCACGAGTTTTGCACGATTTTCTTGCAGAGTTATTCGATATCAGCCATACGACAAACATCCGAAGTCATTTTTCCAATGTTAACTTTTATAAACTGGCATAGCTGAAATTAACTGAATTGAATAATCTATATAAATAAAAATGAATGCTCGTTTGTATGTCTCTTATGCACTGCCATATCGCTCATTCGATTCCGATAAAACTTCGACAGCATATTACTTGCATTTAAAGGATGGTTATAGGCAAATTAAAATTATCAAATATATGAAAAAATATTTTCGGATCTATTTACCGTATCTATTAACTACGTATCAACCACCAAATAACTCGCTAAGGAAAGGCAGCAGATTTAGTAAAGATGCCAAATTCCAGCTAGACGTTAATATTTCGTAGCTATTGTACGTAAATGCAATGCAAGTCTTTCTCTGAGGTCATAGTTTTATTAGAGAGTGTGCTAGAAAGGTTTAGAGGAACAAATATTCTAAGTTGAAATTTAAAAGAATTTAATAAAATTTTAGCTTTTTTTGCAGTTACTTTCAAAAATATCATATTACAAATCATTTTGCACTATCTTAGTTTTCAAAAAAAGCATCTTTTCAACTAGATTAAAGATTTTATGGCATAAATATAATTTCTATGTTTAATCAATTTTAAAACAAGATGTTTTAATCGCATTTTTTAATCATTAAACTTGATAATGCTGAACGAATATTAAGAATCACGAGATTAAATAGTTTATAAATAGTTTCTTTCATCACCATTCTGAAAAAAAAAAACAGCAAGCTTTACAATTCTAAAAGAATGCACAAATCTAATAAATAAAAAGGAATATTTGTTTGTAGAATAGAATAGATACTATTCATGTTTATCCTTTTTATTCCTTTCCATTTCAATGAATGTATTAACTGTCGACCAGAAAATAAACATCATTCTTAATGAAACAAGACAACTATTTCAAATTCCAAACGATATTTCCAATATCATTTCTTCGCAGGCAGCAACGCGCCGTGTACCAGCGAGTTTTTCTACATTAATGCAAAAAATGGCGCCGAATATATTTAATGTAGCAATTGCCAGTTCTGGATATTTCTGTTAAGAAAGACGGATTATTAAACCATCCCTCTCTCATTTTCTATTTTGATGTTTATTTATTTCTCATTTTCTATTTTCGATTAAGATCATAGAGTAAAATTTTTGAGCAAAATGTTTGTTGAAAAATAACACAAGAAAAAAAAAACAGTAAACGATATGAGAACAAAATACTTTAACGCACTGCGCCAAATGTGATGAAAAGTACTAAGACTTGGGGAATCCTTTAGCGTGTACCAGACCCACTTGCATGAGGTTCTTGTATATAGCGACCATTTTATTATGTTAAAGGGAAATGCAGGATCATCGATTACATTGTGTTGCTTGCTTGGGCAAAAAGATGTATTAACTGAGTTTGAACGTGGGATGATTGTAGGCTCTCGGAACGTCCAAACTAGTATCAGCAAAATGGCTGTACTTGAGAAGTGTTAGAGAGCAGCAGTTTTTAATGTTGACAAAGGGTACACTATTGAGCAGAAAACCGAGCACCAACGTCAGGATTGTAGTGGTCACATGCTAATGAATTTTCAAAGAGGCCCAAAATATTATACACACCTGTTAATTAGCATCTTATGATTAGTACATTGTCATCTATTGGTTAACTTTTCATCTCCCCCCCCTTCTTAACTTCCATCGCTTCACACATACTCATATGAAATATCAGTTTATTCTCAGAGGTGTTTTTTTTTACAGCTTTATGAAAATGTTTTAATTATAATCTCTCCATATTTCCTAGTTATGAAGAAGTCCTTTAATAGTTTATTCATTTGTTTTACCTCGGCTGCAGATGTTCATTATTTTCAGACTGAACTTTATTATTTTCAGAGCTTATTTATCTGTTAGTTGATTAATAGCTCCATTAAATTTTAATTCCGTAGGCTTGGAGTTAAAACTTAACAGATTTAAGAAAACTATCATGAGATTCAAGAAATTTTATACAGGAGTATAAATTAAGATTGAAAAACATGTGAAAATAAGTGAAGTAAGGGTTAGTTTTATATCTTTACTAATAAAAGCAGGTTATAAAAGCTGGTCTTATTAGATGAGTCATTTCTCATTTTCATAACATTTCTCTGAGCCGATAGATTGATGACTTAATGTGAAATAATGCATGCACGTATGCATTTTTTTTCTCGCACGCAGCTTTCTCGCACGCAGATACAATGAACTCAAAGAAATTGCACAAAAAATGATGCATAAATTGGTGCGTAAGGAATAAATGCAAATATAGATAACATAAAAATGGATTAAGTATATTATTGCGATTGCATAACCTTTAAGTGGAATTTCATGAATACGAAAATGAGAAATCAGTCGTAACAAATTATGTAGATTTTGATACATTAAAGGAATACAACCGTTCTTTTTCTTGAAATATTGTACTCAAGGAACAATGCACGGTTCATGCTTGATTTCATCACCTTTTCTAAAAATCACATTGTATATTTGAAACGTAACTTTCGTGTGTCAACGTACGGCATACTAAACCTTCCAGATGTAAAAAATAATCAAAACAGCATGTTCGTGTACATGCACGTGAAGAGAGGATAGCTACACATGTCAAGCATGTTGAAAATGTCATTTCAGCGGACACTGAAGTTTTGTTGGGTGAACCGGAGTTTAAATCTGCCACTTCGCTAAATTGGCGTATTGTGGTGTAAGATTTATAAGCCAGGTAACATCCTTAAGATGGAGTGGTCGCTTTAGTCTCGTGGTTATGTTATCTGGCTACCAACCATAAGATCGCGAGTTCGATCCTAGCTATCGCCAACAGCAACAGTAGCAATAAGATGCCTAGAACCAAATGCGCTGTATTATGTAGATGTGGGCGAAAGCGTTAGCGTCAAAGGTTTCATGCTTATACATGGCTCATCTCACTAATATTCTTGCAACACATTTGAGATCCCAAAAGAAATGAATGATTAGAAATAAATATTAATCATTTTCCGTCGCATGCCTCCCTATTTATTAAAAAAAAAAAAACTAGCTCGTTTTACAAGAGAAAATATCATTTCTTCTCAATAGTTATTCTAAGCTCTTGCAGTTCATTAGTTTGAATCTTGAACAGACTACTGAACTAGCATCACACTCTTCAAATTTCCACATTACACAAGTAGCAAGACGTTTAATCCTCCCTAGCTTATTAGAAATGAACTGGACAATATGCCGCTGAAATGACATGAAACATATTTTTGTCGTTGCCCCATAATTTTAATTTTATACGATTTTTATGTTAATTGAAATTAAACGTTGTTAGCTTATAATATTCTGATTATTATTCACTACAAACAATAAAATCATAAAAATATGCTAAGCATCAATGGCAAGATAGATCTATATAAAGCACTATCTGGTATCCGGCGCGTTACTGCCGCAGAAGAAATCATTTTGGAAATATTGCTTGAAATTTAAAATAATTGCCTTGTTTAATGAGGAATGATAGAAAGAATAATTAATTTTCGTATCGGAAATGAATGCATTCATTGGAATTGAGTGATATATAAAGGAGAAGCGTAAATAATATTAATTCTATTTTTTAAATTTATTATTCAAGACTTTAGGGTTGACAATTTTTTTGTTTTTGTTTTTTCATCTTCAGCAGAAACAAATGAGTGCAAGTAAAAAGTATTCAAAGTTTTATCTGAATCGGATGATCGGTGAGGCACCGCATAAGAGACATACAGACAGACATTCATTTTTATTTATATAGATTATTAAATATGTCCATCAGTCTTAATGTAATTTAGCAGTGTTTCAACAGTTAATCTTCAGAAACGATCTCTGGCATACAGCAGAGAAGTGACATCTACCATTTAGTCGCATGTTTTCGACAAGATACGCAACAAATTCCAAAGGTAATTCACGTGATTCGAGACACGCAATCTTGAGTGCACCATCAGAGTCAAGCAAAAATCGTTGGAATGGTGATACCAATAAAGATGCACGAATTTAAAAATCTTTTCTTATTTCTAATCAAGTGAAAATTGACTTGGCTAATATGATATATCATATTATATATTGTAACACTTTTACGCACCACACGCATTTCATGTAAATGTCACACGCATTTCATTTCTTTTAAATGTCTTTTCTTCTGGAATGCTACATTGCGAACAATATCTATTGTTCAGGCTTTCAATGCAAAAATAATCTTTTTTTAAAAAAAGAACATATTTAAAGAATTTTAATAATAATAATTTATGGATTTTCGTGCTATTAAAAGGCTTGAGATCATACTGCATTTTCAAACAGATGGAATTTTGAATCACTACTAACTGTTTATCTTAAAGTAATTTCAAGCTATTCATTATTTTCATGCATTGAAAATTCCATTTTCAAGGCCAGAGTGATAAAAAGGCACCAGCACTTAAATACTTGTCACGTGTCTCAAAAATGCGAAAATATGAATGCAGATTACAATGAGTCACTAGAAGGAAGAACGGACAGGAAAAGAGCACATTTTCAAATGCTCGAAAAGAAGTACAGGGAATATTTAAGCATGAGTACAGTCTCAAAGTAAAACCGAACATATTAGTTAAAGAAGATTAATATTAAATTTTATGTTGTAAGTGAAATGCAGAAAAAACGATAAATAAATGAATGGACAAATTTCATGATTTTGACACTGCATAGATTATTTCAAATCACGTGAGATGCCTGTTGTAGCTTAATTTTGGAATCCACTGAATGTAAATAAATTTTTATCTTACAAAATAAGTTAAGACAAAATGTAGTTACATTTCAAATGACAGGCTGGCTGTATTTACCTAATGAGTTTTATGTCAGGTGCATTGCATTCACTTTAGTCTAAATTTCTCTGACGTTGAAGTAAAGCTAGAGCCGAGCAAAAGTACTTTAAATTCACATATATTTTTATCATTCAATTAAATATTTAAGTAAATAATCAATTAAAAACAATACATAGTGGAAATATCACAATTATCTAGAAATGGTCGACAGAATCGCATGTATAAATTTCATGTCGAAAGTACTTAGAAATGCCAAAGTTTTTGTAGAATTAATCATTAAGCTGTAGTTTCATAACATATTTAATTTTTGGCTGCCATTCATTTTGGCGAATCAGTGGATCGCCGAAGGTAGCGAGTGGCAAAATATACAGAAAACGTAGGAGAACATTTCGCATCATGTTATTTTCAGAAACTGAGTTTTACCCCTTTTGAGATTTTGCCCTATTAGACTTTTAATCAATTGAAATCAGATGATGATGAAGATGATGTCGTGTTCTTATTTCCACGAACAGGGGGTGCAGTAGCTTCTGAGGGTAAAGATCCCTGAGCACCCAGAGGACAGAAGTCTGACTTCTACCTCAAATGAAGAAGACACACAAATTCGCTTGCACAACCCCTTTTTACAGGGGGGCACATTCATACCACTCACAGATGGAACATAGAAGGACAACCATGCCCGAACAGGGACTCGAAGCCGGGACCCCCTAATCACGGTTAAGACACGCTAACCCTATGCCAGGACGCCGACATCAAAATCTGATTCAAGTACGTTAAGCAAACGAATGATAGTCTAGACTTGAAACATATTCCCACACTCCCTCGAGAATGTGGTCTCTTCTGAATGCCATTTCCATTTAGAAAAAATATATAATTTTTATGAAGTGAAATGATTGCTTCTGTAGAGTTTCGAACCATACTTCTGTCATCAGCACGATTCGAATGAATGCAATTACATTGATAATCAATGGTGGATTGGATGAACTGAAAGCGATATGATTGGTCTGTTTATTATTGACAGATGTCCATCCATTCTGAAACTACCGAAGGGCAGTGGTGGCCCGTTGGCATCGGAACTGGAGAGCTCCTGGTTTGAAACCTGATTCCACAGATGAATCGAAGTGTCAGCTAGTCTGGTGCATGTTAAATTCATGAGGGCCATATGTCCCCCTGCAAGTGTAGTGTGGAAGGTTGGTGAGGGGGTTCCAGCTTAGAGGTCGTCCTCGACATCTAATTGTAGTTCAAACCTACGAGGTCCGTCCCGAAATAGCTCTAGTGTTGCTTTACAACAGGATGTGGAGATTGTCACAAAGTTTAAACAAACACACCGTCAGCTTTAATCTAACAAGCAAGTTTATTGAAGGAAAGCAGCGACTTGCAACTTAACAAGGAGAAGTTGCCCACAACTTGTGGGTGTCAGCTTTTATACACGAACAGAATGTTCCAGAAACATTCAATTTACATAACAAAGAAAGGTCTAGAATGTTAGAAAACATAAGGAACCAAACTAACTTTGAATATAACAGTGATGTCGAGCATCGAACCCACAAACTCTTGGTTTGGATCGCGTATTTGACCATTCGGCTACTGAGCCCGTGGTAAACTTGCTTTATGCCGCAATATAACTAAATAGAAATGAAATCGTCGAAATCAGCCGTCACTAGGAAACATTCAATAATTTGTACTTTTTGCTAAACGGACAAAAATAATTTGTACTCCCAATGTATAAAACTTTGTTTTTTTGTAATAAAATCAAGTCGAAAGGTATATAGAAAATATGATCGAACGGTATGTCCTGAAAATCAATGACATACACAAACACGCACACACACATATTCATCTTTTCTAATAGTAGAAATAATATTAATTTCAACTAAATTATGTTATTATAATTTAATGTTTTTATGTAATTATAATAGTTTCATGCGTAATCAAAAGAAAAGTAATTATTTTACTCTGCATAAAAAATTCATTCACGAATACATTTTCTGTTTATTTATTTATTGTGCATGTACGTGCGCAATCAATTTATTTCATGGTCTGTTGTAATATTTAATTCTTTGAATTTAAGAGAAAGCAAAAATAGCGAGTTTCAAGTGGATCGATATAGTTAAATTATTTCTTGGTTCAATTTTCTTAATGTTTTTCCTTTTCAGCTAATGAACAACGAAGAAAAAATAACTGTGATCAGTAGCCATTAAAAACAATTTCCCAAAATAGCATTGAAATGCGCATAAAAGTCAAATTAGAAGAGTTGGGAAACATTTTAAAAATTGAAATGATTTCATTGAAGATTTTTTCCCCCTTGTGTTTAATATTATTCTTTAACACTTCTTGGATATTTACTTTATAATGTTGATAACTGACTCAGTAAATTGCAAATCAGATTTAGTTGTGTCTCTCAGATGTCTTCATTTAGGAAATAGCAAGATTTATGCATCAGGTATCCGACTCGTTCGAAGGAATTTTTTTAAACAATTGGATTTTTTAAAAACTATTTAAAAGTATGTTTTTTAGATGTATTGTCAATTATAATACAAAATACTATAAATACAACAAAACTATTTGAAAATTTTATACATCTTGAGAAATAGGAAATTTTGTAGTAAATTTTAGTGAAATTGAACCAAAACAGTTAACACTCTACACAAAATGGTAATGCAGCAATTATATTTTTCTTTGAATATAAGTTATAGAATATAACGATGCATGAATTGAATCAAAATCTAATAAAAATTTTGAGATACAAATAAGTTATGAGAAAATGCATTTTTTCCATAAATTTACAACTACATTTTTTCTAAAAATACTTATAAATTTTTATGTATATATACATTTCAGCAACAACAAAACTTTTGGTTCATTTCATTGCCCATATTATTTAAAACGCACTCTGAAAATTTTATGCAAATACCTCTATTAGTTTTTGAAATACCCTGTCAACGGTGGAGAATTTTTGTGAAAAGTAAAGTTTTGAGAAAATTGGAGACAAATTTCAGCTGAAAAATATGTTTTGCTTAAAATTAAATTTTCAACTTAATTTTTTCTAAAAACACCTATGATTGAAAACGTTTTTCACGAAAAATAAAACTTTTGGTTCATTTCATTGCCCATGTTATTTAAAACACACGCTGAAATTTTTATGTAAAGTGCATGTAAATCATGTTAACGGTAGAGAATTTTTATGAAAAGTAAAGTTTTGAGAAAATTGAAGTTAAGGACAAATTTTAGCTGAAAAATATGATTAGTTGGAAATTCCCTGGATGGTAGGTCAGGGCTTCCATTTCCTAGAAGAGATAGACTGTTTTGGAAAGAGGATAGTTTGAACTACTAGAAATAACAAAAAAAGAAAATCGCCAATGTGGTCGATAACCAGTATTTGCTTTTAACGTAGTGTGATACCTTAAAATAATGCTATTCATTTTCAAAGCTGAAATTTTTCGATACTGTTCAACCACGATTCAATAGACCTGTTTACATGCAAAAAGCAGCCGTCATCTCTACAAACACTAAAAATATTAAAATTAAAAAATAGTTGATAAAAAAATGAAGATAAATTTTGTGGTTTGTACCGTATCAAACATATTTCTTCTTAAAGTGCAAGATTCGTCAGCTCGGTGATTATTCTTTATTACTTTAGTCATCGCACTCTTTCTTTTCAATCAAGTTCTAAACTTTACGGTGCTATTATTAGGCGTTGATGTACTTGAAGCGTACTAAACAGCAATTAAAAAAACTATAAATAATCAGAGCTGTAAGTTGAGACTGGTTGCTAGTCAAAATGCATTTGTTTCAATAAATGAACTAATGTTAACTTTTTGTATTCAATTTAATGATTCGTTAGAAATCTTTTTCGGCAATTTAAAATCGTGTAGTAGTAATAGAAAATTTCTTGTTTTATTGGTTACTAGACGCCATTGGCGACCAGCTGGTTCGCCAAGAGTAATGGGGTCTAAGATTTTCAATTAAATACTTATGTGCCTTGCTCTCTTTATAATTTCTTTGTCAGATATATTTAAACTTCGAAAGTCACGTAACACTGATTTACTAAATTAATGATATTAGATGTTGCAAACGATCATAGAAACCTTTGTATTGTATTTCTTTTTTAGAAAACATAACATTTAATATTTATTTAATTTCATCCAATCACGTGGTGAATGTTACATTTTTTTTTCGATTTAATTTGCAGTCATAGTTAATTTATTTTTTAATTTGAACTTCTGTCAGTATGATTTCAACAGTTTAATAAAAGCTATTTTTTCCCCTTTGCTCGTTCATTATTTATTTTAGAAAATGTCACATATTATATTTCTTTTATTTTATCCAGTCACGTGCTAAAAGTTGCATTTCTTTAGACTTAATTTGTAATGATAGTTTTTTTTTTAGTTTGAACTTCCGTCAATAGGATGGCAACATGCTGATAAAACCTAATTTTTCCCCCTTGACGTGCTCGTGCAGATTAAATTTTATTGTTTTGTCCGAAATATATTGTTGTAAAACATGGTTAAAATATTTCTTTAAAAATTCGTTAAAAATAGAAGCTTAAGTTATACATTAAAACAAAGATGCCATTAGAAAGCTAATTTTTTAATCTTTAAATTGATGTAAAAATCATGTTTGTGCGATAATATTTTCGGAAGTTATAGCGGAAAATCGTCGAAATTTCGCTTAAATTTTAATTAATTCAAATTCTAATTAAAAATTCGAAAAAAGGGCTCCGAGGTGCACATTCCCAAGCTCCAAGGTATACATGTACCAAATTTGGTAGCTGTAGGTCCAACGGTCTGGTCTGTAGAGCGCCAACACACACACACACACATTGAGCTTTATTATAAGTATAGATTATATTTTCTGGGTTTCAGCTCATATATGCATACTGAAGAATGCTACAAACTGCATTTCTGAACTGAATATTGGGGTTATCAAAGTGAACTCAAAATTAATTATGCAAGTAAAATATCCATTTTTATCATATGGAGAAACCGGAGTTCAAGTAATTAGGAAATTATTTTTTGAACAAAGATTAATTAGAATTTATTGCTTATATAAATATTATCATGTTAGAATTAAGACATATGATTATGCAACCAAACTCATTTTTAAATGATTGAAAATGCTACTGATAAAAATAAACAATGCTTTTTAAATATGTTAAACTAATTTCTGAAAATTATCCAGCCATTAATAATTTAGTTGATTAATTAATTTCCATTAATTAATATCACAGATGCTTTTAAATAATGTCGGGGTTAGTTATAAAATTTTTAAAAGCATTGCGAAGAAATGAGACTTGTTCTCTTTCGAACAGTTTTTAAAGGAAAAACAATTTAAATTCTAAAAAAAGAGAATTTCGTTTCTATGTTTGATTGCCTTTTTAGAAACATTAATTTCTCAATATTTTTCATTTGAATTTTTTTTTCCCTTTTCTTGAGAATTTTTTTTTATGGGTAGAAACTTCTGTTCTCCGAAAGAATCTTTCTATAAAAGATAAACAAACGGTTACGGAAATCGCAGTCTGTTTATTCGAGCATAGATTATGTTCACCGATAAAAAAAAAGGGGGGGGGAAGAATTGTGTATTTGCAATTACGTAATTTACAATGCGATATCGTTTACACAACTTTCAGTTTTTATAAAATTTATGTAAGACAATGGTTCTATGATTTTTTACTTCTGCAGTGACGCTTATTGCACTTTAAAAAAATGAAAATGTAGATAATTTTTTTTTACAAAAATGTTTGTTTTGGGTTTTTTTTATAATTAATGGAACTTATATTCTAAAATTTAACTAATATTTCCTCCATCGAAAGTTTAGCTTTCCGATGTGCTATTTTGTTTTTCGCTTATAAAGGTTATTTTTCAGGAAATGTATGAATATATAACAAATAATCAATTTCTGAAATTACCCAAGCATTCAAGTGGGTAATTGGGTTTTTTAAATTTAAAGTATTCTAGAATTATTTTATACATTACAAATTATGCAAAAGAATAATTAAAAATCAGAGCGTTTATTTGATGCTGTCTGTTTTTTTAAAATCTAAAGTATTCTAGAATTATTTTACACATTATAAATCAAGTAAAAGAATTATTAAAAATCAGAGCATTTCTTTGACACTACCTGTTTTACCAACATGAACTATAAAATTTAATTTCCCCAATATGGATATTCTTCAAAATCCGATGGATAGTGTTATGTATGGAACTGATGATGACTGACTGAGAAAATACCATACAGTAATAATACTATACGATTTATAGAATTATATTTCTTACATGTTTTTTTATCATAAGGGTTTACAGAAAGATTATGAGCGTCAGAAGCCTTACATTAATTTTCAGGACTTAAATCAAAGCATCTATAAATCTGTTCTTGCATTTATAAATTTTCAAGTCATTGGAAATGGAATTTCATTTACACATGTATGTGAAATTAAAAGATCTCACACTGACATTTATTAACTTTAGCAGTTTTATTGTAAGTAATTAAGAAAGGTTATTTATATATCATAATTTTATATTTATAAAATTCAATTTTTCAGAAATAAATATAAAAGTACTATTTCTATATGTATATTTGCTTTCTCATTACAGTTTTCAAGATTTTTTAACTTTTCAACAGCAATCAAACAAATGTTTATGAATGAGGATAAGGTCAACAAGAGGAATAATCAGAAATGTCTTGTTTTAATGTGAAATTTTTAATTCAGATTGATTAAATATTTCAAGTCCTTTCTTAAAACAAACGTACTTTACGCTAAAATTTTTATTATTACCTCTTATTTAGTAAAAATGAAATGATTTAAAGTTCTATGGTAATGGCCAAATTTTATTTATGTCAAAAGACATCAATGCTAGGTGTAAAATTAACTATACCGATGGCCCCGTTTAATTACCAAACTTAACAAAAATTTACATTTTGTTTCATAATATTTGTGAAGAATTTTTTTAATAGTTATTAATAAAAACTATATGTTGTTGTTTACAATGGCACTTGTCATTGACAAGCCTGCTGATCACTGTCAACGATTTTAAACCAAAATGAGCGTCCCTTGTTTTTCAGTTGCGCCAACGAGGGCCAAGGGTACGACCTAATTCTTCATGCTTTCCATTCGCTTGCACAGCTCTTTTTTACCTGGAGGCACATTCATACATCTCACCGATAGAACACAGAAGAAACACTGTGCCTGAACCGGGACGTGCAGAACTCTAAGAAGACACGCTACCCCTGAGCCAGGACCCTGGCAAACTATATGCTCAAGACGTATTGAGATCATTCAATTTTTTTTTGTTTCCCGAACCAATGCAATGGTGAGAATGCGAATTGAGATTTTTCTTTCTTTTTACAACCTAATTAAAAAATGATGATAGAACGAAGCAACATTGGAATTGGTTTGGAAATACTCATAAGAGTATTCGGTATAGTAAGAAATGGTCCAAAAAACATCATTTCAATTGCTTCATCCCCTTTCTTAATAGCATCACGTTGCAAAGACGCATTTACTTAAATTGCGTGACTTTTTAATTTTTCTAGATTTTTATAAACGTTTTGTTTACTCAATAAACGTAGTATCTGAAACGGCATGCCAAAATATTTTGTTTTTCTTCCCAGCACAAAGATGAAAGATAAAGCTAAGTAATGAAATAAATTCTTTACTCAATCGGTGAACGGCAGCTTCGAGCCACTATCTGATCTTGTGTCCATAGAATGAATACAGCACAGTTAATTGTGATTAACCGCTGTAAAATTACGTGCTCTTCTCTAATTAAAGTTAAGAATTATTTATTTTGATGAAATTTAAATGTTTAAATTTCTTTCTTTTCGCTAAACTGCATTTCATTAAAAAATTAAAGCTTGTAATATCATAGAGACCATTTACCTTCTTTTAAATATACCGAGGAGTAAGATCGGGATGAAAATATTTTCTTTCACTAATAAATGATTGATTATATAATTAATTATCTTGGAGCTTTCGATAAAATTTTTTGAATCATGTATCGTTATTAATATTTATCAAATAAAAAAGACTACAATTACTCAGTAATTTTCAACTACTGAAAGTTATCAGATGAATACAGTAACGTATGTGTTAACATACGATTAATTAATATGTATTTAATATTGACATTTAATGTAATGCCAACTTGAAAGTAAATCAGTTTAATATTCTATTTAATATTTTAATATACAAAAGCTCTTATATTAAATACTATAACACACGAAATTTTCTCACAATTAGAAAATTTATTTTTATCTAAATTCAACAAAAAATAAACTAACTACTTTTAAATTTCATAGCCTTTACGCATTATATCAAAGTTTTTAAAAAAAAAAAACATACCAATAGTTAATGTTTTTCTAGGATAAAATTTAACTAAGTATTCTAAACTTAAATTCGGAGACAAATAAAGGAATAAAAATAAAATATTTAGAACACTTTCATTTAATAGAAATGATGACATCAAAACTAAAATACTATTTTCTATAAACGGAAATGTATTTTTTTATTTTATTAAATAAATAAATTATTTTATTTGTCACGATGCCTTTGTTATGCCTTATAATATTTGTTTGCAAAATGTGAAGAAAATTGGATTAGTAGAATGAATTTCTCTCTTGCACAAGCTATTAATAAAGTTTACTTTTTAATTATACAGATTACGTATAAGTGTTCTTAAATTTTTAAGTTTTATAACAAATAATCTTTTAAAGCTTCCCTTAATTTTTTTCATTTTTTTATTTTTAAAATTCTGGAATAAAATGAAAGTGAATATGAAACGTTTGTCCCGAAAAAGGAATTAAAAACATCAGGCGCACACAAAAAAATTTGCCAGGGATTACCGGAAGCACGAAAAATAGTTCCCGATAAAATACGATAAAAGAAAAAGAGAGAGAATAAGCAGAATACAGTAAATTTATTCTGTCATCATTCGATATAGATCTTAAAAGTTATGCAGAATTTCGAGAAATTTGTCTGAAAATTTAGCAGTTTCAACAACTACATTATATGAAAATTCAGTCACAAATTTTATTGATCGTTATAGTACCCGTATCATTAATTCTAATAAAATTCTTTTTTAAGAAATGACATATAATTTACTTGTATATTTTTAATAGGAATTTCATATATTTCTTAAAATTATCTTCCCGTAAATTTATTCCATCATATTTAGATTTAAATTTGTCATTAATTAAACAAAATTAATAAGTCGGAAATTCTTATTACACAATTACAAGTAATTTATGCTATTATTAATTTCTTTTTTTATACTCAAATAAGTACCATGAATAAAATTAATAGCAATTCTATCAAATATATTAGCTGTGGAATTTTGATAAATTTTAAGAATTTTATTCATGAACATTAAAAAATATCTTGAGTTAAAAATATCCTTCATTTTATTCCTTATAAATATAATAACTTCATTTGAGATAAATTATATCATAAAAAATGAAAGAAACGAATAAAATGGTATTGCAAGAAGCGTTAACACCGTGCTTGTAAATGCACTTCATTTTTTATTATTATAAAAATGGAATTAAATATATGATCTTATTTATATTTTTTAGAAAATAAAACTAAAATATATTTTTAATTGTGTAAAAAATGATTACAAAATTATATCAAATATCTATTTCTCATTTTAAAAAATAAATAAAACCATATTATAATTAAAAAAAGTATCACTTACTTTACTGTCATATAGAATGATGAGAGGAAGCAAAGCCAGTGGGATTAAAATCGCCAAAACGGTTCTCCACCAAATTCCAAAAACTGTCTTCCAACTTTTTACGAATGACATAACTGCTTTCAACAATTCCTCAAGAATGTTTTCAGGAAGAAAATCCGCAATCCAATTTTTCACGTAGAAAACAGAACACCAAATGAAAAACTTCCCCCACTTTTCCTTTCTTCCAACAAGTTACTCATTCTTCGAAGATTTTGGAATGCAAATAGAGATGTAAAAACAAAACCGCGTGTGATTGTTTCCGCACAGTTGGGATTTGATTTTTTGTTATTTTATTTTTAATTCTTTCCGCGCCTTTTTTTTTTGCTATCATGACAGCGCGATGGGGCCAACTAGCGCGAGGAAAGGAGCTTTTCTAAGGAGATCCGTCGTGTCGGACCCGTTTTAATACTTATTTGTTTTGATTTGATACGCCTCAACGGCGATCCGAGCAAAACTCGGCCACTCAGTAAGCGCAGGATAACTGCGCTTGCGCGAGGTCTAAAAAAGACTTCTTAACTAATAGCTCATAAGCGAAAGTGATGAGTTTTGTTTCAGCGTCGAGGATTGCAGATAGCAATATAGCGTTTTAGATATTCAAAAACTTACAACTTTAAGACTTTTAAGTCTTAAAAATTTACAACTTTAAACCTTTTAGATATTCAAGATCTTACATATACAAATAATTTCCCTATTTTAAAAGAATGTTTCCCCCACCTAAATAAGGGTTTAAATTTTTTAAATTCAGAAAAATGTATAAAAAGCGTCATAAAGCATTTCTGAATTAAAAAATAACCATCCAGATTCAATCAGATTTAGAGATATATAAGTCACATGATTAGTATCAAAATTATAATAGAAATAAGACGTTTAAAAATGCTCTACATAGGTTATTTTGAAAATAACCATTGGGGATCTTAATGTATATGTCACATTATCAGTATCAAAATTATAATAGAAATACATTTAAAAATACTCGACAGAGGTTATTTTTGAAATTATTTTCTGAGGATTAATATAGCTATCAAAGAGAAAACTCTAGTAGCTTTAAAACGAAAAGGAATTTTATAAGCAAATTAACGGGTCCCGTTTTTGGTGAAAATTACTTTTATAAAGATACTTCTCTGGTTTTTCAAAATGAAACAGTATTATTCATTTTGGAACTAAATCTACTTTTCCTTACATTACGTTTTTTTTTTTTTTCATATAAGAAGAATTCGCACTGTGTGATACCTCTCAAAAATTATAATAAACCTTTCGTACCAGATTTAGATATAAATAAAATTTAGGAAACGCATTTAATGTCAGAAATATACCCAGATTCTTTAAAAACCTTTTTCTTAGCATACGTGCATTTTTTCAGAAATATTTTGCGAATGGATATGTAATCTTATGCATAAAGCACTATGTATTGAATATAGAATTGGATATTTTAAAAACTTTTAATTTAAAAAATACATAATCTGAAATTAATTTTTCTCCATTTGCAAAAAATAATTTAGTAAAAGCGAAATTTCCTTCATTTAGAAATGAAATATAGCTCACCAAACTTCCAATTATAAAAAAATAAGTTGAAAACATTTGATTTCCTTTAAAGACATTGCCTCTATATATCAAATAAAATTTCTACATATCGGATTGGAATCTAATTTGATTTATGAATCATCAATGGAATAAGTGAAAATTAGCTTTCTTAATCTAATAGCTGATCGCTTGTTCATTTCTTTTCTGATAAAATATATCTTTTCACAACAAAATAAAATATTTGTTGAAGAAATTATGTTTGCATGCTGTTGATAGAGAATTCTAATTCGCTGTGTTTGGAAAGTGGGAAGGAAGTTGACAAAATGGGTCCCTTTGAGACGGGAATTTTATAAAAACTGCTCTACCAATCAAAAATGGACGGTGATGGAAGTCAGAAAAAAGTGCTCATGTTTCTGATGGTGATGTGCCATTGTCTTCTATACTTATAATAAAGCTCAATGTGTGTGTGTGTGTGTGTGTGTGTGTGTGTTGGCGCTCTACAGGCCAGACCGTTGGACCTACAGCTACCAAATTTGGTATATGTATACCTTGGAGGTCGGGAATGTGCACCTCGGAGCCCTTTTTTCGAATTTTTAATTAGAATTTGAATTAATTAAAATTTAACCGAAATTTCGACGTTTTTCCGCTATAACTTCCGAAAATATTATCGCACAAACATGATTTTTACATCAATTTAAAGATTAAAAAATTAGCTTTCTAATGGTATCAGTTTTTTAATGTATAACTTAAGCCTCTATTTTTAACGAATTTTTAAAGAAATATTTTAACTATGTTTTTTTAATCACGTGACCGGATAAAAGAAAAGAAAACAATGACGGAAGTTCAAATAATAAAAAAAAATATCATCGTAAATTCTATTATCGTTTGCAATATCTAAATGATTAATTCAATAAATCTTATTTATTTACGGTAAACCTGATTGAATTTAGTCAGGATATGCATTGAACTCCCGACCTAATAGCATATTTCTATAATCGTTTGCAATATCTGTATCATTAATTTAATATTTTTTTTCGCTTTCTTTCAAAAAACATATTTAATATTTCGGCAACATCACCCAAAAATACATTTTTAATATTTTGGAAGCATAACCAATAATTAAAACTGACTGATTTATAAAATTAAAGAATATTATCAAGAAAACGGGTTCTTTTAGAACTTTCCGTCCATCATCTTAAAGAAAATATTAATTTCAGGCCAATAAATGCCCGGAATTACTTCAAGGCTAATGAATATGTGATTTAATTGAAAATTTTAGAACGCATTACTCATGGCGAACCAGCTGGTCGCCAAAGGCGGCTAGTTATAAATAAAAATGTATGTTTGTCTGTATGTCTCTTATGCCTTCTGAACCACTCATCCGATTGCGATGAAACTTGGTCTGCTTTTTGTTTACACCTATGGGACGGTTATAGGAATAGTACAATTATCTAAAATAAAAATTAAAAATTCGGATCTCAACCGCATCTATTTATCAAGGATTCATTTCTAAATAACTTGCCGAGGAGATGTAATAGATTCTGTAGAAATGCTGAATCCAAGTGAAAGGCTAATATTTTGTAGCTATAGTACGAAAATGTCAAACAAGGCATTCTCCGAGACAACAACTTTATTACAGATTATGTGAAAAAAATTTGGGGAGAACAACCAATGGTTTAAAAAAATTAATTAAATTTTAGAGTATTTCGCAATAACTACCAAAAATGTTGTAATACAAATAATTTTACACCATCTTAATTTCCAAAAATTATCTTGTCAACTATATTAACAATTTTATGTCAGAAATATATTTTCTGTGTTTAATCAAGTTTGAAAGCAAATATTTTAATCACATTTTCTGAAATAAATTAGTGAATTCTGAACGAATATGAAACGAATCACGTGATGCAATAAATAGTTTCTTTTCATTATCCTTCTGAAATAACACCAAGCTTTACGATTCTGAAAGAATACACATATCTAATATATGAAAATGAACATTTGTTTGCTAGTATTTTATATATTGCCCTACCGTTCGATAAAACATTGCCAAATGATTTATTGTTTGCACTTAATATTGTTTTCGGTGGCAGCAACGCGCCGGTTAGCAGTTAGTATAAAATAAAAATTTATGAAATCGGTAAAGGTGTTATAGCTGAGATATTCTGTCAAGGTTTTTCTCTATCAGAATGTACAGCAGGGTGGGCTGGAAAATTAAAAAAAAACATTATATTATGAAAAATTTAACGAAATAATAAAAACTATAGGCACGAAAAAATTGATTAATTTCATCCTTCGCATTCCATGTGAGGCTTAAAATTCATATTAATTGTTTTTGCAATTTGCTTTCACCTTTGCGAACCATCATAAAAGATATTACGTGTCAAAAATTATTTAATTGCAAACATACTTTCGATTGACATAAGTTGAAACGAAAGTTTTTTTTTTTTTTCATGCGCATGCACTGTCGAACAACTTTTTCTCCTCCGACGATAATCGCTGTGTTCGCGATTGGAGAGCTGAGTGACGTCACCGAAGCACGTGGTCCGGTGGCGGACAACTTGGAAAATTCGCTTTCGCAATGCACGATCGTGAGAAAGGAAAAATTTGCACGCCCGTAATTTGTTCGAAATATAGTACGATATTCACATTCATCTATCGCGATTTCTTTCCTTTCGTGGGAAATAAAACAGCCAGAGAACGCTGAATGGAATTATACAAGCATTCTTTTGTGAATCGCTTCGTTCAATAATAATGCGTGCAGCCTATGTGACCTTCATGTTTTTTCTAAAAATAAGAAATATTTTTTTTTGTTTTTTTGCAAATAACGATTATGCACGAAATGTTTGATAATAGTTTATTCGCTTTTTCGCGCCATGGTCATTATTTCTATGAATGGCATGAAACTTATCGTGAGGATTTGCAGCCCGCGAATATCGCGAAATCAGCCATGAGTTGTTTGAATTGCAACAGAGTTTATTATTGCATCCGTCATCTTCGCTAAGATAAGCTAAGATAATGAATACAATTGTTAATGTCTAACACATATTGTAGATAAGTTTAATGATTTAGAAAAATAGCACATAATTACATTAATGTGCCAAAATATGCAGCCGTGCACAGTAATCACATTCTGCGAAACCTCAGGGGCAAATTATAAGAAAATAAACTTAACCTTAAAACGTACACACTCTGAGGCGCAAGGACAAAATCAGAACGACCGGATTGCCACAACAACAACGTTGGTGAGAACTGTGGTTGAGTCCTAAGGGCCATCGCCGGCCACGATACAGCCCTTTCCTAGGGAAGTCATACAACTGCCGTCCGACCCGCTCTAAGGCACACGGATTAACCTTGCAAGACTGAATGACTGTACCGCCGCTTTTACAGCAACAGTTCTTGTATACCACTGACCACCCCACCACCACTGAACGCAGCAGTATCGACAGGATTTGTTCTGATCGACTGATGTCTTTAGCATTGACCAACCTTACATGGACCGATCAGTCAAACTAACATTCCTTTCCGGGTAGTCAATAGCTGTCTTTCTCCCCAACTGCACACTCTCAAACAGTTGGAATGAAACTGTCCATCTTTGACATCATGTCCTTCAGGGTTTGGAGATGTCCTGGTATCATCAGTGTTGTACTTAAATCATTATTTACAGCAATAGCAACACTGGCGGGAACTGTGGTTGAGTTCTAAGGGCCATCACGGGCCACGGTACAAACTTCCCCCTAGGGAGTACGTGCCGTCATCGATGGGAGGGTCAGACTCCCACCTATTACTGTATCCACCGGGTTGGCGAGATCCAACCATCATACCGGAAACACTTCATCCTCATTTCGAGGTGCCCCCCCGGGGGTACCCTTACCTAGAGAAGAACGTTCCATCATCAATGGGAGGAGCCAGACCTCCACATTTTTCTGTACCCACCAGGGTGGAAGTAACCTACCAACTCTCACCCTCAATTACGATGTACCCTCCAGAAGGGATGTTGTAAGAAAATAAATTCACAAATAAACAAAGCTCACCAGATAATTACTTCTAGCTTTTTTTTCTTCATTATAACACTTTAATTGAAAAAAAGTGTTCATTGTTTGCAAAAAGATAGCAGTGTCATTCTGCGACAGTTATTTCCTGAAAAAAGTGCGTCTGAAGAATCCTTTTTCTTAGATTGTAGGTGTTAATATTGCACGGTGCCAAAATTAAATGCATCATTTTGTAAGTTCTTTGTGGGGAAAAAATGTGGCTTAGATTCTTTAAACTGGAAGTGATTTTATATTGTAAATGTACCTGCATGTAGGCATTTTCTTTCCTTAGCAATATTTGTTCTAAAGAACTAGCAGTCCACGTCATAATTTGCAAAGAAAGCATCGAGTCAACTTCAAGTTGAAATTTTATTTTTCATTTGAGAATAGATTTCGGAATAAATTTGATCCTTTTTAGTCCAATCCCACGTTGAGCACCATTTGTGACAAAGTGATTGATCAAACAAATAAGCAAAATTCCAGTTAGCTCTAAAATTATTTATTTTATCGAAGAGAACAAACACAAACACTTAGTTACAATTTAATATTAATTGCACAAACCAGTAACACGATAAAACAGGCAGTGAAAATTAATTCATTGTTGACTGCTGGAAGTTGATTTCCAGAGTTATGGTTTTTGCTGCTAGAGGGCATGCCTAGTTGTCTCAAGTTCAATTATAATAGTGCCAGTAATCAGTTGAACTCTCTCAAGTTCTCAGTCTATGTATTTACTGGCACAGCATTTGGCCACTTTTACTGGAACTATAACATTAAATTCTTGTAAATTTAAAATACGCCTTTTCGTTCAAATCTATTATATTTTCTTAATCCGTATTTGCAATATTAATGGGATTTGAATAAGGAATTCGAAGGTTGTAGATGGTGTTTTAAATGCGTTTTGATTGTTTTATAACGTAAACGAAATAAAATCCGGATTCAGACCGTGTTCAGCTATTATTTATAAATAATTTTTATTTAACATAAGAACATAACTCGTTTCTTGTTCATCATGATTGAATTTTTTAAACCGATATTTCAATCATCTCTTGATGTTCTAGAATATCGAAATTACATACTCTTTTTTTCGATAATTATATCATATTTTATTATTTTCAGAATTAAATTGTTTACTGACAAATTCATTTAATTGAGGTTTGATACCACATGACTGGTAGTGAATTTGAGAAGAAAAAAATGGGTTTCATGATTCTGTAATATTCATAATGACAGTTTACAGTGTACAGACTAAAAGAAAACACACACCCGAAAACGGAAAAAAAAACGAAAATAAAAGCATTTAAACAAAAATTATTTCTGCAAAATTATAATAGACTATTAAAAATTTTTTTCAATGCATTTCATTTTCATTTCATTTGGGAAAATAAATGCATGCATTCAACTTGATCACTTAGCATTTAGAGCTAATTTAAACAAATCTAAAACGAATGATTTTAAAAAAAAGTGTTTAAAAATATCGTTTATTAATCTTACGGGTTGATAACTCTGTTCGAAAAAAAGAAAAAAAAAAGAATTTCACTTCGATCAACGATATTTGGATAGGAAGAAGGTCAGAGAATCTGACATCCACACAATAAATCTTTTATCCACAACTATTAAATAGATATATATTTCAGTTTATTTCGTTATCGTAAAGGAGTGACGACATGTTCTTCAGCGATTACGTGACACGCCCGGATGAGAACGTGTTTCTGAATTCATTCACATAAATTTTGGGAACAGGATGACATGTGGTCAGCTAGGAAGATAAAATTCATCGTCTGCTCTTTAACACCTTTTCTGTTTTTACCTCTTGCTATTTCACCGCACCAAGTAAGTACCGCTCATTTCATTTCTAGTTTCATAATTTTATCTTAATTCCAATGCAGAACTTCTAAATTGTGAATTTCTTTATGCAGAAGAAACAATAAAAGTGGTGAAATGTCGAGTCGTATCTTTACTTAAGTGGCCATGTGTTTAAAGAAATCATGGCGCTATTGTTCTGTGTTGTGATAGACATGGGTCAATTCTTTATGGAAAGCAAACGGATCTTCACTGAGTTTTACTGGCATGCATTATGGTGATGTAGTTTTCTCGCCAAATGAAATGCATTGTTCAACAAACTTCATGAGATCCGTTTAGTGTTTCTAAACGCTAGTGGTTTTTCTTCAGAGTTTTGACGCAGTTCAGCCAACTATGACACTTCCGCCAAAAAATCGCCAAACAAAAACCATTTCTTCAGAGTTACAAATATGTATATAAGGATGTTTGAACGTATATAATCATTGTTTCTCAAAAAATCATTGTATCACAAAAGACAATAAATTATTCCATCACTAAATATTGTTGGATGGTTATACAATACTTACATTTATAAAAACTTTGATATAGATTTCAGAATAATATATATTTGAAAATTTTCTACTAAATCAGAAATACTGGATACTCCTTAAAATAAAGATGAAAACAATTTATACATATTGTACACAATAGGTGCTAGTATCTGCTACGCAAATCTCTTTAATAAGAAATATTCTTATAGGCATAATTGCATCATTCACTTGAGTGAGCTGTATTTAATTTCAGTCTAAATCCATTGCGGAGTAACCTTTTGTGATAACGAGAAAATGAAAAAAAATATATATGCAGTAAAATGAAATCTGGTGCATGATTTAAACACAAAAATTCAGAGTTATGTCAAATAAGATAATGTGCGTGAAAAGGCGTAATTCCAAATTCTTCACCATAAAACAAAGTTTAATGCAAAATCTGCCTTTTAATGGAAATTGACTGACAATACAGTAGTCTAGTAGCGTCACCCAGGATGATTGTTTCTCCAATTCAAGTCTATGTTCAATGAAAGGTGATCAATAGTTAATCAAGTTGTTTTTTTTATAAAGTGAAATGTTTTCAAAACGTTCACTAATACTTTATCTTAATGGTTCTGAATCGTTTTTTAAATTTAATTTTACTTGTTTCTTATTTGTACGATACGAAATTTTTAAATCGTTTTTTCTTTCTTTATTTTTTTCTTTTCCAAGGTGTTCAAAATTTTGCAAGCTTGCTTCTTTTTGATAATAATATATTATTATTGTTTTTTTTAAAGATTTGTAGCAGTTACATAACTCTCATCTTCTCTTTTGGATACTAGATGGCGATGCCTGATAGGCTATCCCATAATGCATGGCGAGTAATCAGAATTAGATGTGATACTGTGCTGTTAAGCAGAGCTCGTGAATGTCTTGTCTTTGTGTCTGTTCAGTGTTTGAATGTGGTTATGAAAGAAATGCTCCTGAAAACACAAGTCCTGTTGCTTCATGCACAGATCATAACAATCGGCATTCAACCACAGATTTTAACAATCGCTTTATTAAATACTGATTACTTGCTAGTAACACCACATCACTTAAAATATGAGGCAACATTAATTGCAAACCTCAAGAGTAGTTATAAATATTATATGAACGATTTAAGCCATATAATCCATATAAAATATATTATACAGAAAAAAATTAAAAATTGCTTTTAATACACAAAAGAAATTATTTAAAATAATTAATCTTATTTATTTATTGAAGGAATCGAAATGCGCTTACATCATTCTGTGGATGGCCGTCTACTGGTGCCTGGAGCCAGTCCACCTGGCAGTGACTGCCCTCTTGCCGGTCGTTCTCATGCCGGCACTGGGCATCCTGACTGGAGAAGAAGTCTGCTCTAACTACATGAGGGTGAGCATTTTCATTCTTGTGAGCATTTTTTAGGGGTTCGTCGAAAATAATCGACATTGCTTCGTTGAAAATGGAAGCAACAGAAGCCATAGACATTTTTGTAGCAACTCTTTTTAAGAGCATATTTTGAATAGCCCCACACAGAAAATAATAGCTCCTCTTTTTCGCTCAATCCACTAACAAGAAGAGCTTTTTTTTTGGAACTTCTAGAAGGCATACCTATTAATAAGTAATTGTTTCTATTCTCTCCTATACTAAGTACAAAAAGCAAAATTATTCTAAAAAGGTTTTTGAAAATTTCTTAGTTTTAAGACCTTTCTCATTTGTATAAACACAGCTCTGGAATTACATCTTTGCTAATCGACAAAAACGAAGAAATTTGACAGGTGATTTTCGTATCAAACGTTGTAGAATTTCAAAAAATGTTGGGCATGTGATGATGTCATCGTCGATGAGATTCTATCTGTCTGTCTATCCGTCTGAATACGATTAATGGGAAAGGCAACGAGCCGAGTGAACTGAAATTATCTTCATTAAGATTTTCATCAAATAAGTCAAAATGGTTGCCATCTGTCTGCCTGTCTGTGAATGCAGTGACCTAGATTAATCAAGTGTCAAATCGAGGAACAATCGTTTAACGGTGACATGCCCATAACATGTCCACTAAACTAGCGGTATGAGTTGCGATGAGAAACTGGAAGTGGGAATGGAAAAAAAAAAAGCAACGCATTGTCTAATATTTAAGCTGAATAAAATAGTATTTGCTTGAACAAAGTTTCTTTATGAAACAGAAAGTTTAAGAAACTGATCTCATGCTGGAAGGAAGCGGCTATTTTTAATACTTATTCGCCATTCATTTATTTTTTCCTTCTCATGCATGAAATGTTCCTTCTCATGCACTGAATGAAACGGCATATTTTCTTCTTTTAATGCTAAAAAGCATTGTCTATGGTTTTTATGTTTGTTCATTTCGGTTTTCTTTTTTTTTTTGTTAAAATTTGTAAACTGACCATTATTCAAAATCAACGAGATTCGTCCCGATGCAGCCCTTATATTATGTCAAAACGGAGCTTTAACTTAATTTATTAAACTTAATCGTAACTATTTTCTGTTAATTCAAATGTATTTATGAATGATATCAATATAAAATTTCCTAGCAGAAGAAGGGAGAGTCAATATTTTAAAAATGTTAATTTTACGATGCAATTGCAAATGCTAACAGTTATGCCTGTTCAAATAACTATATGAAAAAGCAAAAATTTTTTTACAATACATTTCAGATTTAGCCTAATAAAAGTTTTTTTTTCTGGCGTAATTATAGTAGGGTAGGATTAGGAAAGTGTCAAGAACCAAGAATCTGAGGATTCTAGAGCCGAGGTATTTCATTTGTAAAGGCGGAAAAGGAAAATTAAATTATTATATTTAACTGCCCAAAATTCAATTATAAACTTCCACCAATAATTAATTGTTTCACGTAAAGTTATTTATTAATACGGATTGGATAGTGTGGTTTAGAGGCGCAAGAGCAGGCCACACTGCTCCAGACATATGGATTAATACGGAATTTTAAATTCTAAGAACCTTTTAATTCAATTGAAAACATCACAAAGTTTCTAAAAAAAGAAATCCTCTTATAGTTAGTGATCGCTATGAGAAATAATTTGCGACACTATTTCCTTATCCCCTATTTCAACATCAATTGTGCTCTGAAATGTATCTCTGGTGTTTGAGGACAGAAGTAGAAACACATGATTGGTTTCTTTCCAACAGGAGGTGCTGATGATGTTTCTCGGTGGCTTAGCCGTGGCGGTCGCAGTGGAACACTGCCATCTCCACGAACGACTGGCTCTCAAGGTCCTCTTGTTCCTCGGCACGGACACCAAATGGTAAGAATCACTGCTTGTCTTCATTGCAGATCTTCAACAATGCGAAAGTCATCCAGTGGCGTTGTGATGCTGAAACACTGGGATTCTTGTCATCAGAGGGTTAAATTCCACCCGGGCACGTAATATTTTTCCTCCGATCCGTAAGATTTGACTTTAAAAATGGGTGTAGACGTGTTAAGGCTGTGGCGGGTTTTTACTGTGGTGCCGCGGCAAGGACGACCTTACGATTTGCAGCAGAGAAACATATCCGTCAGAATAAGACTGAAATCTTAAGACCATATTGTGATTTATTCAAACGCTCAAAACAACGGCTTGATTTAGGATGATGGTATCATCAAATACTGATTGAGCTTAACTAATTCCCTATACTGCAGTATTCAGTCGGAAACTACAGAAAGCAAATGGTTGGGCCAAGAGATCTTTCTCCGCGACAATGGCCATCCATGCCTATACCCTAATATCCAGTAGACTTTAAAAATTTCCTTTGGGAAGTGTAATTCCAGCCGGTTTGTCACTCCATGAATTCCATATCTTTGGACCACTTAAGGGTGTATCACAGAGGGACATTTCGGTTAAGATTACGAAGTGAAGGACGCTGTGCAGGATTTCCCCAAGAATTAACTACCATCTTTCTACAGCAAAGGCATAAACTTGCTACCTGAACGATGCGACCTGTGTTACAACGGCCATTGCGGCTTCTTCTCATTTCCAATTGTTTCATTCAACTCGTCCATTCTTCATCTGGGTAATCCTTATAGAATATCCATGCTATTCGCATTTTCAGACAACCACTTAGTATTTGTTCCTATGAATAATTTTGACTCTTGTTTAGAATGATCGTCCGAAGGCGTTTCAGTCTCCCCGTTGATTGGTGAAATTCCACCTTATTCATTGCGCATGCTCATAGAATTATGGATAGGAGGGAATACTGAAATCACTTAACTCCTTTACCTAGTAGTATACAAATATTGTATGATGATGAATATTCGCAATATTGTTTAATATTGTGGAATATTGTTTAATATCATATAGCATCGCTCAATATTTTACAATATAGTGCAACATACTGTGGTACCTGGGATAGAACATCTATATCATGTCCATATGACGTATTCACCTACATAATTTTTTTTAAACGGCGATTTATCTTGTTTTTATCTATTACCGTGATATTGTTTTTTTTCTTGGTGGCTATGACTTCCTATACCTCAACATGCGTATGGTTTTTGCTTAAGGTTGATGCTGGGTTTCATGTTGACCACCATGTTCTTATCCATGTGGATCAGCAATACAGCCACTACAGCCATGATGGTGCCCATTGTTGAAGCAGTGATGATGGAGCTCAAATCAAGCGTACAAACAACGGTTACTGATACCGGTAAACAAAAATAATTTCCTACTTGAGTAATCCATTACTACACAAATATGATTATCATTTCAATAAATGAGAAATAACGATGTACATGTGTTTCTTTTTGGTGAATACGGGCTTTATATTCATCCTTGTTATTGGTATCCCAGTATTTGGCAAATTTACTGTAAATTTGCCTTACTGTATTTTTTTGCTTTGTATCAAAGCAATCTTAATTACAGAAAGAAAAAAAGCGTTATTGAAGCTTTATGAGCAGATGTTTAACTTCTATTCAAACGAATATCATAATACTATCATAAGAATATCATGGATTTTATTGTAGTATTTTATAGTAGACTTTTCTAATATCTAATGTTCAACTGCACTTCTTCTTCTTTTATACAGCCGACCACCCAGCCACCACTAAACATAGCAGTATCGACAGGATTTGCTGTGGTCGACTGCTGAATAAGTATTGTCCTACCTTATATGAACCGATCCGTCAAACTAGCATTTATTTCGGGGTAGTTAATAGCTGTTTTTCGCCCATCTGCACACTCAAACAATTGGAATGAAACTATCCATCTTTGATATCATGTCCTTCAGGGTTTCGAAATGACCATCAGTACTTACTGAAATCATTATTTACCATCTTCAAGTCCTTCCTTAACTGTTCAACTGTGCTGTGTTATTTTCGCCTCCTATCTTAATTCAATGATGGATCGCTACTTCTGTTGATTGAACATTATCTTGGTTTACGTTTTTCACTCATGCTCTGAGTGTATCGTAATCGATGTATGAGCACCAGCTGTGAGAATATATAAATCGCTAACTTGCCATTCCATAAATTGCTGAGATCTATCTCTATCAAGATTGTTGAAGGCGACTTAATATTATGCATCTCTGTATTTAATGATGAAACGAAAGAATACCATAGCATACGTTTTGAAACGATTTCTGTTTCATATCTTTCTTTGTTTAAACAAGCAAAAAGACAGAAGGCAGGCAATAAGATATTTCAGAATTAACTAGAACTCACAGCACTTGAGTAATACCGCTCTTTTTTCAAATTTATTAACTTTTGGTACAAACCCATGTCCCCTGCAAGAATTTTAGACAAATTCTATTCAACATTTTTATGTGGTGGTGGTGGTGGTGGATCTAATGCCACTTGGTCATACCAAGACCGAATGAGCGGAGCTCTTTTGAATGAAAGCAGAAGTGCGCGCCTTTCGTAGTGAACGAGCATCTTTCAGGTGAAAGTAGGAATTTGCTCGAGCACACACGACACAACCCTTTTTAGGGGGCTGTCGAACTCATCCATCCATCCGCAAGTCAGAATTGAGATTCAAATCAGATCTCTGATTCAGTACCCCCAGAGATTATGGGAACTTGGAGGACGCGATTTATTCAATAAGCCCCAACTGCCATGAGCCAACATGGCGGTCTTTGGCTGAAATGAGGACAGAACTCACTACCTTTCGGCTACGAGACTGATTCTCTATCAACCAGGCTAAAGCGGTCCTGCATTTTTATGTTGAATAGCTTATAAATTTGAAAAGAAATAAAAATATGCATTTATATATTTTTTAAATGCACAGTTTTTATCTTTTTATTTGATGATTTTAATAAAAAATTAAGGATTTTAATGTAAAATAAGAATTATTGTCGAAGATTCATTATATCTTGAAATGTATTTAAAGAAATGGAAACTCTCATTTAACATCAGAAAAAGAAAATTTCATTTATTTATTACCCATCAGTTGTTTTCTCAAGCATTCAAAATGTTATATGCATCTGTAAACTATTTTAATTTGGTGATTTTAACTGTGTGTTTGAAATTGGATATTGATATTTGTTGAAATTGAAATGCGTAAAACTAAATGTGAAGATGATCCCTTACAAGAAAAGATATTTCACGCACTTAGAGAGAATCTATTTCTGCAGCGACAGAAATTTATAGCTTTATTGTGTGATAATTAGTTTCGAAATAAGGAGCAATGTCCCAATATTATTTTATTGAATAATATTATTTTATTATTTTCAGATGGTATGTTTAAGCGCGAATGAGGTTAAAACCAGCTGAAACATTGAAATTTTATTTAGAATCTTATGTATCACTAAAATTGTGCATATAGTTTTCTGCAGAAAGTAGTTTCTATTTTTTAGGGTATTTTATTTAGTTGAAATAAAGTTTTATTTAAAAATAATAATTACTGAAGGAGAAATAAAACTGCTTGGATGAGGAAATTATGCAGCAATTAATGTATTTAAATAACAAGTGTCATACGTTGTAGACATTAAATTTTTCTTGAGCTTGAATCTGTAAAGACAGTAACTTTCAACGTTTTTTTTTTTAAATCTCTTTTGATACTTTGACTTACGAACAGTTTCAACAAGCAAGCGATTTAACGCCTGAACTCTATTTTTTCTCGTCATCATTGTTTTTTCCTCTCTTGTAGGATCGCTTGTGGACTTGAATGCTTTGCATAAGACTCTGCTTCTAAGCATTGCTTATTCCGCGAATTGTGGAGGCACCGGAACTGTGACTGGGACGTCTCCAAACATGATACTGAAAGGGTTTCTGGAGGAGTAAGTGGACATTTTGTTAGAGAATGTTATGGTTTTGTAAATAAAGGAGTAAGTGTGACGTTCTTAAAATCCATTATCGGATGGTGTTACGCGTATGGAATCGAAATAAAAGTAAATTTATTGTTAGCTGGCCATTAAGCTTTGAAATTACTGAAATAGTGCATTGTCCTCGGGAATACGCAGAATGTTGAATTGCAGAATGCTGGTTTAGTTTAGTTATATTAACCTCCCCTTGTAAAGCAACACGAGGGCTTTTTTGCGACGGACCTCGTCATTTTGAACCACGGTCAGATGACGAGGATGACACCTGAGCTGGCATCTCCTTCTCCAGACCACATCAGCGGGAGGACGTTTGACCTGACAGATTTAACGTGTAAGAGACCCCCTTACACGACGGTTCTTCGGTGGAATCGAATCTCGAACATGAAACCTTCCGGTTCCGAAGCCGAGACTTCACTACCGGGCCATCGCGGCCCCACAGAATACTGGATTACCTGGAAATAAGTGAAAAATCGGCTACAAAATTTCATGAATTAAATTATATATATATATATATATATATATATATAATTTTTGTTCCGTGAAATCATACTCACTCTTGACCGATTATGAGCCTCACAATAACAACCGCCAAATTATTAAATAAAGATTTTTCAACAGAAATTGAAACAACGTGAAATCACTTTTAAGCTTGAAAGATTAAAAAAAATGACTTATTAATCCGAAAATGAATCTTATAAACGTTTAAAAATGGAGAGGTAATAGAGGTAGATGCATTTAATGTTTCATTTTGCAATAATCCCCTTGAAATCTTCTTGAAAGCATTATTGCGCTCAGTGACGCAACAAAAGGCACAGTCTCTGTAACTACTTTCCAATAAAAAAAAATTCGTGCATAATGCATATCTGATGACCATTGTGTATAGAATCCGTTTCACGCTGGAATACAGAAACCGAGAATACATTAAAAGGCGCCCTTTAGAAAAAGCTAATTACTTACAAAAAGCCACTACTATTCGAAAATGATTCGATCAACCAGTTATCAAAATTATAATAGGTTTGTACTTTATAATTTCAAAATGATTCTCATTTTTAGTCATTCTGGGCAATGAAAATATTTCCATCATTATCTCTTGATGTAAAATATCCCCATTATTATATCTGCATTATTCTAAAGAGCTATTCTCCGTATCCTCGTGCTTCGTTTCTCAAGAGCTGAAACTTTCTATCCGTGGACGTCACGCTTTTATTCCAGTTGACCAAATACTCGGCATCTGCCTCCGTTAATGAGCATCGACAAACTTCAACCGCTATTCTTTCTCATTTGCTCTTGCATTTACCCTAAAATCAAAATAATTATTTTTAAAAATCTATCTGTGTGAAAGTAGAGACGGTTTTATTTTTTATACCTATGCATATAACATTTCATAGAAATATGCTATGCATGTCACAATTTCTGGAAAAGATGAACATTTAGGTAAAACCTTTCGGATTTTGTTTGGCAATGGAGTGACAATAAAGATGAATCAACTCAACTATCATCTGCATTTTATTGTCTTCTCTTAAACACGCTATTTATCTCTAATTTTTCCTATCTGCCAGCTGGCACTCATTGGATATATATACTTCTCTAAATCTCGTTCTTGCATTTTTCTTTTTACCGAAAAGACGTGATACTATAATCAATTGTAGAACTAATCTGTTTACCTTTCAATTAGACTATAAATGCCTTTTTTCTGTTGTTTGCAACATTTTGATAAAACGGAAATAGGAATTGATCTCCCACTGTATAAGGACAAGTAAGATAATTCTTTTTAAATTCATATTACTACTTAAGTAAACAAAGCAAATTTTTTATCATACTTACTTTTTATTAAATAATTATCAAAGGAACTATTAAGCGTCACAAAAATAAGTACCAAAAGATGATTGATTTTCTCAAGAAATGGAGCTCGCATTCTTCACTTTCGTGAAAAGTACTGAAATCCTTGCCTTTTATCGACTGAGCTGCTGCTTGTCGTTTTCAAATTCCATTACAAACTGCTGAAACCCAATTTAAATAATAAGAATTTAATTTTTAATTAATGAATTAATGTTTATAAAAACTGTAATAACAATCGAGTGTCATCCACTACAGGTTTAAAAACGTGTATTTGAACTTGAATGGATGAATAACAAATATTTTATTCAAAATTGAAAATTAAGACTATATCTATACATATGTAATGATATTTCAAAATTTAATTTAAATCTAAATTATTTTCTAAAGTTTCATCTTAATTTAACCTATATCAAAGTTATTCTAAAATATTCTCTTATTTCCTGATCCGATTCCTGGCTATCTACTTAATTAATTCCAGAAATGCTTTGTAAAAATGTCTAATCAGCGAATCTCAAGGTGAGAGTGATCGATAAGAGCTACTGACCTAAACAAATAGTTTTATAAAAAGATCCCTGTGTCTCCCCTGCTTTGAAAATCGCATGTTCAGAAATCGCTATGAGAATCTTAATAATATATTGGCTCTATAAACAATATTTTCCCTATCAAAATATGCTAATTAACATGAGGGAAAATTAATTTCTGCCCTTTTTTGTCACTTCTGCTTGTCCACGCTGCTTGTAAATATGCATGCCTGTCTCAAGAGATGGAATAAAGCGAACTTTAAAAGGAAAAGTCTTCTTCAATGTCTTCAAACCTGTCATCTGCTTCCAAAATTTTGCGCACGCACGCACGCACGCGCACACACACACACACACACACACACACACACACACACACACACACAC